>CM053622.1:525836334-525874150 GCA_028646595.1 Phalanger gymnotis | reverse complement strand
GTGGCACAGTGCATAGAACACTGGGCCTGAAATCAGGAAGACTCATCTTCATGAGTTCAAATCTGGCCTCAGACACTTACTAGCTGTGTGACCCTGGGCAAGTCACTTAACCCTGTTTGCCTCAGTTTCTTCATCTGTAAAATGAGCTGGAGAAGGAAGTGGCAAACGACTCCTGTATCTTTGCTAAGAAAACCCCAGATGGGGACATGAAAAATTAGAAATCGCTGAACAGCTACCTACTACCTCTGTGACTTTAGGCAAATCGTCTCCCGGGCCTACTTTTCTTTCTTTATAAAATGAAGGAATTGGACTGGATGATATCTTAACTTTTGAGCCTATTCTTCTTCTCTGAGGGAAACCAGTGTTTCCATAAACATTACGTCTTTAACATAATATCATAACATTATTATGTGTCCCCTCTAAGGCCTTATACAATGTTGGAAACAAAGTTCTAAATAAATACTTTGAGTTGAAGAGACCTGAACTGCAGCAAGTGAAGGATGGAAATCAGTCAACAACCAGTTATTAAGTGCTTATTGTGTGCCAGACACTGCACTAAATGTTAGGAAAATAAATACAAGTAGGAAATCTGGAGTGCTGCCTGGAGAGGAGCAAGATGGGGCTCACATGTAAAATTCTCAGTAACTTGGATTGCTCCCTGTCCTAGCTCTGACTCTTATACCTCTGACTACATCACTTTACCTCTGGGCCTTGGTTTCCTCAACTGTGAAATGAAAGGCAGTGGGATTAGGCAGGGAACCTCAGGGTTCCCTTCCATATTTAAATCTGATCCTTTATACAGCTGGTTTCTGAAGAGTCTTGTGGTGAATGGTCAGATGAAAAGAAGGGTTTGGGAGTGTTCATTTTCTGTGCTATCAAGAGGCCTGTGTACATCTGCAGTAGTATCGCCTCTGCCAAACAAATGGCAGTTCTGCCATATTGATGTATACCTTTCTTTCTGTGTTTCTAGAGAGATTCTTCTTTATTTCTATCCTCACTGTAAACTGTCTAAGGACCTTGACTGCCAGTCTGTGGAGGAACTCATGGCAATGTGTGAGGTAATGTAATCCCTCTTGCACACAGTCCGCTGGGTTGCCCAGATAGGCCTTTAAGGAATTATCTTTGGATGGCTTAAGTGAATAGAATTAGTGATCTTAGATTTGGGGTTTTTTGATTCCAAATCATCAGTCCTCCAAGAATGAAGCAAATGTCACCCAGTTAATTTATCCTGGTGCTGTCATAAGCAAAGCCAACCACAAGATCATGGGTTAAACGGGCTGAAAGACTGTCTCTGGACCCTTAGCAGAGTCTAGATGCTACGGAGAAATAAAAGACATAAAATTAGGCCAGACTTTGAAGACCCACCGTGTTAATACTGACCTATTTTAGGCTAGTGATGCTTTTCTGATATGAGATGCATATACATTATTACTCTGTTGTAAACAGCTTGTTCCCTAAAAGCTAAAATTCTGTTCTATTATCATTTATGAAAACAGCTGGAGAATTGCCCTGAGCAGCTAAACAAAAAGCTGCAAGTCTGTTGCGACCAGGTAAGTCCCTTTTAAATGGAATCATCTAAATTCTAAAGGAGTACTGTTTCCAGAGGGGGAAAAATAATATATAGTGTTGAATGTTAGTTTTGGAAGGAAGGCAAATTTGCATTCACTTACAAGTCTGAGATTAATAAATTTTACTTCATGGGTCACAAAGAGAGAATCCTTTAAAAAAAAAAAGGTATTTTTGTGAGAGTGTGTTTGTTCTGTGGGATAAAGTTGATGGAATACTTGACAGTGGGGATATAGAAGCAATACACATGCCAACATTCTGAGTCTTTAAAAAAAAAAACGGACTCACTAAATTCTAGAGACTTAGAACTGGAAATGACCTCCAAACACCATTCTGTTCCAGGCAGATGCTTCACTTAAGCTATTTCAGACAGATTATCTTTTTTTTTTTTTGAAAGGAGTGCCACAGAGGGTCAGGTTAAAGCTTTCCTAGCAAGGAAAATCAACTTAACCCATTGCAGGGGGAATGTGTTATGGTTATTGTATTTCTAAACATTAATTTAAATACCAACTTACATACATACATATATATATGTTATATATATATATGCACATATATACATATGTATATACACATATGTGTATGTGTATATAGATAGATAGATAGCATTTTACAGTTTACAAAGAAATTTCTTCACAATCCTGTGATATTGTCTCCATTTTTTGGGTAGAAAAATGGAGGCCCGATGATCACATAGCTGGTGGGAGAACCAGTGTTCTAACCCAGGTTTTGTGACTGCAAGTCTGGTGCTCTTGCCACTAATGTCCCATGGCTTTTCAATATTCTTTTCAAATGTTGTCTAATCTATCTTCCCATAATCCTTCGGAGATCAACAGATCAAAGTTTAAGTCTCCTTGTTTTGCAGTGGACAAAGGACTTGCCCAAAGGTGCACAACTAACTAGTGGTGAAATAAAGACTGGAACCTGAAGTTTCTGTTTCCCCACCTGAGCTATACTACGACATTAAGTATGTGTATTTTAGAATGTGCCTGAGTTTAACAACTTTATGGTGATGGGAAGTCAAGAACCTTTACTTTTTTCTGATATTTTCTGACCAAGTGCCTATGGGACCACGGAGATACAAGGCATGTGTATTTCTTGGTTTCCCTTTCTTATTCAACTGGGAAATAGCTTTACGTTGCTTTAATAAACAAAGCATCACATTTCTTTCCCACTTCATGATTTGTAGAAAGAACATTGATTGTGCAGATTGCAGATTCACCTGTTCACATTTCCTAACTGGAACCAGAAACAGTTTATTTCTTCAATTTTTCTTGCCTTTCTAACTTGAAAGTTATAGGATCCCAGAATTTCTTCCTTCTCACTCAAACCTGTTAGAGGATGTCACTCCCATGAATTACTTTGCTCAGCCACGTCAACTTGACTGCTGCTGGGCAGGGGTAAAGGGAGAAGTCACCAACATTTTTGTAAAATACTTATTATTTTTCATTCTCCCAATGAAATTTAGAGGGATACAGGCACTGAGGGTATTATCTCTGTGAGGACAGGGGA
Organism: Phalanger gymnotis; assembly: GCA_028646595.1. Lineage (NCBI taxonomy): Eukaryota > Metazoa > Chordata > Mammalia > Diprotodontia > Phalangeridae > Phalanger > Phalanger gymnotis. The sequence goes on along the minus strand of CM053622.1, from coordinate 525,871,072 downwards.
GAAACACCACTAGCAGCCACAATTATTCCCATCTTCACTAAGAACTCTAAGCAAATTGTATGGTAGTTGGTAACTGTTTAGATATCTGCCAGGTAAAATTTTAGGCACTATCAAAACATCTCTACTTGTTGGGGATCAACAATTAGGATATCGAATACTAACTCCATGAATGTTTGGAATTAGTTAAGTATTAAATGTTTATGCATCCCAATTTGTGTTAAGGCCTTTTAAAAATATTTTTATTTATTTTATTTTTCTGAACTTATTTATTTTATTTTATTTATTCAGAACTTAACAAACACCAAGTAAATTAGGCATTTCTGTATACTGAATAGAATGGGAAAAGATTATACATAAAACTACAGATCTCTATTATGCACAGATTGATAGAGTGCTGGGTCTGTAGTCAAGACTCATCTTGAGTTCAAATCTGGCCTCAGACACTTACTAGCTTGTGACCCTGGGCAAGTCACTTAATCCTGTTTGCCTCAGTTCCTTCATTTATAAAATGACCTGGAGAAGGAAATGGCAAACCACTACAGTATCTTTGCCAAGAAAATCCTGAATGGGGTCATGAAGAGTCAGATGTGACTGAAAAACAACTGTGGATATTCCCCATGTTTTGTCCTGGGATCTCCTCTTCTCCTCTACTCCCTCTTAGTGAGGTTGTTGACTTCCATGGGGTACCCTCCACTCATTCCCATTCCTGACTCAACCACCCTCCAGGCACTTTTAATCATTACCTCTGGGATAAACTAAAAACTCTGCTTTTAAAGTCCGTCACAACGTGACCCCAGCCTATCTTTCCAAACTCACTGGATATTACTCCACTTCCAAAACTCAGAGATCCAGTGGAACTCGTTTCTCTCTGTTCTTTTCTCCATTTCTCTTCTCTTTGACTTTGCATTGGCCATTCTTTATGCCCAGAACATACTTTCTTCATATCTCTCCTTCACAGAGTCCTTCACTTCCTTTAAGATACAGCTGAAATCTTTCCTATTCCTCTCAGCTTCCAGCGCTCTCCCTTCCAAGCTACTTGGATTTAGCTACTCTGTGTGTATAGATTTATGCTATATATGTGTTTCTACATGTGTGTATATAGCTATATTTAAGTGATTAAAAGTTAATTGATTTACCCAAAGTTATATGGATTTGAAATTTTTAAAGTGGCATGATTCAAAGACCATGATTTGAACTCACGTCCTTGGACTCTAAATCTAAGGCTCTTTGCACTATCTCGTGACGCTTCTATTTCTCCAACATCAAGCACTGTACCTTGTATATTATATGTATAAATTACAAAGCTCTGGGAACAAATCTTGAAATACCAACAGTTCCTGTCAGTATCTGTTCACCTTTCTGATGCCAAACACTCCCTCCTTAGGCTTAATCTAATCTCCTTAAGTGACTCATATATCCCACCCTACAACCCTTAAACCTGCTACATCCTGGGGTTGTCTGTTACTGCTTTAGCAGAAGCACATAAGAAGCCTCTTATCTGTTTTTGGTGTTACTGGTTTCAAAAAGTGTTAATTCTTGTAGGGTTGATTGTAGAAGATATGAAATAAATCTCTCTTCATACTCAGGTGACTTAAGAATATCATCTGAGTTGTCAAGGGAGCAAAGTCTTCAGTTTTAAAGTTTCTTTATTTTTAGTGCTTTGTGTCTGTTCTTCTAACCATTTGCCTGGCTAATGATCCTATGATTTGCTTTGCCCTCTAGTATTTATGTATTACATTACTTGTCTGTTTGATACTAAGACCAATCCTATCCAAAGATCATTGTTTAAGTCTTGACTGTATGTCCAAGATTCCCTTGATCTTTGCTCAATGAAACACTATTGTTCAACTTAGCTAAGCTGATATTACAGTTGTTCATAAACTGTTTATATCTTAAAGAAATTAAAGGAGTAATCTACTTCAATTTAAAAAGCGCAAGGGTTGAAAGAATAGTGAAGGAAACTGAAGATTTATATCCAATGATAAAAAAAATCAATATAAGCAATAAATAACCACAAATGAAGTTAAGAAAAGATTAATGCACAACCAAAATAAAGGTGAAAGACGCTCAGGATGTAACAGAATGGAAGTATTAATCAATGTATATGTAGGACAAAATAACACATAAAGTATATAAATCAAGAAGCATTAAATATTTCATTAACTGGGATCCCAGGAAGTACTGATTTTCTTTTAAACTGGGTACTATATCCAAGAACCTACTTAAAAAACACTTTCCAGAATGGACAAGAATAGGCAGTGTTCTGCAACTAGAGAGGATATATAGAATTCAGAGAAACCCTAAGTTTAATTTACCTGGAAACATAATTGCTAAACTACACAGCTATAAAGACAAAAAAGTTCCTAAATGTTGAGAAAGAAAAAAAAAGTTATGTTAAAAAGAGTAACATTAAATTCTTAACAAAATATTAATTATATTTAAATATGTACATATATTTAAGTCCGTTACTAGTGGTTAAGATTAGATAGCTGTAGCTATGCTAAGACAAAAAACGCTACACACAAGGGGCTTACGTTGTGTTGGGAAAAACATATAAATAAATGTGTTTACAGAACATGTGCAGAATGAATTCCAGGAAGTTGAATATGGATGTTCTATGCTTTGGCGGGGGCGGGGATTAGAAAAGATTTTATGTAGAAGGTGGTGCTTGAACTACATCTCAAAGAAAGTAAAATCTTCTTTAAAGTGGACATATGGGGAAGTCCATTCCAGGAATGTAGCACAGCTGGTACATGGAGTGCTATGTATGAGGAACAAACAAAAGGCCACTTTGGTTGGACAATAGAATTAAGGAAGGGAGTAATATATAATGAGGCAGGAAAAGATAAGGGGCTTTGAAAATCAAATGGAGGAGTTTATATGTAATCTTAGAGGCAATAGAGGGGCACTGAAGTTCTTTGGGTAAGAGAGTGACATGATTAGATCTGCATTTAAGGAAAAATCATTTTCGTAGCTATTTGGAGGATGGATTGGAATGGAGAATCATCTGAGACAGGGAAACCATTTAGGAAGTAATTGTAATGCTAAAATACCTCAATAATATGAAAACTGTTTAACTCAAATGATAAACAATAACAACAAGGGGATCTGGGAACTGCAAAAGCAAAATCTCTTTTTCTATAATAAAGATGGATTTAAAGCTCAGGAAAATATTGGAATTAATAGGTTTCTTTTTGTTTTTAAAGAAATACAACTTGCTTCATTTACTTTTTTAGCAATTGTAATAGAAGTAATAGATTAAGATCGGTTTTGCAACTTTCATGCAACATTAAGAACAGTAATAAAATTATAGAAGGCCAATTAAATGTATTATAATAGTATATGTGAATGGTCTGAATTTCCCCAGTAAAATAAAAAGTCTCTGCATAATCAAGAAATAAAAACCACTGATATGTTTATTGCAGGAAGCATATTTAAGGCAAGAAGATATAGCTAGATTAAAATGAAAATATTGGTCTGAAGTATGTCATGAAACTATAAGTCAGAAAAAGCAGAAGTGGCACTAATTTTGTCAGTTAAGTGGAATTCAAATTACAAAATATCAGAAGACAAGAAGTCGTATAATGGTTAAAGGAAAAATGAGTAAGAAATATATAATTCTCAATTTTTGTACACCAGAATTTCAGCAGTTAAATTCATAAAAGGAAGACTAACAGTGTTACAAGGAGAAATAAAAAGCTAATGCAAAGTCATTCCAAATGTGTATAGAATAGGGAATTGCAACACTATTATCAGAATATGACAGATTTAAAAAAAAATCAGAAATCTGAACAGCTTATTTAATAGAATTGACAGAGAGATTTAATGAGAGAAGCAGGGAATACAAATGCTTTTTGAGCACACATGGAATGTTCATAAAAATTTATCATGTAGGTCATAGAGGAGTTCTACATAGATGCAAAAAAAAGTAGTATAACATTCATCAGATTGGTTTAAAAAAATGAAAGCTGGGAAACAATGCTTTCAAAGCCATGATTTAATAAGTATAGTCCTTCATTGTTGGTGGAATTTCACACTTGTAGCATCTTTTGTAGAGCAGTCTGGAAAAGCTACCCCCAAAAAAATATCCTTTGGCCAGTAGATCCATTACTGGGAACATATTCTGAAAATGTTTCAAAAACAAATAAACAAAAGCTGTCTTTTCATATTTCATAGTAGTATTCTATATAATTGAGAAAGAAAATAAAAACTGAAAGTGGTCCAAATGTCCAGCAAGAGAATAATGGCTAATAGCTAATGGTTAAATTGTGGTATATGAATGAAATGGGGTTTACTCTAATATATAGAATTTTAAAAGCCATTAGGAAATAAAGTAAAAAAGAATAGAGTACCTACTATCTATGACCATATTAATCATTCATTAAATATCTAGTATGTGAAAAAGCGAATGGAAATGAATGGACAAAAACAGAATCTTGGTGGTGACTTAGAGGAAGGGACTGAAAAGTTATTAATGCCATTTTATACATTAAAATTAATTTAAAGACTTAAATGAAATATAAAAAATGTTTTGTTCTTTCGCAGATCTGGAATGTTTACATGGTCCAGTATGAAAAGAAAGTAAGAAGGAAAATGCAGTCTATAACTCAGCAGGCCAACAAGACAGCAATGAATAATGAAGCTCTTCATAAACAGTGTCAAAAACAAATAAAAATTACTGAAAATAAACTGAAAAGCCTTCGGGCAAAAGCGGCAACATTGCTGAGGAACTGGAATCTGGTAAGTGATGCCATTTGCTTTGACTCCTAGGGATGCTGATTAGGAAGAGAACATGAGGCTTGTCATTTACTATTCCCAGTGTCTCGGTTAATCTAATAACTGTGGACAAAATGCTTTCCTAATCTGTGCCTCAGTTTTTACACATGGAGGTTGTGAGGATTTTGTTGCTCTTGTTCAGTCGTTTCAGTTGTCTGAAAACCATTTTGGGTTTTCTTGGTAAAGATACTGGAGTCGTTTGCCTTTTCCTTCTCCAGCTCATTTTCATAGTTGAGAAAACTGAGGCAAACAGGGTTAAGTGATTTGCCCAGGGTCACACAGTTGGCACATGTCTGAGACCACATTTGAACTCAGGTCTTCCTAACTACAGGCCCACCTGACTCCAGGCCAGTTATGAGGACAAAGTGGACTAAAACAAAGTAAACACACTCTGGAAAGCAATTTAAGGCATTCTAAATATTTTTTTTCTTAAAATGCCAGATTGTTTTTGTCGGTGTGATCTTTGTTACATCACTTCATTTTTGTGGACCTCAATTTTCTTTTCTGTTAAAATGAAGTACTTAGACAGCCACTAGGGTGTCCCCCAACTCTGATGTTCTGTGATCCTAGTATATGATCAATAGAACTATTTTTGGCTGACCTCAATAGCAACATAAATTAACATTTTTACCACAGAAAATTAGTTTCCCATGTTTTTAGCCAGCACAGTATTTTTATTTGCCCAAGATCAAAACAGATGTGTAAAATTTGGGCAAGTGGAAGGAAATAAAAGAAGAAATTATTTCATTAAAAATATTTTTTTTCTAAAAGGTACTAGTATAACTAATGGTTCTTTTCATAAGAAAGGTACTGTTGATAGAGATGTCCTAGATAAATGTTTGACTGGCTTTCTGGGGGAAAATATTGTGTGTACAACACAGTCTTAATTTTAGTCTGCTTTATTAACATTTTCTAAGTCACTTTCATAAGTCTAGACAATCAACAAAACAACAAACCCATCCTTAATTTGTAGTGTTCGCCTATTTCTGAGGGTGTAAATGGTAATACTGAAAATTTAATAATCAGCTCTCAAAAGCCAACATGAGCTTGCTCCATTGTACCACTGAGTCTCTTCTAGTATTTTCATAACAAAATGGTTGCAGTCAACCTTTATATCATTCACTTCCCATTTTAAAAATAAAAATAAGCTTTCACATTTACATAATGCATCAAAGTCTACAAAGTGCTTTTCTTCACAAAACAACTCTGGGAAGTAGGTAGTATAAATATTATTATCTCTCTCTGAGAGCTGAGGAAACAGAGAACTTAAGTCACTTGCTCAGAGTCACACAGCTAATAGGGATCAGAGATGGGACTCAAATTCAGAACTTCTGTCTCTGAGACTATTTCTGTTTCTATTATATCATGTTAAAGAGAGTGAGGCATGGTTCTAGGTGACAAGGAAGGCTAGTGTGCTTAAAAATGAGTCAAAGAAATAAACCTTACTGAGCAGGGAGGGTCGGCCTCAAGTGATGGAACTTCTAGGGTGTGGGGACAAAGATGATCGAAGAGGGGATGTCACTGAAGATAGACCCCCTGCTCTACAGTTTTACTTAACAACCAGGGCTGTGGTTCTACATCTTGGGAGAGCCAATTGTTAAATTTTCAGCATGAGCATTTATACCTCAGAAATTGGCAAATGCTGCAAATGAGGGCATGATTTATTGTTTTGTTGATTGTCTAGACTTAAAAGAAAATATTAATATTGCATATTAAACTGAAAAGTATGTCAGGTATACCTTTTTTCCCCAAAGTGCTAGTTGTTAAACATTTACCAGAACACAAGGATACAGATTCCAAGGCTGGAAAATGGGATCTATGAAGAAAGAATTAAAGGTCAGAAATTGACCTAGAACCAATAAATTTGTGAAACTCAGTGAAAAAAAAAAATTGACCTAGAGAAGATAAAATTCATAGGAGATTTTTCAAGTGTTTAATTCCATAATTATAAAGAGGAAGAAGCCTTATGATCAAATCTTCTTCACTAAGTCTGTGAAAGAACTAGGTCATCATCCTAACAGTGTCTGCAGAGGAAGTGCCAAGATGTGAAAGCCCTCCCAGGGGAAAGGGTTAACCTCAGGAGCACGGGGTGGATAGGTTAACTGCCGGGAGGAGGAAAGAAGGAGGTGAGAACATAATAGAAAGTTTTAAGGGACTGGACAAAGGGAATTAAAGAAGTTCCCAGTGGATGAGCTTAGTTTTATCAGTAGAGTCAGAGGGATCCCTTTGCTATAGGGAGCCAATCAAAGATGAATAAAAGGATTTCAGCATAACAATGAGGTCCCAATTGAAGTTAGAGAAAATGAATGCTTAGTGGACCTAATCAGCATGGCTTCCTAAGAATTCAGCATTTCTGGAGTATAAGAAAAGAAAGTCATAGGGTTTACAATAGATTAGGAATTAGCAGGGTGGAGACGGCAGATGGAAAAGAAGGCAGAGTTTTCAGGGCTAGAGATTATGTCTTTCAAATGGTCCACAATGGTTCAAGATTGAGGAAGTCAGAACAGGGATGGTAAACTGATAGAATGAAGTGGGGTCCAGGGAGAGACATCACAAGGGTGAAAGATAATTTCAGAAGGAGCAAGGCTATGGGACAGGTGGAAGGGTGGGAGACTGTGGTCACAGAAGAATTTCAGAGTCTGAGACAGTAGAGTTAGAGCGATTTAGAGCCATGAGTCCTGAGGGAGGAGCAACTTTTGTGGGTGGCTGAAGTAGAAGGATAATGGAGGGTACTGAATTTGAGGAGGTTGAAAAACAGGCTAGGATGAGTATTAAAATCACCCAGGAAAATGACGGGGATGCTAAAGTCATTGAGGATCATGGCAGTGTTCTCCAGGTCAGTATATTATAGTCAAAGAGATTAGGAGAGGAGCAAGAGAGATAGTTGAGTCTTGACAGTTAAGGGAAGTCTTGGAAGCAGCAACATTAGCCAGTCAACAAGCATTTATTGAGCTCCTACTGTGTGCTGGGCATTGTACTAAATTATGAGGTTACAAAGAAAGGCCCAAACAGTCACTGCTCTCAAGAAGGGCACAGTCTAATGGGGAAGACAACACACACACAACTCTGTACACAAACAAAAATTTACAGAATGATTTGGAGATAATGTCAGGGGGAAGGCACTAAAATGAATAGGTTTTGGGAATGGCTTCTTGCAGAAAGTAGGACTTTAGCCAAGTCTTGAAGGAAACAAGGGAAGCCAGGAAGTGGAGAGGAGGAACATTCCAAACACAGGGTGACAACTGGTGAAAATGCATGGAGTCAGGCAGTAGAGCGTCTTGTCCAAGTAAGTGCAAGAAGGCCAGTGTCACTGGATTCTAGAGTGTGTGGAAGAGAATAAGATGTAATGCTGAAATGGTAGAAAGAGGGCTGATTGTGAAGGACTTGCAAAGCCAAATGGAGGGTTTTCTATTTGCTCCTGGATATGAAAGTGAGCCACTGAATTTATCAAGATGAGAGGGAAGAAGAGGAGGACGTGATCAGACCTGGACTTTATAAAGGAAGGTCACTTTAGCAACTGAGCAAAAGGATGGTCTTGAGTGAGGAAAGACTTCAGGGTAGGAGACCAGCCAGAGGTCATTGTGGTAGTACAAGTGCAAGTGATGAGGACTGTACCAGAGTGGTGACAGTGTCAAAAGAGAAAAGGGGACTTATAGGAGATATGTTGCAAAGGTATAGGTCAGATGAGGAGGGTCGGGGTAAGAATGACTAATGGAGAATAACACTGGGCAAGCCTGGATGACTGGGGGGACAGTGATGGGGAAAAGATTTCAGTTTTGGATGTGTTAAGTTTAAGATGTCTGTTGGACATGTATATTCTCTCTTATTCCTAGCCTGTGTAATATATAAAAAGTTTGAGAGACATTGTTTCTGGGTAATTAACAGTCATTTTATTAATTATGGCTAATAGATAATTAATAAAAAGGCCATTTGGCTGTCTCTTCTAAACTAAAGACAAATCATGGTGGCTTCTTGATCCTTATATACCCTTGGAAGAGTGGGTGTTCCCAACAGGTGACAAACAGCTCTGATTGGTTAATAATTAATGAGAAGAATGAATATTATAATGAGAGGTAGGCCCATTCCAATGAGGGGTTGGGGGGTAACCCTGACTTTGATTATGTCACTTTTGCTCCCAGAACACCCATGTAGAAAAAGGATCTTACCCCACTCCACACTCTCCACTCAAGCGAGAGTAGAACACAAAGGGCTTTGCCACTTAGGTGGAGTCTGAATAAGATTGAGGAGAAAGTTAATCCAATCTCCTTATCAACAATGTCCTTCAGATGCCGACTGAATAACATACAAGGGGCTGATTTCTGAATGAGGAAATAGGAAGGTAAAAAATCCCGATCTTAATTCAATAATTGATTATCAATATAAAAAAGAAATAATCATTTCTCTCACCTGGCTTTTGGGAGAAAGTAACCTAACAGTGCTATCTTCAAGGGAAAACCAGATTTTAATTAATGCTAGGAGGTGAATTTAGGGAAATATACATAGAAGAGGTAAAAAAATGAAAGGTGGTTGGCAACTAACTGGGCAAATTTTGAATGAGTGAGCATAGGAAAATAGGGCCTAGGGGAAGTAGGAATGCTGAACTATGTAGAGATCAGAGAACGAACAGGATTAGTCAGGCTGGGGCTATGGACCTACACTATCAGCAAAGTAGCAGATCAGCCAGAAGGATTTTCTAGCCACAGAACAGGGGGAATAGAGACTGAGCCAAAGCTTAGAATGACTCAATTAGCCTGAGATTTTAATTAATACATGGGCTAGAAGAAGCCTTTATGAGCTGCGGCAATGAAGAGACTCCCAGTGAATTTCAGTGCAGCTGAGAAAGGCCAGTGGTTTTGATTTGGGAAGGAGCTTGGAGGTGAATCCACTCTCCCTCATGTTTTAAGCTCAATAGTGGTTGGTTTGGGGGGTCTGTTTTGTTGTTTTTTGTTTTGCAGACTGCTCCTTCAGATGACTTTGAGTACATTGACCATTACATAGAAGCTTTGCTGAACGAAGAAAATCTTTTTCTACCAGACATTTTAAAACTAGTGACAAGAAAGTCAGCAGAGGCTCTCCCTTCCTGTGAAGAGTGAAAAAAAGTGCCTTATACACCATACCCCTTTTCAAAACTGTTAATGAGGTGTGACTTTGTAATTTTTGGGTTTTTTTAATTGTATAAGGATGGAGGTTTTGATAGTGATTTTCTCTCTGCTCTAAATAAAGGACAAAGTTAGCTTGTCATGGAATCTAAGGGAAAAAAAAACAACAAAGAAGGGATTCCCACTGGTAGATATTTCATACCCTCTGCCTATTCAAGTATCTTTAGAAAGTGCCTTTGCCTTCTTTGAGTCCATGTGAGGGACAATGAACAATGAAAATTTAAGCAGGTTTAAGTTTTGGTTTTGTCAAAGAAAAGAAAAGCCTTGAAAGGGGTAACTTTCAAAAATAAAATTTAAAGAACTGGACCATTCTATTTTGTACTTCTCCTTTTGAGACTCCTACTGCACAAATGTTCCTGGTGGGGAAATCTGACCTCCCTTCACTAAGGCCAGTTCATTTTGAAGCAGATAATATAAATCCTAACCTTTGAGCCTTAAAATATATGACTCTTAGTTATATTAAGAAAAAGATTCCTTAGAGTTATGTTATAGAGAAAAGGAAGCAATAACTCAGGTAAAATTTTTATATCATACAAAGAATTATATTATTCTATTTTTATCATTAATGTGTTTTTTATAATATCTCTTATTTCAAGTATAGGGTTAACAGGGAAGCAATTTTCATATTTTTCTTGGTAACTATAATTTACATTTTTCTTAGCAGTATATGTAACTTCTAATAGAAACAATAAAGCTTGTGTGTTAAGTGTTTCTGCCTTTACGACTGTTACTTTTATCATTTGATTATGATTTGGGCATATTTTGGAAATCCAGTGTCTATGGAAGGATTTTCTAGACTCCATAGAAATAATTTATAAATTCTACAAGCATTCATTATGCGTAATAGATGCAGCATCACTCACTGGTTAGAGAACTGGCCAGTTCTGCCTGACACATTGTCTGTGAGACCATGAGCCAATTATTTGACTTCTCAGCCCTTTTAGGGGTGTTTCCTCACAACTCTATTCAATGTTAATTATTGTGCAATCTTGAGGAAATTTAAAATAGTAAAAAGAAAACTGATGTAAATTCCCAGTGCCCCATTCAGAGCTCCCAAAAGGAGAGACACTCAAGTATAAGAGACTTAGGATTGAAAGGGACCATAGAGGTCAGTGAGTCCAACCGACTCATTTTACAGATGAGAAAATGGAAACTTAGAGAGATCTTAAGTAATTGAGCTGCTCAGCATCATACACCTTGTAAATGTCTGAAGCAGCATTCACTCTATCCTGTGCACCACCTAGCTGGCATCATAGGCTATCTAGCAATTAACAAAGGTATTCAACTATAGCATGGAAAGGATATGGGGCAAAAATACAGCAATGCGTCAGCGGGGCACAGTTTATTCGCCTCTACGTTTGCCAAGTTGGTGTGCTGGTGTTCAGCCTGCAGGGGGGTTAAAAAAATTAAGTGGCCTCCACCACCAGTTTCTTCTCTGCATATTTGGACAAGTCCAGCTGCCTCCTCTCAAGCGCCATTTCTCTTTCTCATGTAATATACTAGGTACTGAAATGACAGAGTCCAAATAAGGTAGTTCCAACATCATCAATGATGAAAATAGACCAGTGTAGAAATAACAATAAATCCCCACCATTTCCCATCTGTTTCTTTTGGCCCCTATGGCTTCATTTATAAGTGTTCTCAGACAATCCTACTTACTTCCATCTGACATCAACCTTCTCATCAGGCTCTTTTTTTCCCTTCAGCTGATTTTGATGATTTTGCCAGGCAGTGTTGTGCACAACATTGTATCATTCTCTTCCAAAATATTTTGCGAAGGACCTCTGGCTTCCCTGTCATTCCACATAAGAAAAGCAAACGTTGGCTGGCTGAGGTGATTTCTGGGTGGTTTTTGGCCTCCTGATTGTAAAGACAATCTTTCAAGTTCTTGAACAATGGTGATAATAATAAAAAAAAAATCTTTCCTTTTGTCCTCTCCTCTCCTTTTGTTTTTTCAGAGTTAATAACATGTTTAAATAGGTCAGGTTGGAATCGTTACATTAATCCAGTGTCTTCTTGCTTTCTCCTTCTAATTCATATTGATTTTGACTTTTGCTCTGGCAAACAACCTAACACAAATAGGTTCTAAAATTATTTCTGATTGTTAATGAGATGTTTCCTCATGGTTCAAATATGGCTTCTGTCATTTCATTGCGATATTCTTTTGTGTCCACTAGTTCTATCGACTTCTGAATCTCTCCAAGAAGGTATTCATTCTTTATAGATACAGGGCTTCTGAGTCTCCTATAAACCTTCAGCAAATTCTTTCATTTCTCGATGTCGTACCAGGTTTTTCAAGATGTTTTGTCTTCTTCTATGCCCAGTGAAGTATCCAGGCGTCTCAGATTGTTCAGAGCACTTCTCAGAACAGCTTTTCATCATTTATGCCATGCCTCTGCCCGTCAGAGAATCAAGCTTTATGAGTTTAGTAGGAAAAGTCATTGAATTCAACAAATTTTTATTTGAATACTAAAAGAAGAGGTAGAATCATCATGCACAGAGCTGGACACAGAGTCAGAAAGATATTTGCTGGCTGTGTGACTGCTGATCCTCAATTTCCTTGTCTCTAAAATGAGGGACCCTTGAGAGGCATGGTGGCATAGTGGAATAAGCCTTATACCAGATTTCAGATTACAGATAGACAATTCTACTACTAACTAGCTATTGGACCTTAGGCAAGTCAATTAACACTTCTGTACCTCACATCATCTTTTTAAAAATATATTTTAAAATATTTTTTTAAAATGAAATGAGAGAGCAGGACTGGATGACTTCTAAAATACCTTCCATCCGGAAGTGTCCTGGTAAATGTTTAACAACTGACTTTCCAAGAAAAAAGAAAATGTGCTCAAAACGCATTTTTCTCTTAATTCGCATTAATAACATTTTCTCCATCACTTTCTTAAATCTAGAAATCAACAAAACAATAAAGTCTTCTTTTGTAGCATCTGCCCATTTTTGAAGTGTAAATTCTGACACTGAAAATTTAGCGGATGTTTCTCCAGAGCCAGGTCCAGCTGTCTCCAACACCCCCACCTCCTGCATTTAGCTCTAAATCTGTGACCCAGTGATCAAGCTATTATGTTCATTTGTACTATTTGTTCTTGGTACTCTAAAGAAGCATCATAATCCCCAGTGTCCTCAAAGCCCTTATAAGCCAGTGGGAGTAACAAGAAATATGCCCAAGAAGATTGAAATAACAATGAAGGAGCCTGCAGGGCTAAGAGGTGTCACCAGATGGTGACAGTAAATGCCATGAGTTCAAAGGAAGGAAAGAACATTAGGGGCTGGAGTGGGGACATTGCTTCATCTGGAGCTTTAAAAACAACAGGTACAGAGGAGCAGGGAGGAACCTCCGAACAAGTAGAGAGAGGGGAAGATAGATAGACTGTCAGGACAAAGTGAGGCATCCCTGTCCTCTGGCCTAACCCAAAGACCCCAGTAGGCAGCAGAGGGGAGGGCAAGAGGGGGTTAAGTTGAAGCTACATTGTGGAGGGCCTTGAAATCCTAGCTAAGATGTTTAGAATTATTCTGTAGGTAATTCAGAAAAGGGGATGATGAGAGCAGGATTGTAGAAAACTTTACCCAGGGGTGATGTACAGAGTGGATTAAAGAGAAGGAAGAGGGAAAAGACTGAATGAAGCTTGGGCAAATGGTTAGGTGGGCAAACTAAGGGGCGCCATAGTGCACAGACTGCTGGGTCTACAGTCAGGGGGACTCATCTTCCTGAGCTCAAATCTGGCCTCTGAAACTTACTAGTTGTATGACCATGGACAAGTTACTTAACCCTGTTTGCCTCAGTTTCCTCATCTGTAAAATGAGCTGGAAAAGAATATGGCAAACCACCTCAGCATCTTTGCCAAGAAAATTCCAAATGGGATCATGAGTCAGATACAACTAAAGCAACTGAACAGCAACAAATTGTTAGGTACCCTGTGATCCTTCCCCCAGCTGTCCAAATGATCCTCCTAGACACATAGATTTGACTGGCATTCATCTCTTCCAAAATTCTCAGTGCCTTCCTGTTCCCTACGGGATAGACATCAAACCCCTCAAGCCTTGTTTTTAATGCCTTTCGCAATCTGACACCAGGCAGCTATGGCTCAGTGGATAGAGCTTTGGGCCTGCAGTCAGGAAGACCTGGGTTCATATCACACTTAGGAGCTGTGTGACCCCGGGCAAGTCACTTGACCCCATTTGCCTCGATTTCCTCAAATGTTAAATGGAAATCATAATCGCACCTACTTGCTAGCCTTATTGTGACCATCAAATGAGATAATGTGTGGAAAGCACTTAACACGGTGCCTGGCACATGATAGATACTATAGAAGTGCTAGTTACTAGTATTATTGTCATTAGGCTCCAGCTTACTTTTTTTTGGAGGGGGGAAGGCAGGGCTGTTGGGGTTAAGTGACTTGCCCAAGGTCACAAGGCTAGTGAGTGTGTCAAGTGTCTGAGGCTGGATTTGAACTCAGGTCTTCCTGACTCCAGGGACAATGCTCTACTCACTGCCCCACCTAGCTGCCCCTCTAGCTTACATTTCCAGCATCCTTTCAGACCACTGCGTGCTGCCTTACAAGTAGATTGACCTACTAGCTGTCCTCTGAACTCAACGTGCTATGTTCTTGCCTCTGTGTATTCATCCCCCATACTTGGATTTTTTCTCCTGCCTGCTCTCTACCTGTTCTAATCTTGTTGTTTAGAAGGTCTGCCTGTGCTAACCCACCCATTTCAGAGATTTTCCTCCTTCATATTTTCTTAGAGCATTTTAGATCTTTCCTTTGCCTTTGGATCCCACACTCAACCTTGCATTATAATTATCATGCAATATGTGTGCAATTCCTTGGGCTTAGAAGGCATTTAATAAATGTTTGCTAATGTGAGCTTGATTTCAGAATTCTGACGGGAGGGAAGATGGACTGAACCTGATTCCTGAATAGTTCTGGGGAAGGGGTGGGGGGTGGTGCAGCAGCAGTAGAAAGAGACACAGAGAGACAGAGAGAGAGATGACTTGGAGGTTTTGAGGCCGGCTGACTGAGAATAATGGCTCCATTTACAGAAATAGAGAAGTCAGAAGAAAAGAAGACATCATTCTCTTTTAACTCATCCTTGCGTTCATGCATCAGTCTTTTGAGCTTGCCAGATTCTTTTGTTGTTGCCGATCAGTCATTTTCAGTCGTGTCCAACTCTTAGTGACCCGCTTGGCAAAGATACTGGAGTGGTTTGCCATTTTCTTCTCCAGCTCATTTTGCAGATGAGGAAACTGTGGTAAACAGAGTCGCACAGCTACTAAGTGTCTGAGGTCAGATTTGAACTCAGGTAGATGAGTCTTCCTGACTGTAGACCTAGTGCTCTCTTCTCTGCACCACCTCGCTGCCCTTCAGATTCTTTTAGGGTTCAACAAAGAGAGAGCACTAGGGCAGTGGACACATGTATTAGATAGTAGAAGGAATCAGAAAAGGATACCCAGGATTTAAAGCCACATCAATTCGTCAACAAGTGCTTACACCTACTGTGTGCCAGGAGCTGCCCCAGGCAAGGGAATACCAAAAAAAAAAAAAGGAACAGTCCCTGCCTGCTGAGAGTTTACATGCTATTGGAGGAGACAAAATACAGTCATCCTTGGCCCTAAGACTCCTGACTCTGCAGAACGCAGGAGGCTCATCCAATGGGACGGGCTCTGAAATATTTGGGGCAGAAGTTTAAGTTAAATGATTCACTTCTCCCTTGTTGCCTATCTATTACCATCACAATACAGGATGTGTCCACAAAGCATGGCATCAGCTGTTTTTGACCATCATTGTGGATCATAGGTTAGACCCTAAGTGGTAACAGGTTAGGCCTTAACGATTCTTCATCTCAGGCTGCATCATCCACTCGCCGGCTCTGTATTACACCAGTAAACAGCGCTTGGGCTCATTACCTCTGTGCTGACAAGTAGGTGGGGACATATACACGTAAATCCTCCTGTAAGCTTCTAGAGCCCAAGGACAGAGGATCTTTCAGCCAGGCTACTTAGGACTTGGCTTGAGAGGGGATGAGATCTGACAGCTGCTGGAAGTTAGGGGGCACCCAGAGACTTCAGGAACAGAGAGAAGATAAATCAACAAATTCAATTTTTTGTAATAATTGAATTTTGTAATAATTGAATTTGTTGATTTATTATTATGATTTATTGCTAAATAATAGAATGCGCAAGCAACATACAATGAGAGAGAATGAATGTAGATGACATTGTCTATTATTCTACGCAGGGATTTGCCAACTGCTTCTTGACCAGAAATGGTACCATTAAAATCTGCTTCTCACCAGAATCCAACACCTGTTTCCAGAGATGGTTCATGAGCCTCAAGGTTTGCCCTATAGACCACCACAGTACAAAATAAGAATCATACCACTTTGAGGAGCATTTTCTCCAAATTTCTGGCCAATAACAAAATAGTGATCCCTTCCCATTTTTCCTTACTTTCTTACTTATTTTAATTACAATGTGAATGACCAGGAATGAGAAATTAATGACCCATATATTTATAGGACACATCTAGCAGCCTTTCCCGAAGAGGGAACATGGTTCAGTGAGAAGGGTTCTGTCTTTGGGGAAAGAGGAGCTGAGTTTGAGTACTAGCTGTAACACTTTCTGTTTCTGTGCTTAGGTAAATCCCCTAAAGTCACTGGCCCTCAGTTTCCCCATGGATAAAGTAAGGGGCTTGGACTAGATGAGCTCCAAAAATCTCTTCTACCTCTAAATCAGATTCTGTTGTGGAATCCCAATATCCGTGAGAGGTAGAGTAGTAGGGATTGTTTCATTCTTTGTATTTGTATCCCTAGTGCTCATCACACCTCCTGGTGATTATTTAGCTCCATTATTACAGATGGATAAATTAAAAGCACAAAGAAGTCTCAGTGACCTCCCCTTAAAGAGAACATCATTTTTGCCTTTGTATTCCAACATATAGAACAACATAGCAAGCATTTTGTAATAATAGTCAGTATTTTATAGTGCTTTAAGGTTTACAAATCACTTTACAAATATTTTCTCATTTGATCCTCACAACAAGCCCGGGAGAGGGTAGGTATTATTATTATCCCCATTTTTTACAGATGAAGAAACTGAGGTAGAAGAGGCCAAGTGCTCATCAGATATTAGAGCTAAATGAGATTAGAGGTCTAGTCTCCAGATGCCCACTTAAACTGTTTCCTTGAGACCATCCTGTCTCCTTCTGGGAATCAATAAAGGCAGAGTTTAGCATCAAGGGTAAGGTGAGGTTTGCCCACAGTAACCTTGCCTGTGTCAGCAGCCCCTTGGCACCTTTAGCTGGGCAGCTGTGCTGAGGGTACCATCTAGCTGTAGTCACAGCCTGCTTTAAAAATGAGCAGTCATGGTAATCTCACCAGCTTTCTCTCCTTACTTAGCCTAAAGCTCTAAGAGGTTTACAATGGTTGTTTAGGAGCACACTTGAATTTCGAGTTTCATTTAAGAGTCGGTACATGAATGAAAATAGCCCCAAAGAGAAAGCTGTTAAGCCTGGGAATCCCAATGGGGGCCACGGAATCAGTAGCAGGTGGTCAAACCGTTATCACTGCTGTCCAGACCCATGTATGGTTTAGGAGATTTATGACAGAATGCCCATCTGGACTGCAAACACTGTATGAGTTTAAGGCGCTTCTGGGTCTGCAAGGCCTGAATCAAAGGGCGAATCAATATGTTGACCAACTGTTTAGTATTTTTGACAAGAACAAGGTAAGATTTCTTTTCCTTTCACTTCCTTTAGTTGTAATTTTCCATCCCTCCCTTTAAAAAAAAAACAACAAAAAAGAATTACCCGAATTAAAAAGTAGATCTCTCTAAATGAGGAGGTCTTCATGGAATGCACAGCTTGTAGAGGAGTGAATCATTAAATACTGTTAGCACTGACTGTGTGAAGATAATTGGGGGTGAGGTACTGAGCACTGGGAAATGTTCTACTTGTAGGGAGTTCTTTTAAAAACTAAATTAAATCTCTGTGTGTAATTCTCATGGCATTATTTAAATAAATCCAGTAAGTGCAGATTGATTTACAAAGCCTGTTTTTCAAAGTATTTCAAGCATTGGTGACATTTTCTAGAAAAGTAATTTATGGAATTCTGCTTTTAAAAGTGTGATTAGATCTAGATCGGAAGATTAAATCAATGGAAATTAACAGACAATGTGCCTGGATTCCAATATTTCTTTTTTAAAAAAAATGGATTTTCATAACTGACCAGCTTAATTTGAAAATTAAAATTAATTTTGACAAACTTGGGGTAAGTTTTGATTTTTTTTTAGAAACTCTGCCTTTTTCATATTTTGTTTTATCTTGTTTTCCCCCAGTACATTTTTTTTAAACAGTCGAGTTTAAGTTTTCCCCCTAAGCTGTTTGGGTTTAGTATTTTTTGTTTGTTTGAATGAATGTAAAAATTCAAATCAGAGCAAAGGAAAGAGTGATATAGGACAGGCATAAGTCAAAGAAGGGAGTTGAACAACAACCCTATTCAAAATGCCTAAGCTAGAATTATAAAGTGAGGGGGTTTTATAATAAACAAAAGATGTCATCTTGGTTATGATTTTTAAGCCCTCCCCCCCCTTTTTTTTTGCTTTTCCTTTTTTTTTCTTTTTTTGCTTTGTTTTGGTTTTTTTGGCAGGGCAATTGGGATTAAGTGACTTGCTCAGGTCACACAGCTAGTATATGTGTCAAGTGTCTGAGGCTGAATTTGAATTCAGGTCCTCCTGACTCCAGGGCCGGTGCTCTACTCACTGTGCCACCTAGTTGCCCCCCCTCCCTTTTTTTCGCTTTTTATAAAACTTCACCTTACAGGTAAGATTTTTAAAATTCTGCTTGCAAAAGAGGAAGTTTCATAATGTGCCAAAAAAAAATAGTCATGTCTAAAACAAAAGGAGGTGCGGCCTTCCAACAATAAAGCTAGGATGGAAAAAGGGACCAGAAAATTACTGAAGGAAAATTGTATATTACTTTAAAAGATTACAAAAGTGAGAAATAGAAGGGGAAAAGGGGAAGATGGGATCAATGACACAGATAGAGTCAAAGCTAATTGGTTTGCCATTAAGGTGTGAGGAAATTTATGATAGCCCCTCAGGCCAGAGAATTTCCTAAATACAGAAATAGAATAGTGACTGAACCTACGATTTCATTAATATAGGAAACTCCTGGAAAAGAAAATCCCCTCTACCCATGCAAAGCAGTATTTTCTCTGCAATTTAAGTCTCAGAGTATTGACTGGAGAACTGAGAATTTAAGTGGCTGAGCCAGGGTCAGAGGCAGGATTTGAACCTAGATCTTCCTGGCTTCAGGCTGGCTCTCCAGTCGCTTTACCACACTATCTGTCAAAAATACAGAAATAAGAGGCTACAAAGATGAAATCTTGAAACTGGTGAAAATTTAATATGTGCAAGGACTAAGACTTTTTCAATCTATTTTATTTATTTATTCACAATTTTTAGACACAAATTTAAGCCAATTGGTGGGAGTGGGGGAGATCTCATCTTTCCACTCATTGTTGTAAACTTCCATGAAGTCCTTACACCTAAAGAGTTTACGACCCAGTGGAAAGATTAGTTGGACTTTCTCTGTATACTTCACTTAAGAACACTGAAGCAAATTTTAGATTTAGCGTATCAACCAATAAACATTTGGCAAGCACCTACTATGTGCTAGGCACTTTGCTGAGCACTGGGGATACACAAAGAGGCAAAAGGCAGTCTCTGCCCTCAAGGACCTTACAGTCTAACAGGGAAGCCAACTTGCAAATAAACAAAGCAAATAAACAAAGCAAGCTATATACAGGATAAAAAGGAAATAATTAACAAAAGGTACAATTAAAGGGAGTTAGGAAAGGTTTCCTGTAGAAAAATGAAATTTTGAGACTTAAAGGAAACCAGGGAGGTCAGTAGGCAAAGATGAGGAAGGAGGGAGAGCATTGCAGACATGGAGGACAACCAGAAAGAACGTCCAGAACTGAGATGGAGGATCTTGTTCAAGGAATAGCCAGGAGGCCAGTGTCACTGGGTTGAAGAGTATGTATTGGGGAATAAGGTGAAAGAAGCCTGGAAAAGGAGGAAGGA
This sequence comes from Phalanger gymnotis, assembly GCA_028646595.1. Lineage (NCBI taxonomy): Eukaryota > Metazoa > Chordata > Mammalia > Diprotodontia > Phalangeridae > Phalanger > Phalanger gymnotis. The sequence goes on along the minus strand of CM053622.1, from coordinate 525,851,038 downwards.
GCTAGGTTATGAAGGGCTTCGAATGCTGGAGCATTTTGTATTTGATCCTGGAAATGATACAGAGCCACTAGAGTTTCTTGAGTAGGGGAGTGAACTGATCAGATCTACACTTTAGGAAAAATCACAAAGCAGTATGTGGCATCTGTGTGTGTGTGTGTGTGTGTGTGTGTGTGTGTGTGTGTGTGTGTTTCACAAGATCTTTAATGCCTTTTACATAGTCTTTAATGGCTCCCCCTTTTGTTGTGCCTCCTGTGTCGTGTCCCCCACTAGCCAGCCTCTTTTGATGTTCCATTAGAATCTAGTTAGAAAAGGAAATGAGCTACACTAAGATTCAGTCATTTCCCCAAAGTGTTGCTATCTTTCCATGGCCTCAGTCTCTCTCTCTCACGTTGGCATTTTGAACCTATTGTGATTGTCAGCATTCCTATGCTAGAGACAAAACGAATAAAAAGAGAAGCTGGATTTGAGAGCAGAACCTGCTGTCAAAATGATGCCTGCTGCTGAGGAAACACACATGCAGATAATGCCCAAACAGGCATCTCATGATTTGCAAACTCTTTCTGTGAGGGGGAGATCAGTTCTAGGCATGAGGGAGCTCAGTCCCAACCCTGGAGCCTAATTTCCAAGATATAAAAATTCACAATACATTTATTATCTGTAATAGAGATTGATATTGGCTTGAGTGTGGTGTGAATCTAGGCAGGGGAAGCACAGATGCTTTTTGTCTGATAGCAGATCTCAATTCAAAATGGAGTGTATGTGGACATGTGTATGATTCCTAAGAGGACAGTCTTGTACAACACAAGGACATTTGTCATTATCAAGTCAACACAAACAAGATCAGAGTAATTTGTTGTTAAATATTGGAAAATAGTAAGAATGGTGATTCATTAAAACATGTAATTATAATAAAACCTAGTCTCTCTAAAACTCTGTGGGAATGAGCAATATGGCTGAAGGACAAGAGACTTGGGGTCTAGTTCTGATTGGGCTGTGAACTAGTTGTTTTCTCCTCCATAAAATTAGAGGAGGGAAGGAAGGAAGGAAGGAAGGAAGGAAGGAAGGAAGGAAGGAAGGAAGGAAGGAAGGAAGGAAGGAAGGAAGGAAGGAAGGAAAGAAGAAAAGGAAGGAGGAAGGAAGGAGGAGGGAGGGAAGAAGGGAAGGAGGGAGAAGAAGGGAGGGAGAGAGGAAGGGTGGAAGGGAGGAAAGGAAGGAAGGAAAGAAGGAAGGAAGGAAGGAAGGAAGGAAGGAAGGAAGGAAGGAAGGAAGGAAGGAAGGAAGGAAGGATGGAAGGAAGAATGAGGAGCAAGAAAGGAAGGGAGGGAAGAAAGGAGGTAGGGACATCCATCCAGACACCACCATCTTCTTTGGAAAGAATGGGACAAGTGGTAAAGAGAAGAAAGAAAAAGATTAAGAGAATAGGAAGAGGAGAAATACACAATTAATGATCAGAACTATGAAAGTAAATGGGTTAAACTAATCCACAAAATGGAAATGGGTAGTAGAATAGAAAGCAGAATACAATAATATGTTGCTTACAAGAAACACCCTTGAAATATAGATTCACACAGTGTTCAAGAAAAAGTTTGGAGCAAGAATCTACTAAACTTGAGCTGAAAAAGAGCAGAAGTAGCAGCCATGAAGCAAAAATAGGTGGTTAAAAGAAATGAAAAGAGAAAGTACATCCTGCTTTAAGATGCCATAGACAATGACTTAGTGTGACCAAATGGCAGGGTGTCTAAATACTTAAAGGAGATATTTAAGTTCTAGGGAGAAATATAGTAAAACCATAATATTGAAGACAACGGAATACTTCTTTCAGAACTAGACAAATATGACCTCTTAAAGAGTTCAGCACCTGAATAAAATTTTAGAAGTATTGATTGGGGAGCACATCAAATTGATTGTGGACTTCCCTGATTCTGCATACACATACACACACACACACACACACACACACACACACACACACACACACACACTTCCCTTACATATATGGTGCTGTTCTAAAGTCTTATACACTATCGTCACCTAAACCCTGAAGTATATCAAAAAGTATAAGCACTCTGTGACCCAGTGACACTGGCCTCCTTGCTGATTCTCAAACAAGATGCCCCATATCTTCACTCCTTGACTTTTCATTAGCATTCCCCCATAACTGGAACTGTCCTCCTTCCTTTTCTCCAATTGCTGGCTTCTTTGTTCAAATCTCAGTTAAAATCTCACCTCCAAGAATCCTTTCCCAAACCTTCTTAATGGTATTTCCTTCCCTCTAAGATTACTTTCACTTGTCCTGTATATATCTTGTTTGTACATAATTGTTTGCATGTTGTCTCTCCAGGTAAATTTTAACTCCTTAAGGAAAGGGACTATTTTTTGCCTTTCTTTGTATCCCTAGTCTAACACAGTGCTTGGCACATGTGTAGCACCAATGCAATATTCACAGCACCTACAGTAGCTATGAATATGCCAGAGTGGTTCTGAATCGCAAAATGCAACAGACTCTCTACATGGAAGACAGAACCAAAACATTTATTCAGACATCAGAAAGCCAAATCCGTCATAGCAACAAAGAAATCTACATACATCAGCAATGCAGGGGGCACCGCCATCTCCAAGCCCTCCATCTGTGTAAGGGCCTTCCCACAAACAAACACTCTCAAGCAAAACCACTCCCTGGCTCTCACTCACCCTAGCTACTCGGTCTTCTGACTACCTCCTCTCTCTCCAAGCTGCAATTCCCACTGTCTCTCCCACCTCTGATGGCTCTGTCTCACTTCCTCTCAGCTCTGTTCCACCCTTCCTGCCCCACCCTTCAAGCTCCTCCCATCACAGGCTCATGCGACTCAAGACTTGTATGTGACCCAGGCAGGTCACATGGGTCTATTAATGGATGGGAAAGGCCTTGCCATTTCCATTACCATTACAACATAGAAACTGCTTAATAACTAGTTGAAATATTCACTTGGCAATCATTTATTAAATAGCTACTGTGTGCAATGCACATGATAAATGCTTCTTGACTTGACTGAGCTAGTCATTTCCCTTTTGGAGACTTCAATTCCCTGATCAGATTAAGGAGATGATCTCTATAGTCCCTCCTAGATCTAAATCCTGTGATATCATTTTATCCTTGATAAAGATTTCAAAAGCTTCTTCTAACTCTAAGAATCTGTTACTCTCTGACATGAAAGGATATGATAGAGGAGTCTCATCTGGATAGAATATGTTACCTCACAAAATTGTCATAAAAACTCCACCATTGGAAATGTTCAAAATTAAGTTGGATAATGATCTGTTAGGTCTAGTGTAGAGAAAATTCTTTCGTGGAGTAGAAGGCTGCATTTGGTAACCACCAAGTTTACTTTCAGCTCTGGGTATGTACAAATTGATGATATTAGAATGCCTCACCATATTATAAGGTATTAGGTGCTCTTGTCACTGTACTAGTTCCATTTATAATAATTTAATCTGAAGTTTGAGGAACTGGATTCTAGTTCTGGTTGTTACATATTATTTGTGCTATTTTGGCCAGATCACTTCATCTCTTTGGGGCCTGGTCTTCTCATCTGAAAAACGAGGAAGAAAGACTTTGTTGCTGTTGTCTTCCAGTCATTTTTTCAGTTGTGTCTGATTCCTTGTGACCCTATTTGGGGTTTTCTTGTCAAAAATACTGGAGTGGTTCGCCATTTCCTTCTCCAGCTCATTTTACAGATGAGGAAACTGAGGCAAACAGGGTTAAGAACCAGAACCACACAGCCAATATGTGTCTGAGAGCAGATTTGAACTCAGGAAAATGAATCTTCCTAACTCCAAGCCTGGTGCTCTGAACAATGTACCACCTAGCTGCCCCAGGAAGATAGACTCAATAATCTCTAAGGTCCCTTCCAATTATAAATCCTGATACTATCAATCAGTGACAGCCATCACTTCACATACAGTTCTCATATACCTTTTAGCTTTTCAGCTATTATCTATGAATTTTTTCACCAGGAAAGACAAAATTCAAGGCTTCCTACCTCCACAAAATAATGTCTCCTTAGCAACAGTCTCCTGTCATATACTGCTAAAATCATAGACTCTTAGAATTGAAGGAAGCATTAGTGGTAATTTAGGCTAACCTTTATCAAAAGCATGAATCTTCTATATAGCATTCCCACATCCAGTCTATAGCATCCAGCCGCTGCTTAAATAGCCCAGTACCAGAAGAGCTCTCTCCTTCACAAACAAGTGCATTCCATTTTGGAAACATTGTAATCACGTCTATAACTAGAATTCTTTCATGTGAATGTAATCCCTGCTTCTAATGCATATCTCATAGAAACGATAGATACTGTTACTACAGCTTTAAGGGTCAGATAAAATGTTGAGAAGGGTAGATTTTCCAGGCAGTTTTCAAGTGTCAGTTGAGAAAATGACTTCCTGTGAAATGTTTCTCACCGTGAAATCAGGGGAAAAGTAAGTGCTTTATCTGTGATCTATGAAGATCCGTGAGAAATATGTGAAAACTGATAAGGAGCTGATGTAAAACTTCTTCCTAATCAGAACTATCATAAGTGATGATTTTAAAGAAACACCTGAGAGAGAATTCTATGAGGAGTTTGTGAAGATGTGGCAAGTATAGTGTATTTTGGAAAGACTGGTTTCCGGTACAATGTGATTTGTCTGGCCCTATTCTCTGGAGGCTAGGCTTGATACATTTTACCCCTGTAGGGTGCTCTGGTGTCACAAAGGGGTTGGGAAAATTGCTTTTCTCTTGTATTGGCTTGAGTCCCCACTAACTATGTTTTCTCCATTTTAGGGACCCAATGACTTGTACCACAGTTCCATTTAACCATTTAACACAGAATTATCTTTCATAAAGGGATATTTACTCCAAAGATAAGGGAAGAACAAACGAAAAACATTCCTCTCCACTCTCAACACCTCAGGAACATAATGTTTCCCCTTACACCACCTCATTCTTTGGGAGAGGAGGAGGATTTAGGATCATGATTTAGCTCAGTTCCTACATAGCATTAGTTCCACCAAGTTCAAGGAGAAAGGATGTTCATATCCCTAGAAGAAAGTATTGCCCCTGGCATGTAGACATCCTGGGGCAAAAATTTCACTTGCCCTTGTATTAGTTACAACTCTGCTTCTAATTGTTAGAAAGTTCTTTATTTTGAGCTAAGGCGTGCCTCATTGTGACTCACTTTTTGGAAAATGAATCCGATCCCTTTGCTAAATGATTACCTTTCAAATACCTGTGAAATTCAAAGAATTATTATAAGAATCAAATGAAAGAATGGATGTAAATTGATGTTGTTATCATCATTATTATTATCAAACTTATATTTTAATCCTGGCCCTGTTTGCTTCCTATGTGATTTTGGGCAAGTCACTTCTCTTCTAAGATTCCTCATTTACATGCATCACTTATGGACACCCTAACATTCCTATGGGGATCCCTCCACACACACCCAGAAAAATCTACTCCTGTCATAGGGTACTCTGTGGTTCTGCACCAACTCAAAAGTGTAGCACGCAAGTCCCCACCAATATGCTTAGTTTTATTAGTCAGCCAGAAGACATGAAATTTGAAATAAAGACATTTAATGAAAAAGAATAGTAAGAAAAGAAACAATAGACCATTTCCCAAATGGGACACACTCTTCCATAAAGACATACACCAGCTGTGGGAAAAGTAGATAGAACAATGGAACTTGTGTGGAAGTGCACATATGAAGGGAATGTATTTGACCTAGGCCACATATGTGGAGGGAGCTGGGGAATACATGTGGTGATATTGGGTACATGAACAGACAGCTCACAGCTCTAACATTATAGGGCCATCATGCTGTTTCACTGAGCATTGCTCTGTTCTGGGCCTGTTGCTCACTAGTTTTATCAAATGAGGTTGTATTTGTAAAGTGTTCAGCACAGTGCCTGGCACATAGTAGGTGCTCAATAAATGCTTGTTCCTTTCCCCTCCTTTCCCCCCCACCTAGACACTATTAGGCATGGACACATGGATGTGGAAACTTCCCCCTGCTACTATGTTCTGGGTTTCAGCTAATCCTTCAGCTTGAGAGATTACCTCTTTCCCATAAGAGAAGGAATGGTCTCTGTTATCATTCATTTATCTTAGAGCCCTGAGACTTAAGCTTTAGGCATTTTAAAGGAGAAGTCAGCCTTTTCACATATCTAGTAGTCAGACTAGGAAGAAACTTATCAGAAGTTAGCCATTTTCCATAAGGAGAATAATCTGTCAGATTCTTGAGCCTTAGCTGGCTGTGGCTTTTTCCTATGGAAGCAGTTCCAGGCTCCAGAAGGCAATTTTTTGGGAACATAGACTAGCTATCTAAAACTCATGGGCATTATGGGCTTTTCTTTCTGCTCACCAAGAATATTGTCAGTGTGCCAAGCCTCTACCTGTAGTAAAGTTAGACTTCCACTTTAACTCTTCATCGGTTTCTGATGACTAACTTTCACCCATTAGAATCACTTCAGGAACTGCCTTTCAACAAATACGCAAGGGCTACCTGGGTTTAAGGCTCCATGCTTTTTCTTGGTCCTCAAAAATGCTTTGGTACATTATATAGATCAAACACAGAGAAAGAAAGAACAAAAACAAAAATGTTGGAGCCATGATGAGGCTTTGCTCTACATTGTCAATTTTTTGTTCCAAATTGCTACCCTTGCTATGTATATGTGACTAGGAAAACAACACACTATTGTATGCAACACTATAAAAACAAACCTTGAAAGTTTTAAGAGCTTCGATCAATGTAATCACCACCCATGATGCCAGAGGACCAATGACAAAGCATGCTATCCTTTTGACATAGAGTTGATGGATTTAGCATGCAGAATGAGGCATGTATATGTATGTGTGTATGTATATATGTAAATATATGTGTGGAAACATATATACATGTGTATATATATATACACACACACATATAATATATATATATGCAAGCATACCTAGTCAATGAGAAAATTTGTTTTACTTGACTATATATATTTGATATAAGGAATTCATTTTTCCTTTCTCTTTTTATCATTGGGGAGAGGATGGGAGGGAGAAAAATAAATGTCTATTAATTAAAAAATACTTTTTAAAAAATAGAAAAGTAGAGTATTGTATAAAAGTATGGAATGCTTTATGTAGTTTCAGATAAAGTCATTGCATTGTTAGTTTTGCTTAATTGTTTATATCATGTTATTATAAGAGAACTCTCACTGGGTGGTGGTAATTTGTAAGGTAAAAATAAAATGCATTAATAAAACTTTTTTTTAAAAAATAGGGTGATATGTTATAAAACACATTGATTGCTTTCCTATTGTTTTCCATTTTTATTTTACTCCTATGCTTCAGATTTTCATTTTTGCTGAATTATTGAGATGCTGCTTCTCTTCCACCTCACCCCACCTTGTAAACTGTCCCAGGAAAAGGGAAAAATTAATTGAAAGGAAATCGCCAAGATCTAGTGACCACAGGATTATGACATAGAGCACAATTGCCAATGAGCTCAGATTACATTTTTAATTCAGAAAATGACCTCTCTAGTGTGATACTGAGGAATCTCTCTGTGAACCAGACTTTAAATTATTTTACAGAAAGTCTGGCTTTTAACTTCTGGTATAATTGCTGATTTTCATTAACCTAGTTGATGCCCTCCAGCCTAGACTTTCTTTCCTTTTGTTGCCTGGCCTATAAAGTGACTGTAATTATTATTACTGTTAATAAGACATTTGCTGGGACACATTACTGTACTGGTAATAAGCCATATTACTGTACACAATCTAGCTAAGCCTCCATTAACATGTAAACCATTGTACTACGATTTTTTCAGGGCAGTGACCTAGAGCTTCTAGTCGAGTAGGCCCTTGATAAATTCTCATGTGATGATGGTGATTATGATAAGGAAATAGCCCCAGCACTCAATAGACTTCACTTTCTAGAAATATAATAAGACATAGACTGAAAACAACCAATTAACATTTTTATGGACCATCCATTGGAGGCAGAGCTCTGTTCTAAGGTACAAATGAGGAGATAAATAAGATGACCTTTAGTGCCAAATGTGCTTAGAGATCATCTAGTCCTAGTCCCTTATTTTTCATATGAGGAAACTAAAGTTTAAAGTCTAGAGATATAAATAGCCCAGGATGAATAGGGAATTTGTCTTGCTCCAGGGTCCCCAGAGGTGAATGTGTTGTCCTTATAGCATATACCACTACCCAGTCAATTGTTAATCTATAGGATGCTACTACAGAGTCACGGCAGGCTGTTGGTATGGATCTAACAACTATTTTGTTATTTTATTAGTTCGTTATTGATTTATATAAAACAGAGATACCCACTTATTCCTAAGTTCTGTTGTTTCTTCAGACTCTCTTCCATTCTCCAGGTTTCTTGCCCTTCCCTTATTTATGAGAACAAAGGGATAGGTTTTTACATTGACTATACAAACTTTTGAATGAAAGAACCCAATCAAGGGTGAAGCTGATCTTTCTTCATTTACCATTCTTACTCCAATTTAAGAGGACCTAAGCACATAAGGAAAAGCCATATTTTGACTACGTGGTGCCATTGTATCCAACGATATTGTTTCTTGGGGATTTTGTTTTATTTTGGACCAGACTCAGGTTTCATTTATGTAGGGAACTCCCAAAGGAGGAAATTCCCTCTACCAATGTTGATCAGGCACTGCTCTGCAGGTTTTTTATATTACATATAATATATAATATATATAATATAATACATATTATATATATATATTATATATATGTATAATATATATATATTATATAACCTTATGTAGTCTCCCGACTCCAAAGTTGCTTGTGGCATTGAAAGGTTCATTGATTTGTCCAGGGTCACACAATAAGTATATGGCAGAGTTGGGACTCAAATCAAGTCTTCCAAACTACAAAGCTGCCTCTCCTTGTGCTTGTTTTAGTTGTCAAAATATCCATTAGGCTAGATAAGCTGGGGTCCTTTCTGCTGGCTACTCTTAATTTAGATCACTACAATCTCATCTCCAGTAGCAGATGGGCTGAAGAATAAAACAATAAATCAGTCAATAAGTATTCATTAAGTACCTATGACATAGGTTTAAAGTATGACTAGAAATAGGATACAAGTACAAAGAATGAAACAATCCCCACTTACAAGGAACTTAGTCAACAGCATTTATTATTTGCTATGTGCCTAGGCACTGTGCTAAGCAATAAGGGTATAAATATAAGCAAGAAGAAAGATAATCCCCAACCTGGAGAAGCTCACATTCTAATGGGGGAAAGAAATGTATTAAAGGGGAACTGAGAAGGGGCTGGGGGAAGAGGTAACCAAGCAGGAGCATGGTGGTGTAGTCCAGGGAATGAGAGATGGATGGTCAGAGGCCTTTTCCCAACATAAAGATTCTAGGCAGCACCCACCAGTGGGAGAAGGGGCCCACAAGAGTAGAGTCAGAGGGCAGCTGAGACATGGTGGTAAAGTAAAGGACAGCTGGTCTAGAGGCCTCCCCTAAAATGGAGGTTCCTGGGAGAACTTACCAATGGGAGGAGAGGCCTGCAGCAGCAGTCCAGAGACAAGTATGTACATAAGTAAATACAAAAGCATAACTACTTACATTCTTGTAAGCACATACATAAGTACATAAGTACAAGTATATAAAGTAAATATGTGTGTGTTTATGTATTTGCGTATATGTACATATTTTTATGTACTATTTTTATATTCTCTAAATATAAAGTGAACAATTATATACTTGAGGTTATACTTCGTATAAACGAAGTAGTTAAATACAAGATGGTTTGGGAGGGAAGGGTCTAGCAGTTGGCTGAAGCAGAAAGGTTTTCATGCGAAAGAAAGTACTTGAGCTGCTTCTTAACAGAAGACAGGCAGCTAGGTGGCACACTGGATAGATGATGAGCCTGAAGTTAGGAAGACCAGGGTCAAATCCAGCCCCAGACCCTTACTAGCTGTGTGACCTCAGCCAAGGTGCTTAACCTCCATCTGCCTCAGTTTCCTTATTAGTAAAATGGGAATAATCCTAATAGCACCAGCCTTCCCAGGTTGCTGTGAAGATAATTGTGAAGTGAAATAATTAATTATAAAGCACTTAGCACAGTGTAAGCACTACAGAAATGTTATCAGTTATTATCATCTATGAGGCAGAGAGAAGGAGAGAAGACCTTCTAGGCACGGAGGATGTGCAGATCTCTTGGCAGACCTGTTGGTCAGACAGGTTTGGGTGTTCTGTATTCAGTTCAGTTAGTATCGATCAGAACCTTAGAAAGCCAGCTCACCCTATCCCAACTTAGAGGAGAGTTTTATATGAGACAGCCAAATTACCATAGTTATCTTCAATACAGGAATAAACAGAACAGCCAAAATAATTGAAACATTTCACCCGTCATAGCATTGGACTACCTAGGGATTAATGATTAATTAGGAGTATGTGTGATAAGTGTTTTCCAAGGAGTTCTATTTCATATCCCTGAAATTTTATGTAGTCATGCCAAGGCAAATTTCATGTGAAAAGTGTCCACAGAATAACTTGAAACTATTAATAAATAAATATAAATATGCTTATATTTGTTTATACAAATACAAATATATGTATATACATACATATACATATATATTTATATATATATATAATATTTGCAAGGCATTAGTCATGGTACAGGGAACATAGAAATAGACTTGAAATTGGGGAAAAGGGGGTTCAAATCCTACCTCAAATACTTACTAGAAGTATGAACCTGAGTAGGTCATCTAACCTCTCTGAGCCTAAGTTTCCTCATCTACAAAATGGGACAATAGCTTGTGAAGATCAAATAAGCTAATATGTCTAAAGTACTTTGTGAACTCGAAGCATTATATAAATGCAAATCGTTGTCAATAAGAACAATAACAGTGCTTTAAATAGATGTTTCCATGCCAAAGACTCAAAATCTCCAAACAAAGTAGAATAAAAGCTTCTGAAATATAGAGATAGATCCAACAGAAGAAAACCTAACCATGGGGAGGGGAGAAAGGGGAAACAAAATGAGGTTCATAGTCTCATCTCTGTCATTCTGTCTGCTACTAGAGATTATTTCATTGGGCTTAAAAGAGATGAGTTTGTTTCCCAACACATTTATTCAGTTATAGAAAAGCAGCAATTTCCTCCACCTGTGCAATGGTCACAAGAACATTAAATATAAAAGAATTATAGGAAGATAGCAACATGTCACAGGACCATTTCTATTTGATTTTCATTGAAAAAGATGAGAAGAGATGAAATAACAACAATAATAATAACATGAGTAGCGCATATAGCACATATTTCCTGAGAAGTTCCTCAAATGTGTATAAGTATTATGGATGCCCATTTGCAGTAAACTTAGATCTGAGGATCATAGAGTCAGGGCTAACAGGAATCTTAGAGGCCAGCAAATCCAACCTGCCCATTTGAGAGATAAGGAAACTGAGGCACAGAAGTTAAGTGACCTACCCAGGATCACACAGTAATGTGAATCTAAGTCTTTCTGATTCCAAGTCCTATGTACTCTTCACTACACCATAACTATATATGCTATGTTGACAGTAATGTTGGTGCTAACTCTATCAGTAACCAATTTTGGACAATAATTTCAAATCAAGAGCTATTTAGGATGTAAATAGTCTTTAAACGTATCTCTTTTCTCTACATGTCAGCATTATTCTGCTTTTCTCTTCAGGTCAGTTTTATTTAATGGAGAGGACACTAGACTTGGAATCAGGAAGAATTAGATTCAAATCCCACCACATTTACTAGTTATATGACATTGGGCAAGTCACCTAACCTGTCTATGCTTCAACTATAGAATGAAGGGGTTGGATTTGATGACTTCCTAGATCTTTTCCAGCTCTAAATCTATGATCCCATGATGATAGATTTTGTTTCCCTCGAGTCAACAGCTCCTTCCTATTTTCTCTCCTCTTCATGAGGTGTTCTATAAAGCAATTATATGGAAAAGATGTGGGGGTATAAGTGCACTGCATGCTCAATACTAACCAACAATAAGCTAAATACTAGGTGTGACCCCCCACCCCAAATAAAAGTGAATGGGATGTTAGCCTGCAGGGGGATGGGATAAGGTCAAGGACAAGGGTGAGGACAGTCCTGCTATAGAGTATTGGATCTCTTCTATGCATCACATTTTTTTGTAACCCTTGTGCCAAAGACTTTCATGACATAAAGGGCTTAGCTACTCTGTGAGAGATTTCCAGAACACCTGGAAAAATAAACACACACACATACACACATACATATACATATATACACACATATACATACATACACATAAATATGTTAGCCTCTGTTCACTGAGACTGGATCTTAAATTGCAAGTTTGCAGATCGTAATATTACATAGGAAAGAAAGTTTAATTTAAAAGAAGGAAAACAGAAGAGAAATCAGAGAATGAACAGAAACCTGGGAAGACATCTACAAACCGATGCAAACTGAAGAGAGAAGAACCAGGAGAACAAGTCATAAATTTCTATAATTATGTAAAGGAACATAACTTTGGAAGACTTAGGAATTCTGATCAATGCTGTGACAAATCATGATTCTGGAAGACTGATAATGAAGAATACTACTCTCCTCTTAGCAGAAAGATGGTGAATATGGTTCATAAGGAGGCATATTTGTTCAGATTTGGCCAATGTATGACTGTTTTGATCAACTATACTTTTATTACAAGGTAGGGCTTTTATTTTGGAGGAGAGTTATGGGAAAGGAAATAGGTGGGTAGTCAATAGTGATGGAAAATACTATATAAATGAAACATTCAAAAATACATATAAGGGAGGTAGGAAAGGAGGGTTGCCAGTGTCACATATCCTAGTCCTGCCTAAGAGACAGTTTTTGACTGGCAGGACTCCCTGACCACCTTTCCCTATACCCCCAACCACAATAAGGGGTCAGAGCATTTCCTTGGAGAGAAAACTAGGGTGACAACTGCCATCATTAATAACTTACAAGGGGTTTGATATTACAAGGGTATCACAGAATCTCAGAATTGGAACATACCACAGAAACTAGCTAGTATGGCCAAGTTATATATATATGACCAAGAATTTCTAGCAAGGAGTCATCCAGTCTTCACTTGAATTCAGGCATAGGTGTGCTGGTAAATGTTTAACTGGTTCTTTGAAAAAAATGTAGTTATGTAATTTGTCAGATTAATCTGCCTTATTGACTTTCTTTCTTAAATCTGGACAATCAGCAAAATAATGAATCAAGCTCTGATGTGTAGCCATTACCCAAAGTGAAAATGCTCACACTGAAAATTTAACAATACGGAGTGGTCTGAACTGCCTTCAGCACAGCCTGGTTAAAAATCGCTAATGAGGGGGGTGGAGCCAAGATGGCAGCTGGAGAGCAGAGACCTGCATAGGCTGTCCCCCAAATACCTATAAAATGGTTCTGAACAAATTCTAGAGCTGCAAAACCCACAGAATAGCAGAGGGAAACAGGTCTCCAGCTCAGGAGAGCCTGGATGTTCTCCAGGAAGGGGTCTATTGCAGGGTGCTGAGAGTGCAGGCCAGCCCAGCATGGGCCATGCCAGGACAGACTAGACCCAGAATCAGCCAGCCAGAACAGGCCTTGGGGCCATGAAACAGTGAACTATGGCAGTTATCAGACTTCTCAACTCACAAACACCAAAGAGCAGGTTAGGCGGAAACTGTGGGATTGAGTTCAGAGCAGTCTGGCTACCAGCTCTGGGGGTGGAGGAGGTGGTACAGCATCAGCCACTTCCCTAATCCCTGGCTCACACCATGGGAAGAATCTAGCAGCATATCAGAGCAGGAGTGCAAGGAGTGCTTTGTAGACACAAAGGCAGATTCTCTTGCTGTGCCCTGCATAGATTTGTATTGCGGTCCTGATTGGCAGTTCTTGGGGGAAGAGGAGTGCTTCTGGGACAGAGCTTGGGGTGCTGATGGAGTAGAAATAGCTCTGAAAACAGCAGTGCTTGAACCCTAAAGCTTGGGACAAAGTACTCTACAAGCAGTCATATCCTGATAAAAAGCTCAAGGGTCAGGTGGTTGGTTGGGAATATGAACAGGCAGCGAAAATGAACTCAGACTCGAGCTCAAACTCTAGATTCCTTTTTTGGTGACAAAGAAGAGCACAACATACAGCCAGAAGAAGTCAACAAAGTCAAAAAGCCTACATCAAAAGCCTCCAAGAAAAATACGAATTGGGCTCAGGCCATGGAAGAGCTCAAAAAGGATTTGGAAAAGCGAGTAAGAGGAGTAGAGGAAAAATTGGGAAGAGAAATGAGAGCGATGCAAGAAAATCATGAAAAACAAGTCAACGACTTGCTAAAGGAGACCCAAAAAAACACTGAAGAAAATAACATCTTAAAAAATAGACTAACTCAAATGGCAAAAGAGCTCCAAAAAGCCAATGAGGAGAAGAATGCCTTGAAAGGCAGAATTAGCCAAATGGAAAAGGAGGTCCAAAAGACCACTGAAGAAAATACTACCTTAAAAATTAGATTGGAGCAAGTGGAAGCTAGTGACCTGATGAGAAATCAAGATATTATAAAACAGAACCAAAGGAATGAAAAAGTGCAAGACATTGTGAAATACCTCATTGGAAAAACCACTGACCTGGAAAATAGATCCAGGAGAGATAATTTAAAAATTATTGGACTACCTGAAAGCCATGAT
>CM053622.1:525803843-525835834 GCA_028646595.1 Phalanger gymnotis | reverse complement strand
CTGCCCAGCAAAACTGAGTATCATGCTCCAAGGCAAAATATGGATTTTCAATAAAATAAGGGACTTTCAAGCTTTCTCAGTGAAAAGACCAGACTTGAATAGAAAATTTGACTTTCAATTACAAGAATCAAGAGAAGCATGAAAAGGTAAACAAGAAAGAGAATTCATAAGGGACTTACTAAAGTTGAACTGGTTTGTTTACATTCCTACATGGAAAGATGATGTGTGTGATTCAGGAGACCTTTCTCAGTATTAGGGGAGTTGAAGGGAATATAGACAGAGGGCACAGGATGAGTTGAATATGAAGGGATGATATCTAAAAAAATGAAATAAATTTAAGGGGTGAGAGAATAATATATTGAGAGAGGGAGAACAGGAGAGATAGAATGGGGTAAATTACCTCACATAAAAGTGGCAAGAAGAAGCAGTTCTGTTGGAAGGGAAGAGGGGGCAGGTGAGGGGGAATAAGTTAATCATACTCTCATCAGATCCAACTTGAGGAAGGAATAACATACACACTCAATTGGGTATCTTACTCCACAGGAAAGTAAGGGGAAGGTGATAAAAAAAAGGGGGAATGATAGAAGGGAGGGCAGATAGGGGGAGGAAGTAGTCAAAAGTGAAAACCTTTGAAAAGGGACAGGGTCAAGGGAGAAAACTGAATAAAGGGGGACAGGAAAGGATGGAAGGAAATGTAGTTAGCCTTTCACAACATGAGCTTTGTGGAAGTGTTTTACATAATGATACATGTGTGATCTATGTTGAATGCCTTGCCTTCCTAGGGAAGGTGGGTAGGAAGGGAAAAGGGGAGAGAATTTGGAACTCAAAAGTTTTAAAAGCTATCCTGCCCTACCAGAAAGTAAGGGGAAACGGCATGTGGTGGGGAGGGAGTGGGATGACAGAAGGGAGGGCTGACTGGGGAAAGGGGCAATCAGAATATATGCCATCTTGGAATGGGGGGGAGGGTAGAAATGGGGAGAAAATTTGTAACTCAAAATCTTGTGGAAATCAATGTTGAAAACTAAAATATTAAATACATTTAAATAAAAAAAAGAAAGAAAAAAATCGCTAATGAGGGAGAACCCACTACCTTTCTTACCCTTTTTGCTTTAAATAGCCCTAAGTGTTGGAGGGTTTTCCTTTTGCTGAGCCAAAGTCTACTTCTCTGTTTCTTCCAATAACTGATTCTACCTCTGCCCTGTGGGGTCAAGGAGAAAAGGGCTGATCTCTTTTTGATGAGACACTCTTAGACAGCTGTCATTCCCCACAACACCTTCCCTTCTGGAAGTCAAAGTCCTTTGTTTCTTTCGCTCAGTCCTCACGTGACCTGATGTAAAGCCCTTGAAATTCTTGATTGCTCCTCTATTAATGGCTTCCACTTCACTAATGGCCTTCCAAAAATGTGATATGAAGAACTAAATACAGTGCTCCAAATCTGGTCTGAATGAGGCAGACTAGTATGATTCATCTTCGTGTTCCTGGATATTACACATCTATAAATACAACCTAAAATACCCTTTGCTTTCTCGTTTGCTATATCACAATTTGTTCATATGGAGTGTGATGTTCGCTAAAATGTTCAGATCTTTTTTAGATAAACTTCTGTCTAGCAAAGCCTCCTCCTATCTTCTACATGTGGAATTTATTATTTAACCTATGAGCAATATATTTGCATTTATTAAATTCCATTTTATTAGATTTCAGCCTAATATTATACCATGCCAAGGTCTTTTTGGATCCTGACTCTGTTACACAATTCTTCCTCCCAACTTTGCATCATCTGCACATTTGACAAACGTATATGCCTATATACATGTCGTTGTTTAAAAATGTTAAACACCATAGATCCCTGGAGTACTCTACCAGAGACTTTTATGCAAGTTAACATTAAATCATTAATCACTACTCTGGGCTGGCCATTCAACCAGGTTTGAAATTTATTATATTGTGCTATGACTTAGCACTCAATTGTCCACCTTTCCCACAAAAAATAACACGAGCACACTTAAAAACATGATTTTCCTGATTCTAACTAAACTGTGTTTACAGCACACCCTAATCTACCACTTTCATAATTCTATTTTTTGAGAAAAGGAAATAAGCTTAACTTAATACAAGAACAATTCTTATTGAAGTCATGAAGAAACCTAAATGAGAAGCAGCATAGACTCAGCAAAATCATGTAATTGGCAGATATAAGAAAATGAAAGAAAAGATTAAAAGCATTCTCCATAATTATCCTACAAATCAGTAAACCACCACTGTCATCTATCCCATTATAGTTCAGAAAGGAAGCATCTTCTCTTTCCTCCCACCTGCAAACCCGGGAAAAATAGCATAACCTCTTGGCAGCTATGAGGTCCATTGCTTGTAGCTTTGGGGCATCATTTATGCTTGGCTGCAGAGATAGCAGTAGTCCCTGTTCTGCTGCTTCATGACTGACAACTGGTCCCAATGTTAATTCATGCTTTTGCTCCAGGTTTACTCTCCACCTTGCCCAACTCAGCTGGCAGTCTACTCATTTAATTTAGTTCTTGGCTCTGGATGTGGTCATCCACAAATTTGGACCTCTTGATATTTCAACCATGTGGCTTAGTTTCTGATTACTCCTCTTAACTCTATTTTTTATTTTTTCTTTATATTATTATGAAATTGAAAACATAGAGAAACATTAACTATATTTCAGTATAGAAGACAGAACAAGAAAACAAGACTTCTTATGGAACCATGAATCTTCACTTTGTACAGCTTGAATTTTTAAAATAATCTGTTTTAGATTTAACATGTTAGTAACCACTGCCCTGTTTGTATCCTCTTCCGAATTTTCTCCTGCTCTTTCCTGTGCATTTTAAATGTTTTATTGACATTTTTTCTTTTTCTTTTTTTACATCAATAACAGTATGAGACCCTTGCCACACCTCTACCCCTATGATCCCACTGCTATGAAAAAGGCCCTCTTTTGTAATAAATAGGCATAATCAAACAAAACAAATGCACATTGGCCATATCTGAAAGTATATGTCTCATTATGTTCCTGTGCCAAGAAATGGGAAGCATGATTCACCATCAGTTTTCTAGAGTTATGATTGGTCATTGTATTCTTCCTAGTTATCAGCACAATAGTATCTCATTACATTCATATTCCATAATTTGACCATTTCCCAATTGATGAACAGTCACATCCTACCCAGTTCTCTGCTATAACAAAAACAGCTTCTAAAAATATTTTGGTACATATGAGTCCTTTCCCTTTGTCTTTGGTCTTATTGGGGATTATACTTACAAGCAGGTGAAATGGTATGGCCAATTTAGTGGCTTTTGAATATAGTTCCAAATACTTTCCAAAATGGTGGGATCAACAATACATTAGTGTGCCTATCTTCTGACAGGCCATCCAACAATTGTCATTTTTCTTCTCTATCATCTTTACTAATATGATGATATCAGTAAGGTTAATTTTAGTGTAACAAAAGTGGATTTTAGTGTGTGTGAGGTGGATTTTTGTTATTATTTCTTAGGGCTCAGTTTCCCAGGATCCATAGCCATAATAATCTCTGTTTCCCAGGTATTAGATATGAGTTCCCAGACTCATGGTTCAAAACATCTCCACCACACTTGTGCAGCATTATATAATGATAAATAATATAAACATGTGTGCTGAAACTGTAAACATCCACTGTGACAACTTGTGAGGCTATTGGTGGCAATATGCCTTCTTTGTCTGATGTCCTATAAAACAGGTGGCCATTGATTAGTGAGTTGGGGGGTTGAATGCACAAGCTGGGATGCTGTATGCCTTGACTGGCTCCCATCAAGACTTAGGAGGGGGGAATCTGTGTTTGCCTCAACCGGCTCCCATTGAGGCTTGAGGGGATTTAGGAAAACCCTGTAGGGTTGAATGCATAAGTTGTGCCTGTCTCGATTGACTCCATGGAGATGTAGGGGTAGTTGCCCCCACGCCTCTCCCCAGCCCCTGCCAGAAGGGTGATTAGGGAATACTGTAGGAGTCTGTGGTGCTTCTGTTATCAGCAATACTGTGTTAGAGAAGACTAAACTAGAATAAAGCTTATTATTAACCCCTCTGAAGCTCTTTCCTGTCTGACCAGATCAAGAGTGAACCTGTTAGAGGCTGGATTCTAAAACCTCCAGTGCCTCCTGTGTGCTATCTGTTTAACAAATGGGTATGAGAAAGAACTTCTAAGTTATTTTAATTTGCATTTAACTTATTAGCTACAAAATATTTTTATGTGACTGTTAATAGTTTTCTTTCTTTCTTTCTTTCTTTTAAAAACTCCTTTTTCGTATCCTTGACCATTTTTTTATTTGGGAAGAGTTCTCATTCCATATTTATTATCAATGTCATATATATGTATATATAATGCCATATATTTATTATATAATGCTATGTGTGTATATGTATATATGTACATATATATGTGTGTATACATACACGCATATATATACATATATATGTATAGTATTAGACCTTTATCAGAGAAATAAATTTGCTGTGAAGATTTTCCACAGTTAATCGTGTCTCTTCTAATTGTAACATAACTACATTTGTTCAAATTCTTTCTGCTTCATACAATCAAAATTTTCCATTTTTATCCCTTGCGACCTATCTGTCTCTCATTTGATCAGGAACTCATCCTCTGTATATAGTTGTGGACGGTATCTCCTTCAGTACTTCTTTAATATGTTTATGATACTTATATCCAGGTCATGTAATCTATTTAAAGATTATTCTGGCAGAAGGTATTAACCATCTCTTCACAGTGACCAGCAGTAGAGGATATCACCAAAATTCAAAATGGGGGCCCCATCAGCCCTGAACCTTGAAACCTGAGATCTCAATAGGAACATAGTTCTTAATGCTATGGTATTTCATTGTATTTTTCTTTGAGGTATAGGGGTATAAGGCTTCCCTTCATCTCACTCCCCTTTTACACAAAAAGGGAAAACCTTTGGAGGGTCACAAAAGGTTGTACTGATCCAGGTTTGCATTATAAGAACCTCTCCTCTCAACATAGCAAATAGAGTGCCTATTGGATTAGCCTGGCATAGTGGCATTTATCTGTAATCCCTGTTACCTGAGGCTGTTTGGTGAGCTCTGGAATTCCAAGATGCAGTAGAGCTAAAGGCAATCAGGTGTTTGTATTGAGTCTGGTACCAATATGGTGAGCCCCTAGGAGTGGGGGCACACCAGGCTGCCTAAGAAAAGACAAACTGACTCAGGCCAGAAAATGGAACAGGTCAGCAGTGGTATCAGGCTCATGAGTAGCTGCTGATCTTCCAGCCTGGGTGAGATAAGGGGTCCTGGTTCCCGCTCCCTCCTAATTCCTCCCCCCCAAAAAAAACACTTAAAAGTTAGCAAATACAGGTTCTAACTCTTGCTGTTTCACCAACTAGCTGTTGGGTCTTGGATAAGTCACTAAGCCTCTGTAGGTTTTGTTTTTCTCTGCCATAAAATAAGGACTTGGGATTAATTGATTTCAAAGATTTAACATTTTATGATTCTATTCTGTCCTCTCTCCTGCCCTTAATTTTAATAGACAAATAATGATTTGTCATAAACCAAGTCATCTGTAACCCCCACACAATGCAAACTCCTATGAAAACTTTAAAAAAAGAAAAAGATAATAGGCAATGGAAATCAATAAAATCTAGCCCTATACCCTGGTGGTAATTTGTCAGATTATGTAACAGGATAATGGTAACCATAGTGAAAACAGGATATGTCTCCCAGTGGGCAGTTGTTTTCTAGAGGGGCTGTGGATTGTTGAACTACATACACGTGGCCTTGTTCACAGCTGGCCTTGGCTGCCCCAGAGGTCCCTGTATAGATTAGTGGAGCTGCCTGTTTTAGAACAACAAAACAAGAATGGTCATGCTCCTCTCCAGGTTATGTTTGCACAGGGCTGGTGGGCTGGAATGAAATGTAAGTACAAAACTCTGTGGTTACCCACAGTGCCTCATCATAAAATGTCAAGCGTTCTTACTGAAATGCTGCCTTGTGTTGCCTACTGCAATTCATCATTTTGATGACATTTTAAATGTGATGATTGAAATGAAACTCATAAAGTGAAACAAACCATTGTTGAATGAAAGGTTGTTATGGAAACCTGGAAAGAACAGTCCATAATAGGTTTGCTAAAGCTTCCCAGGAACCATGCACCTGAGTTACATGTGCAAGCTAACACAGGTATCTTGTACGTACCAGGCTTTTGTAGATGATTTTCCAGTTAACAACTGTGAGAAATGCTTAAGAAAGGGGTTGTGCATGGGGCGTTCCTTGGGAGCCACAATGTAACTTTCTGTTTCTAAGGAGGGTGAGCCAAAGCTTGAGAGTTCCTGTTCAGGAATTGCTGGAAGGGCTTCTGTGATGGGGATTCTGGACTAGGTGATGCATGGGAAAACCATTTCTTAAGTACTCTCTGTGCTATACACTGTACTAGATGCTGAGGATACAAATAGAAAAGGAACAGTGCTTGACCTCAAGAAGCTTGCATGTTAGTAAAGGGAAATATTACATCTAGAGAAATTGTGGCAAGGGAATTGACCTTTGGTTTAAGGAGTTACAGGGATTGTGAGTGAGCAGAGAGCCCGATTGTCATGCTCGTTCTAATCGTAATCGAAGTATTAATTTCATTATTGTTCCCAAAACAAGAGATGAGCAGAGACATGGTAGGTCCTCCCAGGTTTTCTTGTGGATGCATGGGTTAAATAGGAAACATATTCCTGAGCAGTCTAGATATAATGGTTTAGGTGAGCCTGCCCTTATTGACCCCCTAAAGAGGATAGCTCAACTCTGGAGTGAGTTCCAAAATTGAGTTTACACTAACTTAGTCTTTGGAGGTCAAGTAGGAAGATTGCTTTTCTAGGTATGCAGACATGAGGTAGAAGCAGCACAGATGGCAAGGGTCCTGAATAGGTTCTGGTGTCCTAGTGGAGGACTGAATGGGATGTGAAATACAGTCTAGGGCTGGCCGGATGTAGAGACAATGCCCTCCATTGAGCAAAGTGATCCTCACCAGGCCTTGAGCTTTGTGAAGTATCTCTTAGAGGATCACTAAGGAAACAGCCTGGCAAGTGGATATTTGGCTAAACTTACATTTTGGGAGACCTAGTTTCAAATCCTACCTCTGAGACTTAGCAGTTGTGTAGCCATAGGCAAGTCAGCCCTTCTGGTCTTCCCTTGCCACATCTATAAAATGGGGAAAGAAAACACTTATAATACCTAGCGCTCGGGGTTGTTATGAGAACAGTCGATCAATAAACATTATCTATAATACACATTCAGCTATAGATATCTACTTTGCCCAAAAGGGAAATAGGAAGAGAAGAAGAGAAGCAAAAGGGCAGGGGGAGTGATAAAAAGGAGGGTGGATTAAGGGAGGCAGATCTTTGAGGAAGAGCAGACTAAGAAGGGAGAGAAGAATGAGCAGAAGAATATAGGCTGGAGGGAAATACAATCATAACTGTGACTGTGAATGTGATGGACTCACCGATAAATTGGAAGCAGATAGCAGAATGGATTAGAAACCAGAATCTGACAATGGTTGTGTACAAGAGACACACTTGAAACAGAAAGACACACGTATAAAGGTAAAACAAGGGGCTAGAAGAGAATATATAATTCTTCAGTTGAAGTAAAAAAAACAAAGGTAGCTCTCATGATCTCAGAGAAAGGAAAAGTGAAAATAGACCTAATTAAAAGAGATAAGAAGGGGAATTACATTTTGCCAGAAGGCACCATAGACAATGAAGTGGTATCAACATTTTTTAACAGTAAGTTTTGCTGAGAAAGGCCTCATTTCTCAAGTAATAGGGAACTGAATCAAATGTATAAACATAAAAGCCATTCCCCAATTGAAAAATGGTCAAAGGATATGAGCAGACAGTTTTCAGAAGAAGAAATTAAAACTGTCTGTAGTCATATGAAAAAAATGCTTTACATCATTATTGATTAGAGAAATGCAAATTAAAACAGGTCAAACCTATCAGAAATGATAAATGCTAGAGGAGATGAGGGGAAATAAGTACACTAAAGAACTGTTGGTGTAACAACAATGTTGCTAGCAGCTGCTTTGGAGGTGAAAGATGAATAACAAGACCAACAACAAGAGCGCACAGGAGGACTGCTAGCACATGTTCTTTGATCTGCTTTCCTAAGGAAAGCAACTTTAAGGGGTTAACAATCTCAGTTTAATTAAACATACCTATATCACTCACTTAGTTCAAGGGGAAAAGTCAGCACCCTGAACTTCAGAGCAAATACAAACAGAAACTACAAACAGATCAACAGACAGGCTTTGTCTGATTAAGACATCACATACATAGTTACCAAAAAGAGAAGCATCAACATCTGGGTTTTCAAAGCCAGGCGGCTCTTAACAACAACTACCCAGAATCTCATCTGGTCAAATCACATGACACTCTTCCAGTGAGTGAGAACCCCGAAACAAAATGCCAGCCTCAGATCTTATATACCCTTCTCAGGGTCAGAGGGTTTCACAGCCATGGGACTCAAATCCATGTGAACTAGGCTTTCTTGTTTCCCAAGTGGGTCAAAGACTCCTGATTCAATCAAAGAAACAAAAGACAACAAAAAGTCCACTTTGCTTGCCAGTACATTTGAAAGGCAAGATTCACCAAAGGTGCTTGATTACCTTAGCATTCTAAAAGAGAAAACAAAAAAGTCTCACCCTAATTACCATAACAGTTGGTAGAGTTGCGAACTGGTCCAACCATTCTGGAGAACAACCTGAAACTAATGCTGCAAGGACTATAAAACTGTGCATACCTTTTGACCTGGGAACACTACTATTAAGTCTGTACCTCAAAGAGATCAAAGAAAAATGAAAAGGACCTATATGTACAAAAATATGCATAGCAGCTCTTTTTGCTGTAGCAAAGAATTAGAAATTAAGGAATGACTGGGCAATGACTGATCAAGTTGTGGCACAGGATTGTGGTGGGAATACTGTTGTACTATAAGAAATGATGAGGGGAGTGGCTTCAGAAAAACATGGGAAGACATATATGATCTGATGCAAAGTGGAGTGAGAAGAAATGGGAGATCATTTTACACAGTAAAAGCAAAATTGTAATGATCATCGACTGTGAAAAACTTGGCTACTCCATCAATACAATGATCTAAGATAATTCCAAAAAATTCATGATGAAAAAATGTTATCTACCACCAGAGAGAGAACTGATGAATTCTGAGTGCAAATTGAAGTATAACTTTCTCACTTTATTTTTCTTGCTTTTATTTTGCAATGTGGCTATTATGGAAATATGTTTTGCATGATTTCACACATATAATTGAAATCATATAACTTGCCTTCTCAGTGGGGGTGGGGTGAGAGGAAGACAGAGATTTTGGAACTCAAATTTTTTTTAAAAAATGTTAAAAATTAATAAACCTAAAGAAAGAAACAATCTAATTGGGGTGACTACATACAAAAATATATAAAGGAAGCAATGTACAGGATAAATAGGAATCAAATGAGATATGTATGCAAGGTGTTTTTTCTTATTTTAAAAGAGCGTATACATGTTGGCTATCATTATTATCCCCCTGCTATTAGGGGATACAGACAGGAAAAAAGGAGCAGCTGGTACTAAAAAAAAAAAAAGGCCTCCAAGTCCATATGCATATAGTCATCTTGATCCCCAGACACACGCACAGTCAGGTGTTGCTTTTTAATTTCTTTTTTCTTCAATGCTGCCTTGGATATTAATTTTAACATCATTTCAAGATATACAAATATTAGATATGAAGAAGTGTTTTGCCTTTAGATCCCGAACAGCCCCTGGGTAGCCCTGCTTGGTTGTGAGGGATAAAGATTAAGGAGAAGGAGCCAGGAGTAATCCGGGGAGGGCCCTAAGGTGGGGAGAGAATGCCAAAGTGGGAAAAGTCACCTCCAAGACAAACATTGCCCACTTCCTAATTTTGCCAGAGGTCAACCTTCCTCTAGAAAACATCTTTCCATGGCTTTATGACAAACAGTCTGTGATTTATGGGTCAGAGATATAAGCCAGAAGTAAGGGCTTATTAGCAATAAAGGTCTCCAGCAGTAATTTTTAATTTATAGAGAGGATGAGCTAGGGCTGATAAATCACGGCACATAAAAACCCAACACTGGAGCCGCTGAATGTGTATTGCATTTCCAAGACGAGGCTATGGAGAAACAGCACATCAGTCAGCCTCAGAAATCCAGGATGCTGTGATGGTCTAACATTGTTATTACAACTGCTGGCGAGTTTCATAGGTTCTTATTTTCAGATCTGTTTGAAAAAAAGAAGTTAAAAACTCAAGTCCTGAGCCAGACACACATATCATTGTGTTTTCTGGGAAGCCCAGGAAAGAGGGTTTGTAATGCAGAGCACTTTATTTCCAGAGTGGAAGAATCCACAATTTGATTTCATAAAGTAGGATTGGGCAGCCTTTGTACTCCAGAGAAAATGCCTTGACAGACATCTTGCTATGTAGAACTCAGAGGTGGTGTTACACATTTCGTAGAGTCACATACCATGCCCTTCCTGCCCTCTCCCTCCTCACCCTCAAGTACCCTTTGTCCATCCAATTTCATTATTTGTAAAAGCAATCCGGCAAACACACCAGCTTTAAAAATGTATACTGAGATATCAATGAGTGCTGGGTCCAAATATTTATAGGGCAAGGGACTGTGGGTCAGGAAGCCTACTCAGAGAAATACAATCAAAAAGAATTACTTAACTTTAGCAAATCTACAATGCACCCGTGTATAAACTGTGCCTTGGGTCTCTAAAAAATACCTCTCCTCACATCTACTTCTAAAAGATAACTAGGCAGAATAACTGCATCTGGGAGATTCTTTATGAAGGAATGAGAAGGGATAGATCTTAATTTGCTTTTCAATGCTTAGGCCCCTAAAAAAATAAGTAAAAGTCAAACAAGGGAGTTAAAAAAAAAACATAATCTCTGAGAAGGAGTGTAATGTAATAGAGATGACACTGGACTTGGAAGTGCTCCAAAAGACCTGGGTTCAAATCCCACCCAGACATTTAACTTGACCTAAAGCAAGTTGGGGGGGTTGGAGAAAAGGCAGTGAGGGAGCATTTATTAAGCATCTACTATGTGCCAGGCACTCCAATAAGTGCTTTTTTCTTTCTTTTACAAATATCTCATTTGATCCCCTGAGCAAGCCTGTAAGGGACATGCTATTATTCTTTTTGGCAGTTGAAATTAAGGTGATCGCAGGTTAAGTGACTTACTTAGGGTAGTTGTGTTTGTCCTTTGTTCTCAAAGAGGACCATGACATCAGGGAAATGATGACATGACTTGCAGTTGACTTTGACTTGAGTGAGGTAGTGCTGTCATCAGCCTCACTTTCTCCATCTGGGTCCAGGGACCTGATATTCACCAGGAGGACTGGAGAGGGCCCAGGATGCAATGAGAGACCCTGGCTCTTTTAGACTAAGGCCTTTTCGGTTTCTGGCTTTGAGTGAGGTACGCTGCCTATTAAAGAAGAGTCACACATCTAGTAAGTAAATATCTGAGGTTGGATTTGAACTCAGGTCTTCCTGACTATGGACCTGGGGCTCTATCCACTGCCTCACTAGCAGTATCAGTTTCAGTTTAACTCGGTTTCATTTCTATAGTAGCTGGCTCTTGATTGGAATATCGAAATGATCTGAGAGTTCTGAGAGGCAGAAATGAGGAAAGAACATTTAAGAGAAAAAGAGACATTGTGTGCAAAGGCATGTTTTGGAGATGGAATGTTATGGCCCAGTAAATGGACCAAGTTGGCTATAGTATTGAGTACATGGGGCAAGGTAAGATGGAAATCCTTGTGGGAAGATAAGTCAAAGTGAGACTGTGAAGGGCTTTAAATGCCAAAGGAATTTTATATTTTATCACAGAGGCAATAAGGTTTTTTCTTTCCATGCTTCTTTCAAGGGAACATATGAGTACCTCCCTTTTAAAGAGTTAAGCCCCAAGGAAAATTGACATGCTGGGTTCTTTATGGGATTGTATAGTGTTGTGTTAAAGGTCCTGCTTATGAAAGATTACTATCCAAATAAAAGCCGACTGCCCTGGTTAAACATCCATTTCCTTTTTCACCCCTCCCTTTCCGTAGGATGGATTTATCGACTTTTTAGAGTTTATTGCTGCCGTAAATTTGGTTATACCAGGGAAAATGGACCAGAAATTGAAGTGGTATTTTAAGCTCTATGATGCTGATGGAAATGGATCTATTGACAGAAAGGAACTACTGAACATCTTCATGGTAAGGCTGTAAATGCTCTGTATTCTGGTGGTATAGGACATTGTATAGCAAGTTCGATTTTCCCACCCAATGGAATCAATGACTTTTCAGGGCACTCTCCCAGGCAGTTTGGTCTTGCATGAATGAGTATTCTGAGTTGAGGGGGAATGTGCTTGCCATGGCCACCAGAGGGTACCAGGCATTTACAATTGCAAATTAGCATTTTAACATGGGAGTCCATTCCAACCTTCACTAATAGAGCATAGAATTTTCATCAACATCGAATAAATGGGCTGGCTAGAATTAACATTGGAGGGAGTCCCTTGGACTGACATAAATGAAGACAGAGTGGGCAGTTGCCTATATGGTTGAATTGGAAGAATTCCCAAGCAAGGTTTCCCTGCTCCAAAATACCTTCCTCTCAAATATGCCTCAATGCTTGAAATAGCTCTCTTCAGGGCTGCTGCATTGAAGAGAGTTTTTATAATTGAATTAAACAAACATTTATGAAATGTCTTATATTTGCAAAGTACATTTTAATTAAATCTTAATTAAATTTTACTTCTTTCAATTAATAAAAATCTATTTTCTCTCCCTCCCCAGTAGGAGAAAAACAAAAGATAGAAAAAACAAAACCCTTGTAACTAATGTGCAGAGTCAAGCAAAACATGTCAAAATTCTTTTTTCTCATTCTGTACTCTGAGTCCATCATCTCTCTGTTAGGAGGGAGGTGAAATTCTCTATCACTGGTCCTCTAGAATCATATTTGATAATTTCATTGATCAGTTCTTAAATCTTTCGAAGTTGTTTGTCCTTACAATATTGCTGTTATTGTACAAATTTTTCTCCTGGCTCTGTTCACTCTGCAACATGAGTCTGGCCAGGTTTCTCTGAAACTGTTACCTTCCATCATTTTTTATAACTCAATAGTGTTTCATTACATTCATATAAAATAATTTGTTCAGCCATTTCCACAATTGACAGACACCCTTCCCTTCTTATTTTCAAATTCCTTCAAAGAACAACCTAAGGTACTTGGGTTACAGAGACAAAAGCTAAAAAATTTCTGCTCTTAAGGGATTATGGACCTGGCATCTTATTAGTATAGGGCAGAGGTGTCAAACAAGAAACACTTTCAAGTTAAATCCAAACCAGATTAAATTGCTTAAAATGGGAAATATTTAACAAAGTAAAATTACAATGGTACATACATAATGCTAATATATCATTTTCTCAGTTTACATGCTGCCTGAATAGATCTTTATGTATGGTTTAGTGCATGCCTCCCCCCCCCCCCGTTTCTATTGGATTTTTACACCACTAGGGTAGGCAACTCCCAGAGAGGAAAATCCCTCTACCAGTACAGATAGATAACTGTTTTGCAATTTATAGTCTTAGAGAGTTGTCTAGGATACTGAGAGGCTATTGTCTTAACCCAGCCAATATGTGCTAGATTCGAGTCAGAAATTTCAAGCCCACATTTTCCTGGTTCCCTGGCCAGGTCTCTATCTGATACTCTTTACTGTCATTATTTAAATATTTTAAAGTCATTGATACATACATACATACATATACACATACATGCACATATATAAACACACATGCTTATACATGTGTATGTATACATGTATATACATACATATATGGATTGTATGTGTGTGTGTATGTATGTGTGTATATGTTTCCCAAAGCAACTTTGATACCTGGAAATGCCTCTAGCTAGAGATACTCCAGAATTTTATCATCAGGTATTTTGGGATGAAATGTTTGCCAACTCCAACTCTAACTCTAACTGTAAATATCTCCAATTCTGACTCTAACCCTCTGACCTTAACCTTAAATGAGCTTCTCCAACTCTATCTGCCTCTAACCCTCCAACTCTAACCATAACCCGACTCTAACCCTAACCCTAATAAGCATGTTTTTATTTTTGAAATATGCTCTCATTGAAATATACTGCCAGCAACATTTCAAAGGATACCTGTGTGTTCACTAAGTGCCGTATAAATATGAAATATATTGCCAGCAGCCCTTATTAAATTTATTACATTTTTACAAGGATATAAACATAGGATCATAGGATCCTACATCTGGAAAGAAGTTCAAATGTCAGTAGTCCAACTGCTTCATTTGACAAATGAAAAAACCAAGGCCCAGGGAGTTTAAATAGTTGCCCATGTGTCATTAATGTGGTAATGTGACAGGGGTGGAATTTGAACCCAGATCCTCTGAGTTTGAGCAACTGCTCTTTCTGCTGTACCCCACTGTCCTGCTGTAGAATATTGATAATGGTAATTCCAACTTCTCCTTGCTCATTGATTTTTCCTTCCCTGTCCTAGAGACCTGGGGTCTTTTATTAGATAGTGGACAGGGCATTGGGGAAGCAGAACATATCGCACACTTGTTTTGCTATGTCTGGGCGATAGATGGAAGAAACAAAGTCTTGTTCCCACTTCTCATAAAATCTTCTTCTCTTATCTCTTTTCCCTCCCACACTCCCTACTACCAGATCCAGTGACAAGTGGCAGGTGGAGGTTTGGGGTCATGTTGATTTATTACCATCACTCTAGGATGCCTAACAACCATTTTTTTGATTGGTGGGTATTAAGGGCTCCTAAGTGGGCTACACTCCACTCTTTGTCAATTAGAGCATGGAGGCAACTTGAGTCCTTGTCATCAGTTGTCATTTTAATGTGGTTTTTCTATGTTTTGGGGACCTTGAATGTAATGCTTCAATATTATTAGGAAACAACACTGAACAGGATCCAAATTCAGGGTATCCCTACACCTACATCAGTGCTTTTCAGCATTTCTCATTCTTTAGCACCCTGCCAAAATTTTCATGAGAGGTAATTCTTGGTCCAAACTAAGGGAACAAAGGCCAGGACGAAGGACCTAGAGACAAAATGAAGTGAACAGTAAGTAATTAATACCAGGGGAACAGCCAATGAAGAAAGTCAGAAGTCATAGTTATAAGTAAAAAGATAATGCTAAGGAGGAGTTGAGAAGCATACACTGTAAGCCACACAAAAGATGTGAATACAAGTCCAAGCTCTTCTAGTGACTCTCTATGTGAATTTGAACAATTCAGTTAATTTTGCCTGATCTCAGTTTCTTCATATGTAAATTGAATTGATTGGACCAGAATGTTAGAGCTAGAAGTGACTTACTTCCTTCTAACTAATATTCTATGACATTCTTAACTTTTTCTGAAACCACAGTTCTTCTTTATCCCCTGTATCCTTTCAAATAGTCATAGGCCAATAGCTGGGTCTGTTGAGTGTGCTCTATCCAAGAGACCTAAATGTAGATTCTTCCAATGGAATTCTTCCTTCACAGGGTGCTAACTTCACAAGGTTATTATGGAGTTCGAATGAAGCAATCTACATAAAATGCTTTATAAAGTTTAATATTAGCTATAATATTTTATTATTGTTATTATTATTTACTCTTTCAAGTCAATTTCAAACACTATCTCTTCCATGAATTTTTCCTGGTTACCTCCATTTGGTAATGACTTACCCAATTATTATTATTTTTAAACTTGCTAATGCATTTTTCATGTAATATGTCTTACTGTTATCTGTGTTAGTGTCTATTAAATGGTAAATTCTAGGAAGAGAAGGAGTCGTGTCTTTTCTTGAAAGGCAGTATGGTTCAATGGAGAGACCTGAATTTGGAGTCAATGGACTTGGATTTGAGTTTCAGCTGTATGATCTCAGACAAGTCACTTAATCTTTCTGGGCATCATTTTGTTCTTCTATGAAATGAGACAATTGGATTCAATGGGCCCCTGAAGCCACTTCCAAGTCTCTATCTACAAGCTAAACTTGGTATTTCTCCTAGAAGCCTGATGAAGGTGGGACTGCCACAGCTTTGATCTAGGCTGGAGTGTAATAAAACATTTCCTCCCCACAGCAGTCTAAATATCCCTTTCATCAAACTTTAAACTTCAAGGTGACTCTGTTCACTGGCTTGGTCCACTTCCAGGAGACAGGAGAGGAATTCCCCCCTGCCACAAGGGCAGACCTCTAGGCATCGCTGAACGCACAATTAGACTGCCATCTGTACCTGTGCTGACCTACCCCTGACTTTTTTTTTTTTTGCAATAGGTGAAAAGCTTTCTAGTGATGACCTGGATCCATTCCATACCTCTTAGTAAATATTTGTTAATTAATTAAACTGCCCCATCTTTAAGAATAAGAGGGGAAATAAGGAAAATTCTGATAGGAAGATCTTTGACAGACCAATCACATCTGATTGAGTATTAATCAGTGTAAGGAAGTTGAAGGGGATGATAAAGATGGGACGAAAGCAATATTTTACTGAGAGTAAAGTCAGCAATGATTCAGAGGCCCTAACAGCAAAGGTGACATATTAGAATATCTAACAACTGTATATAAAACAACTCTTCCCTATTTGTGTTAATTGGACAGAGATAGAAAGACTTTGGAAGCCATAGATATATAGGGGAAGCCAGCTGCATAATAGGCTTCTGACTTCCTGTTTGCTTCCCTAGGGACTTTGGAAAGAGAATTTTCCTTTGGCCAACACTGGGTTCTCTTTGTCCTGGTTTACATGCTTATTTTGCTCCCAGGCATAGAGCTCATTCGCCTGTGTATATTTTCTGGCATAGTCTAAACTGTAGAATTTCTCCAATTTATAAATGGGCTTCCTCTCTAAGTATCTGTTGTTATATATGATATTATTTTCTGTAAACTGATGTATAGTGGTATGAGACAAAGCCAGCTTCCATAAACTGAGAGCTATTCTCTCTTGTTACAGGCTAGTGACCCAGGCAAGCAACTCTTGTTTTGAACGGCTAGCTCAACAATATTTAGAGAGGCAGATAAATATCATTCTAGTCCAGGACCCTTCTTAGAGACTGAAGAAAAGTGTCCAGCCATATCTTATGCACCCTCGAAGCAGTAATCAAGATCTCTCTTGGAGAGGAGTGGGCCAGATTCTAGATATATTTATACATGCAACCCTTGATCTACATTTGAGATAATCCCTAATTCCATTTCTAGAGGCAGCTAGGTGGTACAGTGGATAGAGTTCCAGGCCTGGAGTTCGGAAGACTCATTTTCCTAAGTTCAAATCTGGCTTCAGACACTTACTATCTGTGTGACCCTGGACAAATCACTTAACCCTGTTTGCCTCAGTTTCCTTATCTGTAAAATGAGCTGGGGAAGGAAATGGCAAACCATTCCAGCATCTTTTCCAAGAAAACCTCAAATGGGGTCATGAAAAGTTGGACATCACTGTAAAGCAACTGAACAACACGATTCCATTTCCAATCCTAACCTTAACTTTAATCTTAATTCCATTCATAACTTTCCTTATGACATAAGGAAACATAACATAACCTTGGTGTATATTCAAGCAGATCACATTTGTTTCTGTTTACAGGCAATACAAGCCATCAATGGCCAACATACCCTGAATGCTCAGGAATTCACCAACTTGGTATTTGAAAGGATTGATGTAAATAATGATGGTAAGTCAGTTGCTAGCCTTGGGATCATTTTTCTAATGGTCCATAAATGAGGGGGCTTAGGGGTAGGAAATGATAAATGAATTTTTCAATTGGATGGTGATGAAAAGGGAAGATACATTCAATTCAGCATTGATCACAGAACCACAGGATTTGGGGGCTGGAGAGTTGGAAAGCAATCATTTAGTCCATCCATAACTAAAAGAATCCTCTCTATAATACATCTAATACATAACCTCTGTTTAAATACTTCCAGTGAGGAGGACCTTTTATTCCACTTTGGGTCAGCTTTAATTTTAGAGAAATTTTTCCTAACCTCAAGCCTCAGTTCATCTTTTCGAAACTTTCTCCATTGCACCTGGCTCTAACTCTGGGGTCAAACAAATCTAATCTGTATTCCTTAAAAAATTTAAAGGCAGCTATCACACTTCCTAGAGAGAGTGAGGTGGTACAGTGGATAGAATGTTGGGTCTGGAATCAGGATAGACCAGAGTTCAAATCTTGCCTCAGACATGTCCTAGCTGTGTGACCCTGGATAAGTCACTTACCCCTGTTTGCCTCAGTTTCTTCATCTGTAAAATAAGCTGGAGAAGGAAATGGCAAACCACTCTAGTATCTTTGCTAAGCAAATCCAAATGGGGTCACAAAGAGTCAGATACCACCAAAACGAGCCAACAACAACAACAGCATCACATCTCCTTAAGTCTACTCTGTCCAGACTAACTATCCCTAGCTCCTTCACAGGTCCTCATATGACATTGAACTCAAAAATCCAATATAATATTCCAGTGTGATCTGTCACTGGAGGGACTATCACCTCCGTATCCCAAAGTCATGCCTCTCAAGGCCTCTCACATGCTTTTTCTTTTGAATGACTACCGTATCATACTGCTGATTCATGTTGGTTTGCAGTCCATCAAGACCCTCAGATTTTTTTAAATCAGATTTTATGTTAGTTAATCTTTCATCATATTCCTTCCTGTTGTATGAAAAGTCCTAAGCTAAGTGCTAAAGGAAAGACAAAGTTTAGATAAGGAACACTATTTGTCTGTATATTCTAGGCTACCAACACAAAGGGCTATAAAAGTCTGACTAGTGAGGTCGGGCAAGCAGAGAAAAAGGTCCTCATGAACTGGGGGGGTTTGGGGGGTGCGGGCGGGATCCAGAGTAGGAAGTTGTATTTGAATGGAGCTGTGAGGACTAAGTAGGATTCCACAGCAGAAGCTAAAGAGGGATGATGTGCCAGCCATAGACAACACTGTAATGCAGCAGTTCACGGTGTATGGACCCCAGGACTCTTTCAGGGCATCAACAAGTCAAATCTATTTTCATGATAATATTAAAACATTATTTGTCTATTAAAATATTCATCCTTTTTCCAACTGCATTTTTGTGTGGGGCAGGACTTTCTTCATATACTTGAATCAAAACAACATATTGCACAGAGTGAATGCATAAGCAGATGAGAATCCAACTATTTTTATTAAACTAGACATTAAGGAGATTTGCCAAAATAAGTAAAAAAAATCCTACTCTTCTCACAATTTTTTTTTTGGAAATTATAGTTATTTTTCATTAAAACATTATTTATAACATACAATGATTGGTTTGTTATTTTTAATACATGAATGAATAAATATTTTAAAATTTATCAGTTTTAATTTCTAATGCTACAAATATAGATAAATGTAACTCATACAAACAAAAGGTCTTTGGGTGCTCACTAATTTCGAAAAGTGTAATGAGTTCCTGAGACCAGAAAGGTGGAGAACGTCTGGTGTAAAGATGGATGCTAGAGTGGGAAGGCACAGAGTGTGTTCAGGAGAAAGAGTCCAATTTAACTGGAACATAGATTATGTGTATGGTAGGGGGAATGGGGAGGAAGCCCTATATTTTCCCATTCTTGACAAGGGTAATGCCATGTTAGAATAAGTTTGAATTTTAGTACAATGCGCATGCCATCTAATAGCATTTATTTTTAAAATTAATTTTTTATTAATAAAAATCTATTTCATCTTCCTCCCACCACCCCACCCATTGGAGAGGAGAATAAAAGTGAAACCCATGTAACAAATAACAGTCAAGGAAAACAAATTGCCACATTATCCATGTCCAAAAGAAAACACACACACACACACACACATACACATATATATACACATGTGTGTGTGTGTGTGTGTGTGTGTGTGTGTGTCTTATTCTGTACTGAGTCCATCACCTTTCAATACCTAGCACAAAATAGGAATTAATAAATGCTAGTTGACTGTGAGGAAGTGGGTAGAATGTTTCATCATGAGTCTTCTGAATTCATGGTGGACCATCGTGTTGCTCTGAGTCAACTCAGTGGGTCCATGCTTTGGTTGCTCTAGGCACTTGGATGACACAGTGGTCAAAGTACTCAGCCTGGAGTCAAGAAGGCCTAGTTTAAACTGGGCCTCAGATCTTTATTAGCCCTATAACCCTGGGCAAGTCAGCTAATCTGTCACAACCTCCCTTTTCTGCTCTATCAAATGAAAATAATGAGTACGTGACCACAAGGTTTTTGTGAGGATCTATAGACTTTGCCAACCTATATAAGTGTTTCGCTATTATTTTCTGTTATCTGCTACCCCAGCCTTTGTGCATGGACATTCAAAAGACAAAGTCCTCCCTATCTCAGACCCCTGACGACAGTGGCAGCCTAGAGGATTAGAAGTCTCTCTCTGCTCCCTTAGAAGACAATAAAACATGCCCCCCCCCCCAAGGACCTGTGACAGACCATTTGTAACTCTTTTTAAATACCTGTGGGAAATGGCTGACATTCAGAAACCTGTCAGCCTTGTAGAATTTCCCCTTCTCTAGGGGCCAACTCCTCATCCTCTGAGAGACTCCATAATGCTACAAGGCCACTGATGTGGGGGTTGAGGCAGAAGAGATGCTAGACCATCACCAGTAAAAGGCTAATGAAGGGGTGTGGTAATTAGAAGAGCAGGTTTTCATTTTAACTCTTTGTGTTCATTAAGTGGATGCTAAGCTCCCAACTGAAAGTCTGAAAGTTCTGTCAGCACATCTTTTAATTTTCATCACCCTGGGAAAAGTATTGGCTTCCCCGCCTTAGTTGCATCTTTGTTAATGCCCCCAGAATTCCTGGCAAGATAAAGCGTAATGGGGTTTATATAGTTGAGGTCATTATATTCAAACAATTAATAATCTTATGATTTTGCAATCCAGACTTTCAGAATCTTAAGATACTGTTTATTCAGCAATTGACTCTAGCTTCTGTAACAGAGCTTAGTCACTCATAAACACACATATCTAGAAATATCTTTGAAAAATATATTCGTGGAAAGGAAATTCTAATCTTTTCTCCCTCAGGAGCTATATAACAACAGTACTTGCCCTACAGGATTGTTGTGAGGATCTATAGATTTTGCCAACCTATATAAATGTTTGGTTATTATTGTCTTGTGCATAGACACCCAAAAGACAAAGTCTGTCTATACCTTTGTAGTTTTCAAACTAGAATCTATTTTCCAGTAAATTCTGCTAGTGAAATTGTACTCCATTAGGTCGATATGATCCCTAGATCCCTAACACCTACCTATGAAATTCCTGTCCCCAAAAGCCACACAGAGGAAGAGCAAGAGAAGGCATGAAAACATCATGAACTACCATTTATCATCCATAAGACCATTTGATTCCATTCAGATAAAGGCCAAAGCAATCATTAAATGAAGGGTAGTAAGTCATAATTCATAAATGTTCATGTCTGGTGTAAATATTTACCATGAAGAAACAAAGTAAATGCCATCGACCTATATGGAATGAGATCAGATAGACTGGTTGCACTTTGAAATTAAAGTGGTCAGTGATTCCCTAGTAAAGCCAAGAGCAACAGACCTAGAATAGAACTGACAGTGCTGGATTTTCTCATGGGGGAAAGGAGGAAGAAGACCTGGATGTCAGTCAAGAATTACGACATTATTTCAGAGAGCTGGACCGGGAATCAGGAATACCTTGAGTTCAAATCCAGCTTCAAATATTTACTAGTCGTGTGACCCTGGGCATGTCACTTCATCTCTGCCTCAGTTTCCTCATCTCTGAAACAGGAATAATTATTATAACTCTTACCTCCCAGAGTTGTTGTTAGGATAAAATGAGATGATATTTGTAAAGCACTTTGAAAACGTTAAAGTGTTTTTTTGCCAGCTATAAGTGTGTAGGATCATAGGATTTAAACATAGAGTGGAATTTAGAGACCATCTGATATAATCTGCTCATTTTGCAAATGAAGGAACTATGGCCCAAGGGGGGCGAAATGCCTTGCCTAAAGTCACCTAGGTAGTAATTGGAAAAATCTATGTTCTAGTCTCATATTCTTTCCACTTCATCATGCTCCCTTCCAGACTCAGCCTATTTAGCTGTGGAGAATGCATGCTAAACATAATGCAAATGAGTCATCTGATGCAATAGTCAAAGGAAATAGTTTATGAAGAATTGAAAGATGCATTATAGAAAAGGTCACTGCATTACGGCAGTACGCAGGGATTTCATGGTTGGTGGGCTGAAAGAAAGTAATCAAGAAATCTTCATTGGCAAATGTGGAAGATGACAGAAAGAAGTGAGATTGTTTAATGCCTCTGGGGGAGCCAATGGTAAATGCTGAGACCTTAATACACTTATCTCTGATTTCTGACTTTTCAAGCTATAGAAACTATAGGTTTGAGAGGGAAATTTTAGTTTTCCATCAAATTTAGGTTTATTCTGCTAGCTAGAAATTCAGAGGCACCTTCAAATTTACATCTTATCATCTCACATTTAAAACAGATTTTTAAATGATTTTATTAATATCTTTTGTTTTTATAGCATCATTTCCCACTTAGCGCTTCCCTTTACCTTCTCTCCTTTCAGAGAACTATTCCTTACAACAGTGGAGTTTTAAAAAGAGAAAAGAAAAAAAAGGAGAAGCAAATTTGTCAAAGATGATTAACATATCAAAAAAAATAACAAAAACTAATGTTGTGTATACAATATTCCAAAGGAAATCTGACCTCTGCAAAAAAATAAAGGAGGATGTCTTCTCATATCCTGCTTTGTTTTTAAATAAGTACCTGCAAGCCTCTTGGACACCTTTCATTTCAATAAATATTTATTAATTTTTAAAAAGCTAATAATACTATGTGTCTTAGGAAGACAATATTCCCAAAGGCACTGTAATGCTTGTGATTATGGAGAACTCCAAGCTAGATTGATTAGAGGCTCACAGAAATAGCAGTAGTCTTGTTGGGTATCCTGGCCATCAGATCAGATCACTGAACACAGAGATCAGAGATATGAATTAGGAGAGTCTACAAAGATATAGTTAGAGTCCAGAGACAAGAACAGATGCAACCATTCAATAAGGAGTTGTTTTTGTAACTAAAGTCATCAAAGGTAGAGCCCTGCCTGAACAGGAAAACAGATGACAGTTATGGGCTATTCCTTCCTTGAACTATCTTGGTATACAGTGAGTCAGGGGAGGAAGATTCATTAGGAAGGAAGTTGAGGTCTAAGGAAAAGAAGGTGAAAATAACAATAGAAATTAGCATTTGTATGAGCACTCAAGAAAGAAGTCAAGAAGAATAAGGAACATTGTGAAAAGCCAGAAGAGGATAAAATAATTCTCCAAGGAAATAAGAAGAAAAAAGTTATGAGGGATGGCAGAAAGTAAGGCGAGCTGAAAGGAAATCCGGGAAGATTTAATGCTGAAGCAAAATCAACCAGAGGCATTGAAAAATAAAAATTGAGAGAGGCTAACCTAGAGAAACAGAATAAATGAGATAATTGTGAAATTCCATAGCTTCTTCTCACCTAAAAGTATCGGCAAACTATACTCGCCATGAACAAATTCAGAACTGGTCCCTGGAGTGATTTGAGGAAGAAGTGATAAATACTGTCTTCAGTGTGAAAGGCACAAAATCCCCAAGGCTAGATGACATTTGGCTGAATATCTTCAGCCTGATAGCTTAGAACTACACGTAGGGCTCTAAATCATAAGTTCCATATTACAAACGACTGTTCCACAACAGAGTTGGAAAAGACTCAAGATGATACTTTTAATGAAGATAGACTTAGGAGACCTTCAAACAGTTCTCTTAAAACTCTGCAGCGTCCCTGCTAGAGAATATTAAGATGGATAGCAGGGCATGTATCAACAAGGAACCCCCTTGGCTTCCACCCAGGGTATTTAATTGATGGGTTAGGATTCTGGGCTTGACATTAGGAAGACCTGGATGAAACTTTGCCTGCTGCATTTACCTTTCTCAAGCCACAGCATCTCTCAGATCCAGTTTCCTTACGTATAAAATGGGGATAATAATATCTTCTGGTACCTATTTCACAAGGTTATTATGAGGTTCAAATGAGATAATTATGTAAAATCTTTTGCAAAGCTTAAAGGGATATATAAATATCATGTTAATTGGCATTATCACCATCACCATCTTTAACCAATCCACCCTAAAAGAAAAAATATTGAAATATTAAAAAGCAATCCTCTTTTGTATTTGATTTTAAAAAAAAAAGCTTTTCATTTAATAGAATGTGTGAATCAGCAGACATTTATTAAGAGCCTCCTGTGTTCTGGAAACTTTATCGGGTGCTAGGAGAAATACAATAGGGCTGCGAGATGGTGCAGTGGGTAGAGTGCCAGGCCTGGAAGCAGGAAGACTCATCATTCTGAGTTCAAATCTGGCCACACTTACTAGCTGTGTGACTCTGGACAAATCACTTAACCCTGATTGCCCCAGTTTCCTCATTTGCAAAATGAGCTGGAAAAGGCAATGGCAAACCACTACAGTATCTTTCCCAAGAAAACCCCAAATGGGATCATGGGGAGTCAGACCTGACTGAAAATGACTGAACAATAACAAGAGGAAATACAAAGGTTAGATAGGAAGCTTCCCGCCTTTATGGAGCTTACATTCTTAGTGAGGAGAAGATAAGATAATAAAGGTAAACTGTTATGTACATTAATACCTGATAAGCCTGTTTGAAAGGTTCAAAGCAAGGCACTATGAAAGGTCCAAGGTGAAGGAAGAAGGAAGACTTCAAGTAGGAGGCAGAGTTTGAGTTGGGCTTTAAAGGTTAGGTGGGAATTCAGCAGGGGGCAAAGGTCATTTCAGGCACTGGGAACAGCCAGATCAAAGACAGGAAGCCACAGAGCGCACACTGAGCCACCCTTTTTAAATATAAGGAGTTATCTAAGTTGGGCTTTAATGTAAGGTACATGAACGAATACAGAAAATGCACGTTGAAGAAAGCTTCGATCCAACAAGGAAGAGAAAGGTAGACCTCAGATCCGCTTGGTTTATTCTTAATTTGAGGTCAGCTAGCTACTATCTAAATTGATCAAGAAGCAAGCAAAAAAAAAAATTTATTAAGCACCCACTATGTGCTAGGTACTGGGGATACTAGTACAAGAAAATAAAACAACCCCTACCCTCTCAAGGAGCTTACAACATACGCAAGTGTAAGTAAATACCAAAGTATAAACCAAATAAACAGAAAGTTGTTAGGGAGAAAGGACACCAGCATTTAAGGGTGGGGACGTGGGGTAGGTCAGGAAAGATTTCACACATAAGGCAGTATTTGAGCTGTATCTTGAAGGAGGTAGGGAGAAAGTGCATTACAGGCACGGGAAAGGCAGGGTGTCCAATGTAAAGGCATAGGCGGGGGGCCATGTAGGAGGAACGTAGAGAAGGCTAGTTTGGGGGGACCAAAGAGTGTAGGAAGGGAAGTGAGGCAGACAAGATAGTTTGGGAACTGTTTGTGAAGGGCTCCAGAAGTCATAGGAGTTTATATCTTATCCAAAAGCAATACTAAACCATAGAAGTTTATAGAATAGGGGAATGACGCCGTCAGATCCCCACTTAAGTGAGATAATAGTGATAATAGTGATAAAGTGCTTAGCACAGTGCCTGGAACATAGTAGGTGCTTAATAAATATTTTCTTCCTTCCTTCCTCCTTTTCTCCCTCCCATCTTCTCTCCCTTGTTTGTTCTCTGCTTCCTTCCCTTCCTCACTTCCTGCTTGCCTGCCTTCCTCTTAAGGAAAATTATTTTGGCAGCTGCGTGGAGGTGGGATTGGAATGGAGAGAGATGAAGAGAATTGTTGAAATTGCCTAGGTGAGAGGTGATGAGGGCCTGAATTAAAGTGGTAGCTGTGTGAATAGGGAGGAGATATCCAATGTAAGAGAAGCTGTAGAAGTAGAAAAGGCAAAAATTATGAACCTGGGTGACTGGAAGGATGGTGCCCTCGAGAGAGCAGGCAGGAAATTCGGAGACTATTTAGTCCAAACTGCTCATTTTACGGATGAAAAAACTGAGGCCCAGAAGAGTTCTGTGATTTGTCCAGGTGTAGTAAGTAGTAGTGCCAGGATTCAAACCCAAGTCCTTTTACTCCAAGCGCACTTTTTGGAGGGCTGCAAGACTATAGCTAATTGGCAAGTGTGTGCAGGGAAAATCTCAGTTGATGAATTTGTGTGTGTGTGAGTGTGTGTATGTGTGTGCGCGCACACCCGCGCACGCGCATGAGTTGTTCATAGGTGCCCTATTGGTGAAGAAGGTTGAGTAGAGACAATGATAAAAACTAAAATAAAT
Source organism: Phalanger gymnotis (assembly GCA_028646595.1). Classification (NCBI taxonomy): domain Eukaryota; kingdom Metazoa; phylum Chordata; class Mammalia; order Diprotodontia; family Phalangeridae; genus Phalanger; species Phalanger gymnotis. Next base: position 525,809,459 of record CM053622.1, on the reverse strand, counting down.
AAAATTTTAAAACATTGTAATGTCACCTGTGGGGACCTACTAGTGAAGAAATGGGGAGCACTGGAAGCTCTTCTGATGAGAGATCTTGGTGGGGGGATAAATAGGGACTCATTATTGATGGGGGGAGGGAAGGATACTTTGTGATTAGTTCATGGAAGAAAAGAGGCTGGCTTTTGAAAGAGTAAGACCCTGTTATGGAGAATAAAAAATGATGCTGAGTCTCCTTTAGCAAGAACTCTGGTGTTAGGGAGAGGTGGCATTTTTTGCCTCTATTGACCTTTCCAGAGCTTTCTTGATGTTATGATAAATCATTGTCCTTGGGAGATATTACTTAACTGCACACCTAAGTTAGGTTAGGTTGGACCTGAGCTTATCAGGTCTCTTTCCCAACGTCCTGACTGATGATATGGAGTCACCAAGTTTTCTCTTAATGAAAATCTAAATTTCACTTACATTATACATTTTTAAGTAGAGCCTGTAGTGGTAGATGTTGCTTTTCTTTATTAGTGCCTATCTTTGCTAGTGCCAACCTCTCTTGGACAAGCCCATGTACAAGCATGCCTTTCCTCTACCAACAATAATCTCTGTGAAATCAGAGGCACTGTTTCAATCATTCTTGTTTCCCCCCATGATACCTTGCACATAGTATGCACTTACTGAACACTCGTTGAGTGAATATCAGCAGAGTCCAGGGCCAAGTTTTCTTTTTTTTTTTTAGGAGGATGTCTTAATAACTTGCCATTTCAGCCAAACAAATACAAAATATGTGTATAACAAACTCATTTTTGTCTTTTTTTCTATTTACCCCCATTCCATTTCATTTATTACATGAATTCACTTTTGTCTATTTCTATGTTCATGAGTTTTTTGAGTGCATCCTACTAGCTTCTCCTTTATTTATAAGTAATTGTTCATATCCCTTTATGACCACATCCTATCCTTTTCTACACACCTTTTCACAGTCCATGGTCCATGTCAATGATTCATTTCCTCTGTACCTTCCTAGCTTAGAATCCCTAGCTTCCTTCAAGGCTTAATAATTGCCACAAAGCCTTTTCTGATTCTCTTCAGTTTCTAGCACTTTCCTTCCCCCCCCTCCAAAAAAAAATTACCATCTGTGTATTTTATTATGATTTATCTGTATCCATATTGTCTTTTCCCAATAGAATGTAGACTCCCTGAGGACAAGGGCTGTTCTTTTTTTCTTCGTAGCCTCTAATATATAGTAGGTCTTTAATAAATGCTAATTGAATTTAGTTAAATTTGTATCTAGGGCTATTTGACAAGAATTGCCCTGAGGAATAGTAATAGGGTGTTGCAACAATCTGCTAGCAGCTGCTGTAGGGGTATAAGACCCACCAACACACAGAATGCTGCAAGCACAGTTTTGATCTGCTTTACTAAGGAAAGCATCATTAAGGGGTTAATAATCTTACTTTAATCCAACATACAAATATCATTCACTTAGCGCAGGGGAAAAGCCAGCACGCTGAGCTTCAGAGCAAATACAAACAGAGCAAATAAACATGAATCAGATTTCTGTCTGACAAAATCACAATATACAGTTACCAGAGAAGTATCAACATCTGAATTTTCTCCAAAGTCGGGGAGCTCATAACAACGGCTGGCCCAGAGCTCCAAAGGAGAAAACCAACCTCTGGGTTTATATATCTTGTTCAGGGTCAAAGGTGAGTTACACATGTGACTCACCCACATGACCTAAAAGCATCACAAAAATGCAACTTAAACCCACATGGTCTAAAAGCCTCTGATGTCACAAACACGTCACTCAAACCCATGTAAACTAGGCTTTCCATTGAGGCAAGAAGGTCATCAAGAACTCCTAATTTAATCAAGGAAACAAAGGCCAAACTCTTCAAGGGCACTTGGTTGAATAAGTGCTAAAAGCCCATCTTGATTGCCAGTACATAGGGTTCATAAAATATAAGAAACAAAAGGAAATGCTCTTGAGGCTGGGTTGATTTATCAGTGGGTAAAATTTCCTCAGTGTCCCAATTCAATCATAGCTTTGTTTGTACCTGTCCTGAGGCATTTAGCATATTCTGTCTTGGTGGCACACCAAGAATTCAAATCATGCCTCAGATAACTTCAGTCATTTATTTAGTCAATAAGCATTTATTAAGCCACCTACTATGTATCAGGCAGTGTGCTAAGTGCTGGGGATACAAAGAAAAGCAAAAGATGGTTCCTGCCTTCAAGGAGCTTACAGTCTAATAGGGGAGACAACACGCAAACAAGTACTTACAAACAAGCCATAGACAGGATAAATCAGAAATAATCACCAGAAGGAAGGTACAAGAATTAAGAGAGGTTGGGACCGGCTTCCTGTGGATGATGGGGTTTTATCTGGGTCTTGAAGGAAGCCAGTAAACAGAGATGAAAAGAGAAAGCATTCCATGCTGTCCATGGGGGACAGCCAGAGAAAATGCCTAGAGCCTAAAGGTAGAATGTCTTGTTCATGGATCAGCAAATGGGCAAGTGTGTCTACATCAATGAGTATATTGGGAGGAGGGATGTAAGGTGTGAGAAGACTGAAAAGGTATGAGGGATCTAGTTTATGAAGGGCCTTGAATGCCAAACAGAGGATTTTGTATTTGATTCTAAGGTGATAGCCAATGGAATTTATTGAATAGTATGGAGTGACACGGTCAGAGATGCACTTTAAGAAGATCACTTTGGTGAATAGATGAAAAAGATGGAATGGGGTAGGAAAAGACTTGTGGCAGGCAGACCAATAAGCGGACTATAGCCATTGTCCAGGCATGGGATGATGAAGGCCTGCACCAGAGTGGTGGCAGTGTCCCAGGAGAGAAGGGGGCATATGTTAGAGTTATTGCAAAGGTAGAATTGACAGGTCTTGGCAACAGATTGGATGTGGAGGGTGAGACACACACACACAGTGAGGAGTCAAGGATGAGTCCTGGTTGTGAACCTGAGGGACTGGGAGAATGTTGGTGCCTTCTAGAGTAACAGAGAAGTTCAAAAGTTGGAGAAGGATTTAGGGCAAAGAAAAGTATTTAGTTTTGGACACATTGAGTTTAAGATGTCTACTGATGCTGAGTGAAGGTAGCAGAACCAGGAGATCCTTATACCTGATTACAGACACATGGTATCTGTAAGGACTTACTTTGATAGACTTGACCCCTCTCATCAACACAAGGTCCAAAGACAGCTCCAAAAGACTAGTGATGGAAAAAGCTATGCACGTCCAGAGAAAGAATTACGGGAGTCTGAATGCAGATTGAGGCAAACTATTTGCTCCCTTTTTTTTCCCTTCTTTTTTGGTTTTGTTTCTTCTTTCTCATGATTCATTCCATTGGTTATAATTCTTCTTTACAACTGGACTATTATGTAAATAAGTTCAATGTGAAGGTATGTGTAGAACCTACATTGGATTACATGACATCTTGGGGTGGGGAGGGGGGAGGAGCGGGAAGGAGAGAAAATTCGGAACTCCTTGTGGAACTGAGTGTTTTAAACTAAAAATAAAAAATAAATGTATAATTTTTAAAAAAAAGATGTCTACTTTGAGATGTCTGATAAAAAGTAGAGAGGGAAGAATGGAAGTCAGCAGAGAGGTAAGGGATAAGTAGATTTGAGAATCATCAACAGAGGGGTGATAATTGAATCCATTGGAGCTAATGAGATCATCAAGAGTAGTATAGAGAGAGAATCAAGGAAGGCCTAAAACAGAATGCTGATAGTAAGAAGGGAGGATCTGGATCCAGAAAAGGCGATTGAGAAAGAATAGTCAAATAGGTCAGACAAAACCAAGAGAGTGGTATCCCCCAAACCCAGAGAGATAAGAGTATCAAGAAGGGAGTGAGTAATAGCGTCAAAGGTCCAAGAGAGGTTAGGAAGGATGAGGATTGAGAATAGGCCACTGGATTTGGCAACTGAGAGATGATTGGTATCAATAAAAATGGCAAAAAGAAGTAAGGAGGAAGGGGGAATAGTGCTTCCAGACTTCACTCTATTATAGAAAAAGCAGTCATCAAAACCACCTGGTACTGGTTAAAAAATAGAGAAATAGATCAATGGAACAGACCCGAGAAGGAAGATTCAGAAACAACAGAGCTCAATAACCCAGTGTTCGATAAAGTCAAAAACTTGTAACCTAGGGAAAACTCCCTATTTGATAAAAACTGCTATGAAAACTAGGAAGCAGCCTGCCAGAAGTTAGGCCTTAGACCAACACCTTTACCACACGCCACAATACATTCCCAATGGATACATGACCTTAATATTAAAGATCACACTATAAAAGAATTAGAAGAGAAACATACCATGTACCTCTCACAGCTATAGATAAGAGATATATTCTTAATCAAATAAGAGATAGATTAGATGAGAGAGACTGGAAAAGGTAAAATAGATAACTTGGGTAATTTGACAATGAAAAGCTTCTGCACAGACAGCATTAATGCATCTAGAATAAGAAGGAAAGTGGATGATGTGTGAAATGGATACAGAGAAGCCTAGGGAACTCTATATGAATTGAAGCAGAGTGAAGTAAACAGAACCAAAAAACAATATACACAGTAACTAGAACAATTGAAGTGGGAAAAAAGCCACATCAAAAAATCAAAAGTAAATGTAACAAAGTTATAAAGATCAAGCAGGACATCAAGAAGACATAGCCCAAACTACCCATGGGTGAAGGCGGGAAGTCTTCAGTTGTTACATATTACACGTATTTGCAGATTTTCTCACTTAATCAATCAATTATGCTGATTTCTTCTTTAAAAAATAAACAAAAAATACCACCACTATTTGTAATATGGGATAGCTCTGGGAATGGGGAGAAGAGGGATACCATGGCAATATAAGAAAGAGAAAACACCAGAAGATGGCAACTGGAAAGCGGGACTGGCGTGAGCTCCCTGCCAAGTTCCTCTAAAAACCTATAAAAAAAAATGGCTCTGAACCAATTCTAGAGCTGCAGGACACACAAAATAGCAGAGGGAAGCAGGGCTCTAGCCCAGGACATTCTGGATAGTCTCTGGCTAAGGTCTATCCCACATGGAGCTGAGAGTGGAGAGGAGCAGAGCAGAGCCCAGCATGGGCGGCTTGGACCAACCAGACCAGTAGGCAGGCGGAATGTGCCCTAGCGCACTGAATCAGTGAGCTGTGGCAGTTACCAGACTTCTCAACCCACAAACACCAAAGACAACAGAGAAGGTTAGTGGGAAAAGCTGCTGGGAACATGGAGTTTGAGTTCGGCCACCGCCCCTGGGGGCAGCGGAGGTGGGGCAGCTACAGAATTACAGCTGCAGTTCCTTCTGGCCCCAGGCTCACATGGCAGGAGGAATTAAGTGGAGGATCAGAGCAGGAGTGAAGAGCCTGCTGAAGATCTAAGTCCAATCCTGGTTGGAGGTCCTTGGGGAAGGAGGAGTGCTGGTGAGGCAACTCATCCGCCCAAGCTTGGAAGAAAGAACTCTCTACTCTACAAGCAGTCATATCTCGCTGAAAAACTGAAGGGTCAAGTAAGTTGGCTGGGAACATGGCCAGGCAGCAAGGACGCACCCAGATTCAGTCTCAGACTTTGGAATCTTTCTCTGGTGACAAAGAAGACCAAAACATACAGCCAGAAGA
>CM053622.1:525782876-525803343 GCA_028646595.1 Phalanger gymnotis | reverse complement strand
GCTAGGATTAAAACCAAGAATCACCTACCCAGCAAAACTGAGTATCATGCTCTAAGGCAAAATATGGATTTTCAATAAAATAGAGGAATTTCAAGCTTTCTCAGTGAAAAGACCAGAGCTGAATAAAAAATTTTGACTTTCAAACACAAGAATCAAAAGAAGCATGAAAAGGTAAACAAGAAAGAGAAATCATAAGAGACTTACTAAAGTTGAACTCTTTTGTTTACATTCCTACATGGAAAGATGATGTGTATGATTCATGAGACCTCAGTATTACGGTAGCTGAAGGGAATATACATACATACATACATACGTACATACATACATACATACATACATACATATAATATATACACACACACATACATATGTATATACATATACATATATACATATATATATACATACACATACATAGACAGAGGGCACAGGGTGATTTGAATATGAAGGGATGATATATAAAAGACGAAATCAAATTAAGGGATGAGAGAGGAATATATTGAGAGAGGGACAAAGGGAGAGATAGAATGGGGTAAATTATCCCACATAAAAGTGGCAAGAAAAAGCAGTTCTGTTGGAAGGGAAGAGGGGGCAGGTGAGGGAGAATGAGTGAATCTAGCTCTCATTGGATTTGACTTGAGGAGGAAATAACATACATACTCAATTGGGTATCTTGGCCCATAGGAAAGAAGGAGGAAGGAGATAAAAAAGGGGGGATGATAGAAGGGAGGGCAGATAAGGGAAGGAGATAATCAAAAGCAAACACTTTCAAAAAGGGACAGAGTCAAGGGATAAAATTCAATAAAGGGGGACAAGATAGAAGGGAGCAAATAGTCTTTCACAACATGAGAATTGTGGAAGAGTTTTGCATAATGATACACATATGATCTGTGTTGAATTGCTTGCCTTCTTAGGGAACGTAGGTAGGGAGGGAAGAGGGAAGAGGGAAGAGAATTTGGAACTCAAGTTTTAAAAGCAGATGTTAAAAAAAAAAATTTGTTTTTGCATGTAACTGGGAAATAAGATTTACAGGCAATGGGGTATAGAAATTTATCTTGCCCTACAAGAAAGTAAGGGAAAAGAGGATGGGGGGGGTGTGGTGACAAAAGGGAGGGCTGACTGGGGAATGGGCCAATCAGAACATATGCCATCTTGGTGTGGGGTGGAGGGTAGAAATGGGGAGAAATTTGTAATTCAAAATCTTGTGGAAATCAATGCTGAAAACTAAAAATATTAAATAAATAACAAAATGCAAAATTTTTTGAAAGAAAGAAAGGAAGGAAGAAAGGAAGGAAGGAAGAAAAAAGAGAAATCACTGGTAATTTTGGAGAATTTTTTTCAGTTGAATGATGAGGTCAGAAGCCATATTGTAAAGACCTAAGAGGAGAGTGAGAGAAGTAGAGGCACCTCTTGTGGACAACCTTCTCAAGTTTAGCCCAAGACTGCCCCTCTGTGACCCTCTCATCAGTTAAAGGGGATTATAACAGCACCTACCTCACAGGGGTGCTACAAAGATCAAATGAGATAACGTATGTAAAATGCATCACAAAATTTAAAAAATTGTTTGTTAACTATTATTTTAGCATGTCTTACACTCCCCTCTTAACCCGAAAAGTCCTTTGAGAGCAGATACTATGTCTTACATTTCTTTTTTTAATCCAGAACCTTGCATAGTGCCTTGCACACAATAGAGCCTCAATAAATTTTCACTGACTGAATGAATGAATTGGTCTGACAGCTCCACAGATTCAGAAGCCTTCATTATTGTGCTGTCTCCCTCTCCCTTCCCTCTAAATGGATTTTTAAAGAGGTAAAAGAAATCCATTGCAAGTTCATTTTTCAAGCAGAATGTGCCATTCAGGGCCAGCCTTCCAGATATTGGCAGAATAACCAGGCCCCTAAGTAGTGTCATTTAATATCTACCCTCCCTTACAGCCTATGGTTTGTCAAGGACACGGCTCTTCCTCATTAAAATTCCCACCATTGGAGTCACTAATGGGTTAGATTACAAAGGCCCTGGAGCCCTGAGGGGATGATATTAAGCAGGAAGGCAGTTTTCTAGTGGGGAAGAAAGCCTGCCAGCCACATGACCTGAGTAAAAGGGGTTTGTATTACATCCCTGCACCAGTAAGGGTAGTCCTAAAGTAATGAAGCATGGGAATGGAAACAAAAAAGAAGAGAATATTATAGACCAATAAATATTTAATGAATATTTAGCTAACTTTCCAATTCTGCCTAGGGCTGGTCTTGGTACCATATTTAAAAGAGAGAGGACATTAAATCATTCTTACAAACAGGATTTATTAGGAAACTAGCATTGTAGATAGAGTACTGCACTTGTATTTAAAATGACGTAGGTTCAAATCATATCTCTGACTAGCTCCGTGATGCTGGATCAATCTCTTTACTCCTCTGAGTTTATTCATTTGTCAAATCATGAACCTCATTACAACCTCACCTGGTTGTATGTAAGGCTCATATTAAATAATCTATGTAAAGTGTAACCTTAATGTCAGCTATTATTGACTTCCCTTGACCCTGATGATCAAAATTACTCATATCTTCATCTAGAATTGGTCACATCTTCAAATACACTCATGTTCCTCTAGGACTTTAGAGTTTATAAAGTACTTTTCTGTGCCTGGTACATAGTAGGCACTTAATAAATGCTTCTTGGCTTGACTTTTCTCACAACAACCCTATGACGTAGTCATGAAGACATTAAAATCCCCATTTGATAGGTGAGGAGTTTAGGGAGTTTAAATCTAAGTTTAAGCCAAAGATTTGCCCTAAGTCACACAGCTAGTAGGCGTTAGAGTAGTCACTAGATGACCCCCACTCTAAATTTGTGATCCTATGATTTGAGCCTGAATGATTTCAGATCCAAGATTGGAGATCATAAGATGAAAGAATTTGAGCAATATGGGACCTTATAGATCGTCCTAGACAATCTTCTCATTTTACAAATGAGAAAACAGACCCAGAGAAATTAAATGATATTTCTCATAGTTTAACAGGCATAATAGTTAACAATATAAAAAAATTAAGATTGTCAAAGTGCTTTAAAACACATAATTTCACTTGGTATTCTCATCATCCCTGTGTAATAGATGTTATCATTAACCTCACTTTACATATGAGGAAACTGAGGCTGAGAGAAGTTGGAGCTTCTCCTTGGCATAGGCATGCACAGACCACAGTCCTCGGGGGAAGGGCCAGTGCTAAATAACTGCTCCACGATGGGTCAGAACATTTATGCGTACCTAATTAATGTCAGAGGCAGGATATGATATCCAGGTTCTTTCTAGCTCTAAGTCCAACACTTTTTTCTGTTCCACCTGTCAGCAGATATCAAAGAGTATGGCAGCAGATTCTGTAAGAAATGTAGTTTAAAAACATAAATTGCCCTGTCCTGAGGAAAACACAATTTCTAGCTGACTAAAAAAGGCTAAATTGATCATCAAAACAATCAACCCTACCCCTGCCTGCAACATTTCTTGAGTATCTTTGTATGCCAGGCATTGAGCAAGAAGGGAAGTGTTTTATACCCTAAACATCCAGCACAGTGCCTTAATGAGTTAATAATTAATAAGTGCCTCAGTAAGTACTTAATAAATACTTGTTGGGGGTGGGGGGAAGGGAGAGATGGGGAGAAAATTTGGGATTGAAAATCTTGTGGAAGTGAATGTTGAAAACTAAAAATAAATAAATTAGTAAAAATTAATAAATAAATGCTTGTTGGCTGACTAGTTAATTGGCTGAGAAGGACTTAAAATCTGGTTAGAGAGCCAAGATGCATAGATTAAAAACAACATGTTAATAAAAATATTCAAAGTAATAACTAATAAAAATGACTTCTTCATTGTAATAAAAAATTTATATGAAAATAACCATCCATTGAAGAGGGAATGGCCAAAGTGTTACAAAAATGTAATGAAATATTATCTAACTAGAAAAGATTTTAGGGGCTAAGAGTGATACCAATAATAAATGATTCATTATTTTCTCTAACTGCTCATATATCTATTATATTCTAGGAGAGTTGACTTTACAGGAATTCATCAGTGGCTTAGAAAAAGACCCAAATCTTTTGGAGATGATTACCAAGAGTTTTGACCTCTCCCATGTGCTGAAAATAATTCAGAGTGAGAGGAAGCAAGACACCTGAGATAACTTGCCTTAGACCATAGCCAAGGACAAGGGCTTTCAAGACAATGGGAAACTTCAGCTATGGAGACTTTATTTTGCCCAAATGTCTTTCAGTGAACACTACAGCTACTGCAGCAAGAAAGAATCCTTCTCTTGTGTATAATATTGTTGGGCGCAGATGTAACATTCTTGAATCAGACTAATAAATAAAACTATGATATTCAACCCTAAGGAAACTTCCATAAAGTTATGAGGCAGATACACCGCTGTCATTCTGTTTAAATATTAGTTGTTCTGTCCTGCAGACTAGAATGTGGTAATAAAGTTGATAGATAGATTTCTGGATCCCATCACTTAAGGACAGAATGCTTGTTTGCATTAACATGCTTGCACCAACTAATCACATCTTAAAATAGAATTGGGCTATTTGGTAAACACTTTCTTTCCTCACTATTTGTTTCAGAAAAATAACAACTTTGTAAAAAGGTTTTTTAAGCTTCTAGTTCTTATTGAAACCATATATTACAGATGACCAGGTTCTTGTCCAGTCTTTTCTCTCCCTTCTTTTATTTCTTATCCTAAATGCCATCATGAATTAATAAGCATTCTGTTCTAAAGGAACATTCTGGACAACATGAGAAGTTGTGTGTTATAGTAAAAGGAGTTAAATGTTTGCTAGATAACCTCAGTTCTTCCACTAACAAACTCTGTGACTGTGCAAGTCATTTAAATTATGAGTCTCAGTTTCACCATTTGGAAAATGAGAGCCTCACCTTTGCCTTTCTACTTCGTAGGCTCAGGTTAGATAATGTGGCACCTTGGCAAAGGTACAGAATTTGAGTTAAAGAAACAGCTCAAATCCCAGTTCTGTCACTTTTATGATGTTGGTCAAGTCACTTAAATTGTCTCAGCCTCACTTTTTCATCTATAAATGAAGGGGTTGAACAAGACAGCTCCTAAGGTTCCTACCTGTTTTAGACTGATGATCCTGTAAATATATGTGAAAGCCCTTGGTTAAGGATGGTACCTATTCAAGGTATTATTATCAAAGGGGAAGGAGCTTTGAGTTAAGCAATGAGAATGTTTTTCTTTCGATTTGTTATAAATTTGTGTCTGGTTACACATGAAACGGTGATACTGCCTTTGTAATTACTAAGCCAGTTGTTGTTTTGATGAGTATAGCAGACAGCCAGGCTATGCAGCAACAAGCACTTGACATTTTAAATGGTCCTGACATTATAACTCTGACATTTCATGGGTTTTTTTTATATCCCTTCCAAGAGAAAATGTAATGATGAATGGGGCTTCTTGATGGGTTATAACTTTTAAGTTTGGGGTTTCTATAACCCAGGTGCATTAGTGCATCCATCAGTGCTGGGCTTCCTTACAGAAACAAAATACGGATTGGAGAGCAGATGTGACAGGTCTTCACATTTAAAATGTTATAATTATACTTTAATACACTGCTTGTAATATATACACTTTAAAGGCAATTTAAACAAACCTAAGGGTTAGACTACTCCTGCCCCTTCAAAGAGCTGTTGTGAGGATCAAATGAGATAATGTAGGGGATTAGGGTTCCAGCCTCAGCTCTTCCACCTAGCTGGGTATGTGACCTTTACCTTTATGTAAAGGTTGTTGTTGAAAGAGAGCTAAGTACTCTGCTTAAAGTAACAGTCAATTGCAGTGGTACTAAGTGAGCAGTGGAAAATTCCCACAGCTGGGCTGAAAGGAGCTACTTTTATGCTAATAAAGGCAGAATTAGCCTAGGAATTTTAGGAGGAGGAAGAGTTGTCCCTGGCAGTTACTGGGAGATAATCAGGGTGCCTGATTTATCTTAAGATGATTTGGATTGTTTGCAGACTGATTGCCCCACATAAGACTCAGTTTCCTTATCTGGAAAATCAGAATAACGTTACACATATTACATTTCTTATGGTAATTGTAAGATAAGCACTACATAATTATATCTCTAAGCATTATGATGATAGTGGTCATAATTTTTTATCTTCATGACCTAGACTTTTTCTGCATGGATAATCCTGTTTGTGAGAGTAAAAGGTAGCAAGTATAATTTTCCCTAATTCTATTTGCATTGTGCCACCTTTATGTAGTCTTTACCTATTTTAGCAAGAATTTATGTCACATAGAATCTCTACCCCAAGTCAATATAATCCAGCAGATTTTTAATAATGGAAATGAGCATCAAAAGGACATAAAAGACAGAAGCTCAGGCCAGAAATCCTACCCATCTCCAGAAGTGAATAGAGCTCAACTCTAACATAGTTAGAAGTTAAGAAATACTTTGGGAAAATGAGCAAAGAAAAAAAAAGAACCTGAACATAAAAAGCCTACTATGGTGACAGGAAACTCAAAACACAAACTCATAAGAAGACAGCGACTTGAAAACATCTATAAGCAAAGACTCAAAAAATGCAGTTTGTACAAAACCCCCACAAGCATTCCCAAAAAATCTTTTCTAAAAGTAATTAAAGAGTGGGAAATGATTTCTAAAATTAAATCAGAGTGATAGGAAAAAATGAGAAAAGAAAATGTAACTCCACAATAAAATTATGAAAATAGAATGAATAACTTGGGAAAGGAGGTAAAAATATTGAAGACCATAACTTTTAAAAATCAGAATTGGCCAAATGGTTAAATGGGTACAAACAAAATGGAAGAAAATAACTCCTTAAACATAAGAATTGACCAATAAAAAAGATAAGCCATTGGGGTTAGTTTGACTTATAAGAAGGATGAAAACCTAATTACTAGTATCAAAAAGGAAAATGATGAATTCACCACCAATGAAGACAAAATGAAAGCAATTATTAGGAACTATTTTGCCTAATTATGTGCCAATAAATCTGACAATCTGAGCGAATATATGAGTATTTGCAAAAATATAAATTCCCCAGATTAACAGAAGAAAAAATAGAATACATGAATAACTCAATTTTAGAAAAAAGAATTGAACAAGCCACAAATGAGCTCCCTGAGGTCCCTAGGACCAGATGGATTTACAGATGAATTTTACCAAACATTTAAAGAATAATTAATTCTAATGCATATAAATTATTTTTAAAATAGGCAAAGGAGTCTTATTAAATGCCTTTTGTGATGCTAATATGGTTTTGATACCTAAACCAAGAAAAAAAACAGAGAACAAAAACTATAGACCATTTTCCCTAATGAATTTCGATACAAAAATTTTAAATAAAATGTCACCAAGGAGATTACAGCAATATATCACAAAGATAATACACTATGACCAGGTGAAATTTATACCAGAAATGCGGGGCTGGTTTAATATTAGGAAAACTGTAAGCATAATTGACCATTTTAATAACAAAAACAACAAAAATCATATGATTATATCAAGCGATGCAGCAAAAGTTTTTGACAAAATACAACACTCGTTCCTATTTTTAAAAAAAGCAACTCAGAAAACATAGGAAAAAATGGAACTTTTCTTAAAATTATATGTGTTGCTGTTCAGTCATTCAATTATGCCCTAGTTTTTATGATCCCATGGAACATAACACACCAATACTGTTCATGGAATTTTCTTGACAAAAATACTGGAATAGTTTGCCGTTTCCTTCTCCAATGCATTAGGGCAAACAGGTTAAGTGGCTTGCCTAGGGTCACACAGCTAGTAAGTGTTTGAGGTCTGATTTAAACTCAGGTTTTTCGGACTGCAAGCACAATGCTTTATCCACTGAGCTACCTACCTGCCTCCTAAAACGATAAGTAATATCTATCTAAAACCAAGAGTAAGCATTATCTGTAATGAGGATAAATCAGAAGTCTTCCCAATAAGACCAGGGGTAAATTAAAGATATCTACTATCACCACTATTATTCAATATTGTATTAGAAATGCTAGCTACAGCAATAATGGGAGAAAAACCTGAGAAAACTTTTATGAACTGCTACAAAGTGAAATGAGCAGAACCAGGAGAACATTGTACACAGTAACAGCAATATTATAGGATGATCAACTGTGAAACACTTAGCTATTCTGAGCAATACCATGATCCAAGATAATTTCAAAGGATTCATCATGAAAAATGCTATCCACCTCTAGAGAGAGAACTGTTAAATTCTGGGTACACATTGAAGCAAGTTTTTTTTTATTTTCTTCCCCCCCTTTTAAAATAACTTAGCTAATGTGGAGATGTTTTGCTTGATTTCTTAATTTAACTTGTATAATCGATAACACATTGTTTGCCACCTCAACGGGTGGGGCAGCATCAGGATGGAACAAAAGAATTTGGAATTCAAAAAAAATTTAAATAAATGTTAAAGCAAATAAATAAAATTTAAAAATCAGACCTGGCCAAATGATGGCAGGGAAAGATAGAAAACATCACTGAAGAAAATAACTTTAAAAATTCAAATTACTCAAATGGAAACTAACAACTTCATGAGGCATGAGGAATCATTAAACAAAGTCAAAAGACCCCACAAAATGGAAAGAAATGTTAAATATCTCATAGAAAAACAACTGACCTAGAAAATATATTGAGGAGAGATTATTAAAAAATTATTGGATTATGTGAAACTCATGATTTTTAAAAAAGCCTAAGTATTGTATTTCAAGAAATCATAAAGGAAAAGTTGTCTAGATATTTTAGAGATAGAGGTCAAAATAGGAAATGAAAGAGTCCACTGGTAACTTCCTGAAAGAGATCCCAAAATGAAAACCCCTAAGAATATTATAGACAGAATCCAGAGTTCACAGGTCAAGGAGAAAATACTATAAACAGCCAGAAAGAAAGAATTCAAATGCAATGAAGCCATAGTTAAGGTCACACAAAATTTAGTGCCAGAGGAGTAGAGGATTTAGAATATGATATTCTAGGATTTAACCAGAATAACCTAGTGAACAAAACTCAGTATCATACTATGGGGGTTGGGGTGGGGGGAGAAGAGATGGACATTTAATTAAATAAAAGACTTTCAAGCATTCCTGATAAAAACAATAAGAATTTAATAGAATTTTTGACACTTAAACATGACACAAAGGAAGGACAGAGAAAAAAAAAGATAAACATGAGTGAGAAATCATAAGGGATTTAACAAATTTAAATTGTTTATATTCCTATATGGAAATCACTAAGAATTTTATCATAATTAGGGCAGTTAGAAGGAGTTTACTTAGAGGGCATAGGTGTGAATGTATTGTGTTGGAATGATCTCAAAAGAAGAATAAAAGAGTGATATAGAGAGATATATAGAGAAAAGGGGGGAAGGGAGAAGAAGAATGGGGGAAATTATCTCACATATCAGAGGCACACAACAGAATATAATGGGAAGGAAAGCGGGAGCTGGGAGAGAGTAATACTCCAACATCATTCTCATCTGAACTGGTTCAAGAAAGGAAGAACACACACAACTGGACATAGAAATTTATCTTTCTCAACTTGGAAGTAAGAGGGAAAGGATCAAAAGTGAAGGAAGGGAGTAAGTAGTACCTATAGGCGGTAAGATGAGGCTTCTTAAAGGATGCGGCAGTCAGAAGTAAAACAGACTTTTAAGGAGGGGCAGAGGAAAAAAGAGAAGGACACATAGAAGAGAATAGAATGGAGGGGAATAAATAGCAATCATAACTGTAAATGTGAATAGGATGAACAGAAAAGGACAGGAGAATGGATTAGACACTAGAATCTAGGGACATGTTTATAAGAGACATACTTGAAACACATAGATTTAAAATAAAGGCTAGAGCAAAATCTATTATGTTTCAGCTGAAGTAAAAAGGGAAGGATAATAATCACGATCTCAACTAAAAAAAAAGGCGAAGAGAGACCTAATTAAAAGATAATCAGGGAAGCTACATTTTGCTAATATGTATCAAATGGCATAGCACCCAAATTATTGAAGAAAAATTTAAACTAATTATGGGAGGAAATAGACTATAAAATTATACTTATGGGGGACCTCAATTTACCCCTCTCAGATCTAGATAAACCTAACCATAAAATAAATAGAAAGAAGTTAAGGAGATGAATAGAATCTTAGAAAAGTTTTATATGATAGAACCCTGGAGAATAGAGAACGGGAATAGAAAGGAGTAAATCTGTTCTCAGCCATGTATTCACAAAAATTGATCATGTATTAGGGAATAAAAACCTCACAAACAAATGCAGAAAATCAGAAATTAAATATACCTTTTTAGGTCTTAATAGAATAAAACTTACATTAAATAAAGGTCTTAGAAACGTACATTAAAAATCAATTGGAAACTAAATAATCTAATCCTAAAGAATGACTAGATTAAAGAACAATTCATAGAAATAATCAATAATTTCATTAAAAATAATGATAACAATGAGACAACATGCCAAAATTTGTGGGATGTAGCTAAAGCAGCACTTAGGGGGAAAATTATAGCTCTAAAATCTTACATAAGTAAAAGAGAAAAAGAACAAATCAATTAATTTGGCATGCAACTTAAAAAACAAATTAAAAATCCCCAATTAAACTCCAAAATAGAAATCCTGACAATTTAAGAAGAGATTAATAAAATTGAAATTTAAAAAATTGAACTAATAAATATAATTTGGAGTATGTTTTATTTTTAAAAAAAGATAAATCACTGGCTAATTATATTTAAAAGAAGAAAACCAAGCTACTAATTGGTTCCAAAAATGGAACCAGTGAAGATGAAACTAAAACTATTATTAGGAGCTATTTTTTTCTGTTATATGCCAATAAAATTGATAAACTAAGTGAAATTGATTAATATTTGCAAAAATATAAATTCCAACTTAACAACAAAAGAAATAGAACACTTTTGTAAGCTTATCTTAGAAAAAGAAATTAAACAAGCCATCAATAAGCTCCCTAAGAAAAGAAAAATCAGGACCAGATGCATTTACAAGCAAATTCTTCCATACATTTAAAGAACCATTAATTCCAATACTATATAAACTTTTTTTAAAAATAGGTAAAGAAGAAGTCCTACCAACTTAATATGGTTTTGATACCTAAAACAAGGAGAACAAAAACAGAGAAAGAAAACCATAGATCATTTCCCCTAATGAATCTTGATGCAAAAATTTTAAATAAAATATCACCAAGGAGATTATAGAAATATATCACAAAGATAATATACTATGACCAGGTTGGATTTATAGCAGGAATGCAGGGCTGGTTTAATATTAGGAAAACAATAAGCACAATTGACCATATCATTTTTTTAAAAGCAAAAACCACATGATTATATCAAGATGCATAGACACCAGACACCAATAGACACCAGAAAAAGGTTTTGACAGCACACAACACCCATTCCTATCAAGAACAATAGAAAGCATAAGGATAAATGGAGCTTTTCTTAAAGTGGTAAGTAGTATGTAAAACCAAGATTAAACATTATCTGTAATGAAGATAAACTAGAAGTATTTCCAATAAGAAAAGGGGTGAATCAAGGATGATTTTTATCACAAATATTATTCAAAATTCAACTAGAAATGCTGGTTATAGCAAAAAGGCCAAAAATAGAAATCGAAATAATAACCACTTCTCAATCCTTCCAAACAAAAAAAAATTCCCCAACAATTTAAACTCAGATCTTTCCAATTCCAAGTGCAGCCCTCTATTCACTATGTCACATAGCTGCCAAATATATCTACAAGTCCCCACTATAATCTGTACCAATGTCTTTGTTCCTTCTCCAGCCCTGTAGCAACTTTGCCCATTCTGTTATGGCCTATTTCTATAGAGCAATAACCTCTGACACAGGCATGGCCAAAAGAATAAAGAAGGTCTTAGAATATCATCAAAGACAGAGCCGCTGTTGGCCCCTTTGACATAGTTTAATCATCATCCAGACATTATGCTTTAGTCCTCAAGAATCTCGACATACAGTCCAGCGCACAAATCTTCCTCTGGGATATACACACATATAACACTGACGAACACAAAACCCAGCCATGCAGGAGAAGCCACTAAGGAAACCACAACCCTGGATCCACACTGCTTTGCTACAACGAGTTCTTACTCAGTTCTCTTTTTAAAACACTGGCTAATCAGTCTTACAATTCTTGCATCATTTGCTTTTATCTTCTACATACAAACTAGGAGCAGGTTAGCAGCTGGAATCCTTATCAGAACTATTGGCAACAGGTACTGCTTTCCCATCCCCATAAACCAACTATCTGTCTCCCCATTTGAGGTAAAAGCTCTTCTTCTGTGCCTCAAATCACCTTTAATCTGACTGAGTTTCCATCCCCTCCAATGACTGCCTCATCACCTGAACAAGAGTAGCAGCCTCCATGGCTTATAAATGTTCCCTCTTCATTCTTGCCTTACCTTGTGTGTGTCCTTTATTCTTGAAGAGGACCATGACATCAGGGAAATGATGACATGACTTGCAGTTGACTTTGGTTTGAGTGAGGGAGGGCTGTGCAAGGTGACCAGCCTCACTTTCTCCTCCAGAGCCATCTGGGTCCAGTGGCCTGATATTCACCTGGACAACTGGAGATGGCCCAGGATACAATGCGAGACCCTGGCCCTTTCAGGCTAAGGTCTTTTCAGGTTCTCACTTTGAGTGAGGTAAGGCCCATTCAGTGAATAGGCCTCTTTAAGAAGTTAATCAAGGGATGGTCCCTTTAATCAAAACTAGGAAAAAAAATCAAACTGGGAGAGGAAGACCCTCAGGGTTCCTGGCCAAAAGACAAACAGCTACTATGTGATATTTACATTCACTCTGTACTAGGAGGGCAGGGACCTATTTTCCAATCTATGAGCTCGAGTGAATTGGTTGAAGCCTTAAACCCAATTCACTCTGCCTTACCTAATACCACTAGAAGAAAGGGTGGGCAAATATTATAGCAAGAATGAATGTAAAGCAAAGTAGGCAGTTGCCTACACAATTTGATTTCAGTGGCTCCACAAGACCCCATTTCCTCAAAACTACCTCTCCCACTGGCTTGATATAATCAGACTTCCCCTCTGACCTGACCTACAGTGTCTAATCTTAGACTTATTTCTTTGGTTTAGGAAAGGTGGGGGGTATGATCTCCATAAAGTTATCTATGTATGCATGTATGTATCTATGTATCTATGTACACACACATATACCTATACATATACATATACATATACACACAAGATAGTAGACATTTGATTTGATTTGAACTGGTTGTTTTTTCTCCTCCTTTCCCTGGTTTTTTTTTTTTAATGCTTTATTAAAGGGATTACAATCTGGGAGAGAGAGGAAGGAAGGATACACTGGGAAAAGTAGATGATATAAAAACAAATGTTATCAATGAAAATGTATTTATAAAGATAAAATATATACCTGTTTTCTGGGAAGGGAGGCTCAGGAAACCAGCTCTCTCCCATTAACACTTCAGTTTCCAAAACATATTGACATGGATTTTGTTATTATATTAGCTGTTATCATCTTCTAAAGCATACACCTACCAGTAATATTTGCAGGGTCCTTGTAGAGGCTGGTAAAGAGAATATGAAAGGTAGAGGTATGAAAGGGGTGAAGCTGAGCCATGTTAGTCTATAATGAGTGAAAGGCAGGTGTGGTTGGTTGGAAATGAGCCCCAAGATTAGCTACTGTTGTGACAGGGATATAATCCATCTCACCACCCTCTGGTTGGTCACTTACTCCTTGGGTCAAACCATGGACCCAATTTGGTGACCTCTGGATTAGGCTATGTAAATGTTAGCTTATTATTACTGTTTGGATTCTAATTAATAGAAACAAATGTAGGTAACTGAGGATGAGTTTTTTTTTAAATGTAACTTAGTCCTGTCCAAGTCCAAAAGGATCTGAGTTTTGTGATATACTAAGGAGAACAAAAGACCTTTGAATAAATCTATTAGTAAAAAAAGTAGAGATAGGACAGTTCTTGAGTGGAATAGTTAAGATGACAATAGACAATGAAGAGAAGGCAAACTATTCAACTTTTTCTTTGCTTCTGTTTTCTCTTCAAAGGAAAGTGATATTCAGACACAGAGCCATAAAACACAGTCATAAAATATGGCAAAGTGGAAGGAGCGCTGTTTTTGAGCTCAGAGGATTGGAGTTCAAGTGGCAGCCTGCCATTTATGATCCATATGACTTCAGCTACATTACCTAGTCTTTCTTGTCCTCAGTTTCCCCACCTGCAAAATTAGGGAGTGGAATAGATGATGGCTTCTCAGACCCTTTCCAGCTGTAAATCTATGACCTCTTCTCTGACTGAAGTCAATGGCAACCACCCATTTCTTTAATTAACTCTTTACCCCAAAAGAAAAGGGTATATTTTGCTTAAAGTACTATCAGGGAAAGTCCTACTTCAAATCAGAAAATGAAGCCAGAGGGAGGTGGGTGGCTTCTGTGGAGCTTACATAATGGGGGACAAAAAAAATTTTTCTTAAGTTTCTTCTTCAAGTGTATGTGTTTATGTAAATTCACAAGAAAGGAAATATATGAGTCAATAATATGCTATAAAAAGAAAAAAAAACATTGTGTGATATTTTACATCACTGCATAGTTCTGTAAGTTAAATTAAAAGCCCTAAAGGAACTGTAACTCCATTAAAGAAACAGCATATGATGTTAGAAAAGTGGCATTTTTTTCTTTTTCTTTGTATTGGTCTAACCTTTAAAAATGAAAATGAAAAACAAAATAAGTCCTGACATTTAAAACCAAGTTTAAGCACTGTCCTTGCTAAAGATACACAAATCATTCAGAATTGCAGGGTCAGGGGATGGCTTTTTGGTGAGTCAGTGGGAGCTTGTACCTAGGGACAGATCTGGACAGTTAAATAGCAACTTGGGAACACAACGGTTAAGGGCTTTTTGAAGCATAAATAACAACCTTAGGAGGCATTCAAATATGGGGAGAGAACATGCAGCTCCTGCCCCCCATCATTTAGCCAGATTTTCAGACTCTGTCATGCAGATAAGCGTAGTGAACCTCTTTCGTACTTTTCAGGACAAAGCCTTGACCATAGGGAGCGCAAAACCAGTTCTGTACTAGAGCTTACACGAATCCTTTCCAAGAGGTGGACAAATATGTAAGTGCCTACTACTATGACCCAGATGCTGGTGCTACTAACACAAATGAAAATGAAATACTTCCTGCCCTCGGTAGAGTTTCAGTAACTCAGTAGTTATTCAACCAGGCTAGGCACATTGTACTTTGGGTATAGATCTGTGACTTCATTAATCCAACAATACAGATCAGCAACTCATTTTTTAACTCAATAGCCAGAGAGGTTAAGTCCCCATAGCCAGTAAGTGGAACTTGAGCCCAGATCTTTTCTGCCTCCAAGGCTGGATCTCTCCATACTATACCCAGGGCTGCCTCTTTTGATAATATCTTAATATCTCTTCTTTTCCTTTTAGAAATTTTCTCTTTTTTAATTCATAAAATTTTACTTTCTTTCCTTCGCAAATTTCTCCCTCACCCAACTGGGGGGGCGGGGAAACGTTTGTATAATAAATTTATAATCAAGCAAAACAAATCCCCCTCCCCCCTGTCAGAATATCCAAAAAGTGTGCTCCATCACCAATCCTCTGGAACTATGATTGTTTATTACAAACGTTTTCATTAGTGTCATCCCATCTCACAGTTCCTCCACCAGTGCTGGGGGCCAATGTGGTGCAACGATCGCTTTTCAGGACCTTTTTCCCATTTTTTCTGTGCAGCAATAATTTAGAATGAAATTTGCCTAAGTTATTTTGGAGTAATGCAGAATTGTTTGTTACGTTTAAAGAACACAGATCTCTGTCCTGTTTTCACTGATTCCCAGTGCTAATGTTTTGTCTGCTTTTCTTTTCAGTGTATCCTATGTTATTAATATATAGTATTAATATTATTAACATATAATATTAATATTATTAATATATGATATTAGATGAATATTTTGTTTTATCGCCTAGATTAAATTAAAAATTAAAATTTAAAGTCAGTTAAGGATTAAAAATAGCTATTTCCAAATTAGTGATGCGAATGTTAGGGGTAGTCAGTTACCAAGCTTTACTCAGCTAGTTGTCCTGCTAAGGAGGGCAAGTTTGTGGAAGACATAGAGGAAAAGCCTGTGTAGGGTACCCCCTAGTGGCTGACTCAGGTATTACCCTCTGAGATCATTTACATTCACTTACCTGAATACTTAACCAAATGATAGTGCTCTCCCTGTAATAAAGAAGACGATATTAAGCTAAGTGACAAATAAAATTTCTTTGTGGTTTTTTGTCTTCTACTGCATGAAGTATAAACTTTGCCATCCATAATTTGGCCCAAACCATAATTATCCAAACCTATTTCTCATAACATTGAACAGGGGTTCCCTGGTCCTAGGAGAAGCAAAAACTTAATTTTATTTAACCTCTTAATTCAATTAAATAATGAGGATGAGGGGACAGCTCTCTTTTATAGGTTTTGGAAGCCCAGAACAAAGAACAGGACTTCGTAGGCAGGAAATGAGTTGATTGGTTAAAGAGTTTGACATCATGAATGGTGAAATCAATATGATTGGTTACAGGGCCGAAGTGTTGGGGACAATAGGATTGGTTGAATTGGAAATGACGGACTAGCAACAATCCCCTCCTTCCCTCCTTTGACCAAGAAATATTCATTATTTGAGTCCACCTGCCAGGTTAGAGATAGTGGACCAGACTTCTTTGGCTAATAAAACCAGACATCCCTGAAGGATACCTTGGTGGTGTAAAGATATTAGACCGGACTCCCTGGTGTCCATCTGCCTCCCTCAAGGATGACAGATTTCCTTGAGGCCAGAATAGAGCAGTGATTAGCAGGAGGACTGGATTTCTTAACTTAGTGCATTACAAGCCAGCTGAATCCTGAACTAAGTTCAGAGACAAAGAACCATGACTTAGGCAGTTACAGGACAGAATCATTTAACTGTAAATAGGACCAATTAAAAGATGATATGGAAACAATCTGATTATTTCAGTAACAAGCATTTATTGAGCACCTACTATATGCCAGGCATTAGATGTTGGGAATTCAAAGGCAAAGATCAAACAGTTCATGTCCTCAAGGAGACTGATTGCATTTTACTGGAGGGAAATAACATGGAGACAAATAAAGATATGCAAAATCTACATAGAGTAAATTAAAAAATAATTTTGGGGTGGAGGAAAGCACAGACACTCAGAAAAATTTTCCATGTCAGACCAGAACACACGAGCTCTGCTTTGTAGGAAGCTAGGAATTCTAAGAGGTCGCAGAGTGAAGGGAGAGCATTCCAGGCATGTGTTACTGTATTAACTATATTACATGTATTACCTCCAGTGCCTGGAATAGTGTTCTGCACTCAAGAAGTGCTTAATAAATGATAGTGGTATTTGGACCTGCTCTAGAATAATAGATTTAAAGCCAAAAGGTATCTTAGAAATCAGTCTTCTTGTCCAACTGTCTCATTTTGCAGATGAAGAAACAAAGACCCTAAGTAAGGTGTAGCAACTTGTACCTAGTCAGGTCAGTTCCATTGTATCGAAGACACACTATGTGCATTCTTACCCTTGTCCCATTATTTGGGTTATTTCTCCTTATAGTACCCTCTCTCCTCTATTTCACTCATTTCAATCCTACACACCCTTCTAAGCTAACTCAAGCCCCAGACTCTTCCAGAAGCCTTTCATGACTATTTCGGCTTTCACCGATATCTATTTCAATTCCTTCTGAGTTTATGGTCCATACTATAAAATTTAGTACTTGGCACATACTGTTATGGTTTCAAGTACAAGCTACTCTTTTTTCATTTTTTTAAAATGTAATTTTATTTATTGTATTATAGTAGAGACCATAAGTATAGAAGGAACTCATAAAAAGGAGATCGTTGGGAGCTAACATAGCCACAGAAGGCTTCTTAGAAGCAGAAACTACATGAATGAAGGCACACATCAGTAATATCACTTTTTTCCAGTCCTCCTCTTGCTACTTCTCCACTTCCAAATCCCAGAGCATCTATATAGGTGGAGAAATTCCTTCCCCCATTTCCATTTCCCAGAGAATGTACCCAAACCTAATAAAAAAAAATGAGTGGGGGACAGAATGGGATGAGAAACATTCACTCTCTGGTCTTAGGCTAAAGGAATACAGGGGAGATGAGCCGTCCCCTGAATCACTATCTTGTTGAGAGGAGGGTTCAAAGTTCTTTGGATTCCTTATCAGATTCTGAGTGGCACAATTGTAACTGCTTCTCTCCCTGAGGCCCTTGTCACCTACAATACAGCTGTCTGAATGGGGCAAAGGAAGAAATAGAACAAAGCATACATAGTGTATTTTTTATAACATCAGGTGAAAGATTTTGGTTTTTTTTTCCTTTTTTCCAAATATCAGGGAAATCCCAGTTCCTATGACTTTTCTCTCTCATAAAGAAGGACAGACTCTCTTAATTTTTTTTTAGATGATAGCAGAGTTGTATATATATTAAATGGTTAAGAGATACAAGTACCACAATAAACAGCAGTGTCATCTGTGACCTCAGGCTCATTCTCTGCCTATGCCTTGGTTTCCACAGGGCTCAGACAGGCAAATTCTAGTTGCTGCTGGTGAGAGGGTAGCCTCAGTGGATCAAAACTCCAGAAGAGGTGGTCTCAGCTGTGCTGAAAGGTGAGGGAGGGGTTGGCAGCAGACCAACTTTCCACAGCTGGAACTGCACCAGAAGATATATCGTATTTCACCTTTAAAAAACCCAAAAGTTTGCTTGTAGAAGTGGGAGTTGGAAGGTGGAAACTTGTAAATTGTGGTGAAGAGGTACAGTTTTCTGTGTTCTCTCGATGTCGATGGGGATAAGCAAACACTAAATTTGTGTTATTCTCAAAGTGATCCCTAATATGTCAATTACATTGGAACAAATTCACATTTTCAAAACAACCACTATAATAGAACTGAATGTATATTCTTTGGGGACTAGAGAAGATTCAGAAATGGCATGAACAGGAGAGACAGAGAAGGGATTTACATGGTTAAAAAGAAACATAAAGGTTTTACCACACCCCTTTCTCTCAATTTTTGGAATCAAAATACATGGTCCTGAGAAGGCAGAATCCCCAAGAACAATGAGGGGAGAGGAGAGTGCAGGGCTCAGAATTCTGGTCCGTTTAAAGAAGTAGTGAGAACAAAGCAAAGTCGTTCCCTTTCTCATCCACAGGAGCAAGGAGTGAGCTGATGAAAGCTAAATCTGGGGAAGCTGATCTGGCAGCATAATGTGGGATAGATTGTTGTGACAGATGATTAATTGAACCCCTATTTTCTTCCAATCAATATTAATCAGTTTGCTAGGATTCCATAGGGGTAATGATTATAAGTTCTGCAAATTAAGCCCCAGAGCGGTGAATTGGAGATTGTAAGTTCACTTGCTTAATCACAGGAAACTAACTAAAGGACCTCCACCCTTTTTTTTTCTTTTTTATGGTGACCAAGCCCAGTGTGGCAGAGATGACTCAATTACATGGAAAGGCCCACAGCTATTTTTGTCCCTCTACTGCCCAACACGGGGAGATGACCATGAACACTTGACTAATGAGTGGCCCTGGTTTCTGGATTGTGGCCTGCCCTTCTGCCAGCCCGTTGGCCCGTGTAGATGTTGTGACATGCACTTATCAGCCCAACCCCATGAGCCTGCTCATCTGCTTTGGTAGAACCTCCTGGAAGATCAAGATAGGTTTTTAAGGTCTGCTCAGTAGCCTATTTGTCAACCAATGGGATTCTGTATTTTGCATAGACCCTCTCTGGGAATCAAGGACAAGGTCTGTCCACCAATAAGACTCTGTATTTTTGGTCTATTCCATCTGTATTGTCTGGGTATCAAGCACTATAGAACTAAGGCCTTGGAGGAAGTGGGCATCTCAGATCATGAGGAAGGTCTGAGGTCCACTTCATTTAAGGGGACATTAAAGGGACACTTTAATAAAGTGCCATTGGCTCAGAGCTCTTCCTCAGTGGGTTTTTTTTATTTAATATATTTAGTTTTCAGCACTGATTTTCACAGGAGTTTGAATTACAACTTTTCTCCCCATTTCTACCCTCCCCCCCCACTCCAAGATGGCATATATTCTGGTTGCCCTGTTCCCCAGTCAGCCCTCCCTTCTGTCACCCCACTCCCCTCCCATCCCCTTTTCTCTTCGTTTCTTGTAGGGCAAGATAAATTTCTATGCCCCATTGCCTGTGTATCTTATTTTCTAGTTGCACACAAAAACTATTTTTTTGTTTTTGAACATCTGTTTTTAAAACTTTGAGTTCCAAATTCTCTCCCCTATTCCCTTCCCACCCACCCTCCCTAAGTAGTCAAGCAATTCAACATGGGCCACATGTATATCATTATGTATAACCC
>CM053622.1:525728502-525782376 GCA_028646595.1 Phalanger gymnotis | reverse complement strand
GCCCAAAGGGCTATAAAAAATGTTCACACCCTTTCACCCAGCAATACCACTCCTAGGGTTGTATCCTAAAGAGATCACACAAATGGGAAAAGGACGCATATGTACAAAAATATTTATAGAGGCTCTTTTTGTAGTAGCTAAGAATTGGAAATCAAAGGGATGCCCATAAAATGGGGAATGGCTGAACAAGCTATGGTATATGAAGGTAATGGAATGCTATTGTACTATAAGAAATGGGGATGATATGGACTTCATAACAACCTGGAAGAGCCTACGCAACATAATGCTGAGTGAGCAGAGCAGAGCCAGGAGAACATTATACACAACCACAGATATATGGATTCTGTGATGACTAACCCTGACAGACTTTGCTCTTCTCAGCAACACAATATGCAGAGGTGGCTCCGGAGGACTCACGATGGAGAGTGCTATCTACATCCAGAGAAAGAACTATGAAGTATGAATGCAAATTGAGGCACACTTCATGATCGCCTTTTTCTCCCCCCAACTTTTTTTTCTCTCTTTTGTATTTGTTGTTGGGTTGTGGATTTTTTTTTTGGTTCTGTTTCTTCTTTCTCATGATTCATTCCATTGGTCCTAATTCTTCTCCATAACTTGACTAGTGTGTAAATTAATTCAATGCCAAGTTATACATGGAAGTTATATGGGATTCCATGCCTTCCTGAGGAGGGAGGGGGGGAAGGGAGGGAGGAAAATTTGGAACTCAAGATTATGTAGAACTGTTTGTTGCAAACTAAAAATAAAAAAAAAATTTAAAAAAAATATGAAGATCAAAGCATTTTAAGGAATAAATACAAGCAAATGTTAAGACTGGCCAATGGAAGAAAGTAGAAAGGTGAGAGGTGAAATAGTTCAAATTCCCAGAGATTTATAAATGTTATTTTGGTCTTGCTAAAGCCTTCCTAAGAATTCATTAGATATAGAAAATAAGATTGCAATAATTTGAAAATGTCCACAGTCGTTGTGAGGAAAAACTTTCATAATTGTGAATTCATATCTCACTTTGAGGGTTCAATTTCCTATTGTCAAACTATCATTAGGTATTAGCAACAAATATAAATGTGCATAAATAATTCACAGAAAAAAATATGGAAAAATAAA
Source organism: Phalanger gymnotis (assembly GCA_028646595.1). Taxonomy (NCBI): domain Eukaryota; kingdom Metazoa; phylum Chordata; class Mammalia; order Diprotodontia; family Phalangeridae; genus Phalanger; species Phalanger gymnotis. Next base: position 525,781,254 of record CM053622.1, on the reverse strand, counting down.
AAAAGATTAAAGTGACTATAATAACATTCTTGTTTATTTTCTAACATTTTCTTCAAAAATCTTAATACACAAATAAAAGCAATTGAACTTCTGTAAGTTAAAATATAGGTGCTATATCACATTTATTGTAGTACATTAAACAGTTATCAAAAATAATTGAACTTTCAATATAGAACTAAATGAAATTGCTGAACCAAAAGGAAATTGACATTGATTGAAGGTTGAATAAACTGAAAAGATTTGGAAGCCCTGATTTATTGAGGTGAGAACTGCTATTAAGCCCATTAACACAAATATTTAATTAAAGTGTCATGATTTTAAAGTAGCAAATGCAAGAAGAAGAAAAACCATAAAAATCTCCTTTTTATTTTGATAACAAGAATTGATTTGAAAATTGCAAGAATAGCATCCTCTAACTAGATTCCTGAACAAGGAAGAATGAAAATGAAACAAAGGTAGCTTTCAATAATATCCAAGTAACTCATAAAGTTGTAAGGGTGAAATGGTCTAATTCTTTGTACCTATTTACTTATTTAGATAAAATATCTAAAAGCTGATAGCGATAAAAATTCTTTTTTTAGGAAAATATTATAAATCAATATGTATATTCTTTGTACATACACATATATGTATATAAATATATATATATATATATATATATATATATATATATATATATATATATATCTTGTCAACCTGAAACTGTGGTTAAAGGAGGCCAACGACAAGGTGATATGTAAATTCATCATGTTTGTTCCCTTAAAGTTAGGGAGGCTAGCTTACTTGTATGTACAAGAAGCCAGAACATAAGTTTCGACTGTCTGAACAAAAGAATGAGAAGGCTTAAATGCATTTCAGGGCAGTCCCACCTCAGCATGTCTCTGTTACTCAATTTTATGATCCCCATATATTTTTAACCATGATATAAGAAAAGGACTTTTCTTAATTGAATAGGTTGTAAATACAGTAAGATAAGAGAGTTGACAAAGTGTCAATTGAAATTACAACCCAGGGTCTCTCTGTTTAATTTACCATTAACATTCCATAACATAGTATATGTCCATAAAATACATAACATAAAAAGTCCCATTATTCAAGTTAGTGTCTCTGGTTAAGCATCTCATACTTAAAGGCAATGAACAGAAAAAAGAATGTTCTTAAGTCAGCTCCATCTGGGCTTGTTCACATAAGAAGAGATATTCTCTGAGTAAACTCAGAGAACATAGAGGCTTAGGTCTAGGCTCTTCTTCTGGTTGATTACTAGTTCAGGCTCTGGTTCTTATTGAAGTTTATATATCTTGTTCAGGGTCAAAGGGCATCACAATGGGCTACTCAAACCCATGCGGCCTAAAAGCTTCTAGAGTCACAAGCAAATGACTCAAACCCCTGTAGACTAGGCTTTCCCTTGAGGCAAGGAGGTCATAGACTCCTGATTTAACCAAGGTAATAAAGGCAAAGCTCTTTGATTAAATAAGTGGTAAAAGAGAAAATAGTAAAAGAAAGTCCCACCTTGATTACTGATACAGTACCTCATTCCATTCTCTCTTCTCCAGTACATTATTCTTTCTATCATTTTCATTCTTTATGGTCAATTGTTCACTGTCTAATGGCTGCTTCCTTACTACCTAAAAACATACCCATGTCTCCACCATCCTCAAAAAATACTCACTTGATCCCCTCATTCCTGATAGCTATCTTTCCATATCTTTTCCCTTTTGTGGCTAAGTTCCTCGAGAATACCTAGAAAAGAACATTTACAATAGGTATTTCCATTTCTTTTCCTGTCATCTTAACTCTCTAGCTTTCCAACTCACAATTCAACCAAAACTATTCTCTTCAAATTTATTTATGTAACCTGGGCTTCTCTGAGCATGCTCATTTTAAACATCAAGCCAGCCTTAAGGGGCCTTTGAGAAAGCCCAATTTGCCTAACATGTAGCATGCTGGGTTCCATACCATATAAGTAATGCAGCCTCCTTCGATTGGCTGCCTCAGTCTTTAAAACTGGGGAGACTAAGCCATTATCTCTCTATTTTAACCATCTTTTAACTGCTATCTTTTTGGGGATGCTTGAATCTGTTAGGCCCAGTATGGATGCCATGAACTAAACCAATGAGAAGGGAAGGAAAATCCTTCTTCAGTTCTTTTTAATTTATTCTGCTTCCAAGAAATGGGCCTGGGAATGATTGTTTCTGTTTGTATTGTTTGTCATTGATTTTAGGTTTCTGAGGTAATCCTCACAATACTGGGAGTTAAAGCTATGGTGTGAGGTGGTACAGCCATCAGGTCCAGCACGGAAACCAAAAGAAACCAGGTTCCTCAAGCTAAAGGCCAATAGAGATTTCAGACTTAGAGGTAGGACTGTGCTCTATAAGAAATGAGCTAAAGTATAACCCTGATCCTCTTCCTCTCCCCAAATATTGAGACACTGCAGAGGGGGAAGAGGATTATACCTCTAATGCATTGGGGGTAGTAATTTTGTATATTTGCAAATATACCTTCTAAATTACATATTCCTTTATAAAACTCCCAATATCTTATACAGGGTCTTGTATGGAATGAAACTTAGCCATTTGATATTTGCTTTATGGATTTTGCTTTCTTTTACTTGGGATCTGGCTTTCTGATGTTTGAATAAATGTTTTGGTTCCATTTGGAGAGTCTGTTATATTTTTCGATTCAGGTCTATGCCAGCATACTTATAGCTGTTGTAGGTGCTGTGAATATTGTGTTGGCAATACAGACTCATGACTATGAGACATGTGGAAATTTGAAGATAAAATGAAATCTGTAAATGTTTAGTTTTTGTTACTGTTATAGTTGTTTTTTTGTCCAGGGAGTGTTCCCTTATAAGTCAGTTCCATTGATGTAATTTTACAAAATGTTCACTTGTTGATTATGCAACATTTTAAGTATTGATACTTTGGAATTTAGTTTTGTATAAGGACTGATATACTGATATGTTCTAGATTATTGAGTTCTATGTACGTACTGATTTTGTTTGCTGTGGAATATTTGGAGTCATTAGATTGTTACTGCCCCATATGTTCACTGGGCAGCTAGGTGGCTTAAAATGTCAGGCTTGAAATCAGAAAGACTTATCTTCCTGAGAACAAATTTGATCTCAGACACTTACTAGCTGTGTGGCTGTAGGCAAGTCACTTAATGCTGTTTGCTTCAGGTTCCTCATCTATAACAAGAGCTGAAGAAAGAAATGGCAAACCACTCTAGCATCTTTGCCAAGAAAACCAAAAATGGGTCATGAAGAATCAGACACAGCTGAGCAACAACAACATCGTGTTCATTAGATTGCCAGTAGAATCACTGGATAGTTGTTGTCTAAAAATGTTTGTAATGTTCTCACGTTTAAGCAGACCTGTCCTGCTTGCCTTTTGTGAAAGCAATATGCTCTATAATTTTATAAGGTGAGACTGTGCTGAAAATCTACAAGAAAGCTCAAGTCCTATGCTTCTTCTTTAACTGAGTCTACTTGTCTTCTTGTCTTGATGAGTGAGTGTGCAATTACATTTAGTGGAGCCTGTAGCACATACAATGTTTCATAGGGAAATTTCAGGTGTCCTTTGGGACAAGAGAACGAGAAGAAATTGTCTAGACTTTTATGGGAATTGTTTGTGCTATAAAGACCCCATAGAGAATTTTAGTCTACCCTGAGCATAATAGAACTTTTTTTATTTCTTTGTTTTTGTTTTGATGAGTCCTGTGTAGGAAGGGACACTTTTTGTTCAGATCCCAGTAGAATAGACTTTTGAATGGACTTTGATGGAATTCTTGGAAGAGTTTCCATCGAAGACAGTTTTCTTATGTGAAAAAGGGGCAGCAAGAAGTTGACCTTCCTCATGGGGAGAGATTCACATAGTTTGGAAAGCTCAGTATGGACCAGGTTTTCATTTGAGATAGAGCCAGTTTTACCTTTGTTCTCATGGTAAGAAAAAATCCTATAAGTATATTAAGGCTAAGAAAGCAGAGATAATTTGTAAACACTAGAAACTAATAGTTATTTTGTTGGCTTATTTGGGAAGCTTTGAAATATTCCTTGGTCTCTGTACCTGTAAACTGTATTTGGAGATAATTGTGATTTTTATCTGGATATGTGGGATTGCATATGACCATGTATTAATGGCTGTTTTGTGACTTTATTTTATGTTACTGGGAAAGAAAGAGAAACGACATTCCTTATAAGCCTCCTCAAAAACCATATTGAACTATTCTTAATCTAGGACAAGGACTATGCTATTTGCTTATTTGTTTTTCCTTTTGCACCCTGCTTCTTCCAGGAGATGGCAATTTTTTGAGATGTTTTATTTTTAGTTTACAACACTCAGTTCTACACAATTTTGAGTTTCAGATTTTCATCCTCCCACCCTTCTCCCTCCCCAAGGCAGCATAGAATCCGATATATCTTCTACATATAACTTCACATTGAACTTATTTACATAATAGTCAACTTGTAAAGAAGAATTATAACCAATGGAATGAATCATGAGAAAGAAGAAACAGAACCAAAGAAAAATCCCCAAAACAAACAAAAAAACAAAGAAAAAAAGCAAAGGGAAAAAAAGTGTGCCTCAATCTGCATTCAGACGCCATAGTTCTTTCTCTGGATGTAGATAGCACTCTCCATCATGAGTCCTTTGGAGTTGCCTTTGCACCTTGTATTGCTGAGAAGAGCAAAGTGTATCAGGGTTAGTCATTACATAATCCATATATCTGTAGTTGTGTATAATGTTCTCCTGGTTCTGCTCCACTTGCACAGCATTATGTTGTGTAGGTTTTTCCAGGTTATTGAAGTCTGTTTCATCCCCATTTTTTGTAGCACAACAGTATTCCATTACATTCATATACCACGATTTGTTTAGCCATTCCCCAAATGATGGGCATCCTCTTGATTTCCAATTCTTTGCTACTACAAAAAGTGACAATATAAGTATTTTTGTACATATGGGTCCTTTTCCCACTTGTGTGATCTCTTTGGGATAAAACCCGAGAAGTGGTATTGCTGGGCCAAAGGGTATGAAATTTTTATAGTTCAAAAATTCTCTACAGAATGGCTGAATCCATTCACAAATCCACCAACAATGTAATAGTGTTCCAATTTTCCCACATTGTCTCCAAAATTTATCATTTTCTTTTTTTTTAAAGTTACTTTTCTTGGTAAAGCAGATCAAAGAACCTGTGTCAGCAGCATCTGGGTTCTGGTTGTTGGTGGATCTTACACCCCCACAGCAGCTGCTAGCCAGATTGTTGGAACATTAATCAGTGGTGATTTCAAGCATTTTTTCATATGCCTATAGATATCTTTAATTTCTTCCTCTGAAAACTGCCTGTCCATATTCTTTGACCATTCTCAATTGGGGAATGACTTGTATTCCTATAAATTTGGCTCAGTTCCCTGTACATTTTGGAGATGAGGCCTTTATGAGAGACACTAGTTGTAAAGATTTTCTCCCAATTTTCTGCCTCCCTCCTAATCTTTGTTGCATTGGCTTTTTTATACTAAAATATTTCAATTTAACATAATTAAAATTATCTGTATTGCATTTTGTAATGCTCTCTAACTCTTGTTCTGTCATGAATTCTTTTCTTTTCCATAAATCTGCTTATAGTATTAGTCTTTATTCCTAAATCATGAACCCATTTTGACTTTATTTTGGTATATGGCGTAAAATATTTGTATATGCCCAGTTTCTGCCCTACCATTTTCTAATTTTCCCAGAAGTTTTTGTGAAAGAGTGAATTCTTAGCACAGAAGCTGGATTCTTTGGGTTTATCAAAGAGTAGATTGCTATAGTGGCTGACTACTGCATCTTGTGTAGCTATCCTATTCCACTCGTCCATGGCACTGTTTCTAAGCCAGTACCAAGTAGTTTTGATGCCCACTGCTTTATAGTACAGTTTAATATCTGATATGGCCAGGCCACTTTCCCTAGAATTTCTTTTCATTAATTACCTAGATATTCTAGTTCAATTGGTATGGCACTGTATAGATAGATTAATTTAGGTAAAATTGTAATTTTAATTATATTAGCTTGGGCTAACCATGAGCAACTGATATTTTCCCATTTATTTAGATCTGACTTTATTCATGTGACAAGAGGTTCGTAATTATGTTCATATAGGCCCTGGGTTTCTCTTGGCATATAGACTCCCAAATATTTTATAGTTTGTACAGTAACTTTAAATGGAATTTCTCTTTCTATCTCTTGCTGTTGGGCTTTGTTTTTATGTATTTATTCATTCATTCATTCATTCATTCATTTATTTATTTAAGGTAGTATTTTCTTCAGTGGTCTTTTGGACCTCCTTTTCCATTTGGCTAATTCTGCCTTTCAAGGCATTCTTCTCCTCATTGGCTTTTTGAAGCTCTTTTGCCATTTGAGTTAGTCTATTTTTTAAGGTGTTGTTTTCTTCAGTATATTTTTCAGTATTTTTTTGGGTCTCCTTTAGCAAGTCATTGACTTGTTTTTCATGGTTTTCTCGCATCCTTCTCATTTCTCTTCCCAATTTTTCCTCTACTTCTCTAACTTGCTTTTCCAAATCCTTTTTGAGCTCTTCCATGGCCTGAGACCAGTTCATGTTTTTCTTGGAGGCTTTTGTTGTAGGCTCTTTGACTTTATTGACTTCTTCTGGCTGTATGTTTTGGTCTTCTTTGTCACCAAAGAAAGATTCCAAAGTCTGAGACTGAATCTGGGTGCGTCCTTGCTGCCTGGCCATGTTCCCAGCCAACTTACTTGACCCTTCAGTTTTTCAGCGAGATATGACTGCTGGTAGAGTAGAGAGTTCTATGTTCTAAGGTTGGGCGGATGAGTTGCCACACCATCACTCCTACTTCCCCAAGAACCCCCAACCAGGACCGGACTTAGATCTTCAGCAGGCTCTTCACTCCTGCTCTGATCCTCTACTTAATTCCTCCCATCAGGTGGGCCTGGGGTCAGAAGCAACTGCAGCTGTAGTTCTGTAGCTGCCCCACCTCTGCTGCCCCCCGGGGTGGTGGCCAAACCGTGAACTCATTTTTACACTCTGTCCCCAGCAGCTTTTCCCACTAACCTTCTCTGTTGTCTTTGGTGTTTGTGGGTTGAGAAGTCTGGTAACTGCTGCAGCTCAGTGATTCAGGGCGTTATGGCCCACTCCACCTGGCTCCTGGTGTGGCTGGTCTGCGCCGCCCATGCTGGGCTCTGCTCTGCTCTGCTCCACTCCCAGCTCCATGCGGGATAGACCTTACCTAGAGATCATCCAGGCTAGAGCCCTGCTTCCCTCCACCACCTTGTGGGTTCTGCAGTTCTCGTCTAGCTCTTGAATGAAACAGAGCTCAGGATTCTACCTCCTGTTTCTCAGTGAATACATTCCCTGTCCCTTTCATTCACTTTCTTAGACTCAGATTTCTAGCCGACCTTACTCCCTATCCTTTGCTTCAGGCGCTTTGTTGCCAGTACCTTTATGATGGCCAATTGGTTTTCCATCCAGCGTACCTGGGATGTGGGACTTGGTTAAAGTATTATCCCGGGACCTCTCCTTGACCCTAAATGGGCCAAGCATAACACAATCCTAAAAGGCTGTGTGTGGCATTCACCCAGGCCTGAGGTACTAAGAGTTTGATATAGAGTGGAGACAGGAGGGACAGAGAGAAAGAGAAATGAGTGAGAGAGAGAAAAAGATATAAAAACCAGAACACTTGATGAATGACTGGATTGTGCAAAGATATCAAGAAAGTGTGGCTTACTGATACATTTTTTTAAAGCCTCTTCAATACTATCTGAAGTCAAAGACTTCAATGTATTCTATTAAAATAGTAACAAACCAATCCCTCCTACATCTCTATTAGTTTTTAACAGATAGTATTTGAGAGAACTGAGTTCATATAAAGTACTTAAATAGGTGGTTTGAAGGAAATAAACAAGCATTTATTAAGAGTCTGCTATGTGCCAGGCACGGTACTAAGTGCTTTACAAATATTATCTCATTTGAGCCTCAATGGGAGGTAGGGACGAGTATTATGCCCATTTTACATTTGAGGAAACTGAAAGAGGCAGAGCTTAAGTGATTTGTCCAGAATTAAAGATCTGGGAAGTATCTGAGGTAAGATTTAAAATCATGTCTTCCTGACTCCAGGCCCACCACTGTTTTCACTGTCATCTATGCCTTAATAGCCAAGGAGGAAAACATGGGAGTGACAGAAGACAAAAAGATTGAAAGAAAGAAGAAAGGAAAGAAAGAAGGAAGCAAGAAAGGAAAGAAGGAAAGAAGGAAAGAAGGAAGAAAGGAAGGAAGGAAGGAAGGAAGGAAGGAAGGAAGGAAGGAAGGAAGGAAGGAAGGAAGGAAGGAAGGAAGGAAGGAAGGAAGGAAGGAAAGAAAAGAAAGAAGAAGGAAACAGAAACAAAGAAAGAAACAGAGAAACAAAGACAGACAGAGACAGACAGCAACATAATGCAACATTTCCCTCAGTTCGGTAATACAAATGTGCTACCATTTCTGATGGGAAGACAGGACTGACTGTTAAGCTCCATTCTATTGGATGGGTCACATTTAACCTATTGTAAGGAGGAGCAGACAGATTGGAAAGCAGAAAGTAATGTTTCCAGGAACTTTTAATCCTCAGTTATTCAGAAAATGATCTCGAGGCCTGCCCCCTCCACCCAATTCTTGGATCATCATCTATATAGAAAGATCCTAAGTGGGGAAATTCCCATTTCATCCTCACCATAGTTGAGAAATCCCCAGGTTGAGGGGAAGAGAGAGTCAGTCTTCACAAAAAATTTTGTAAAGGTTGTCATAAGTATAGATAATACGGAAACCATTTGGGAGAGGTAAGGACCATATTTGATTTTATTGGTATGAGGAATTCTTGGTGAGAAAACCTCTTGGTCAATACGTATTAGCATCTCTGCAATTTGTGGTCTTAGAGAGTTTCCTAGAGTGCTAATAGATTAAGTGACTTGCCTAGGGTCAAACAGCCAGTAGATGTCTAAGGCAAGACTGTGAATTTAAGTTTTCTTGACTCCAAAGCTAGTTTATCTAAGCCCTAATCCTAACCCAGGCTGCAGAAGTAGGGGATGATTAAGCAGAGTAATACTATCTTTGGTCAAAGTATCAAGAACAAAAATTGAAATGTGACTATAAAAGACTGACCATAAACAAATAGATTTCGGTATGTGAGTAAATACAGTCTTAGAAGGCAATTCCAAAATGTCTTAAGGGTAGCATACTTGAAACTGGTGTATGGTCCCCCAGGGGACTAATTTGAAGGATGATATTCATATGGAAATGCAAATTCAAGTACAGTGACCATAAAATTAGTCTCATTACTTTGCAGTCACACTGACAATACTTGCAACTATGTGATTTGTTATTTGTTTGTTTTTTTAAACTAGAAAAGGAGATAGAGAAATAAAAAGGCAAACCAAGAGAGAAAGCAAGAGACAGAGACAAGAGATGGGGTAGGCAGGGCAGAAAGAAACAGAGAGAGCTCCTGTCTCTTCCTCACAGCCTGAGGCTAAGAATTCACCACCAAAATACTGAAAAACTGTAGGAAACTCCCAAAATGCTTTCAGCAATGGCTATATCTTTGGAATAATCATATCATTTTTCTAAGTTGAAAGAGGATACTATTCATTTGTTTATATTTGCTCTTGTATGTTTGTATACAAATCAGCTCGTATTTAAAGTTGAACATTAATACAATCAACTAAACATAGTAATTATTTACATTTAAATCTATTGCAATGTATTAGGCAATTTGGAGAAACAGCTGGCCTCAAGGTCAAGCTCTGAGTCCCAAGTAATGAATGGGTCAAGGAGGAGTTAGGCAGAACATGGGATCCAAGACAGCAAACAATGTTGTAACAACAATGCTACTTGCCGCTACCGTGGCTATGTAAGACCAATAATACCAGCACAGAGGTGGGCTGCTAGCACAGGTTCTTTGATCTGCTTTTCTAAGGAAAGCAACTTTAAGGGGTTTATCATTCACTTAGGTCAGGGAAAAAGTCAGCACCCTGAACTTCAGAGAAAACATAAACAGAAATTACGAGCAGAAATTACATAAACAGAGCAAAATAATACAAATCAGCAAACAGGCTTCTAGCTGTCTGTCCAAGATATTACATACACAGTTACCAGAGAGAGAAGCACTAACATCTGGGTTTTTCAGAGCCAGGAGGGGAGGGACTCTAACAGCTACTCAGAGTCTCATCTGGCCAAATCACCAACACGCTTCCAATAAGTCAGCCCCCAAAGCAAAATGCCAACCTCTGAGCATACATATCCTGTTAAGGGCCTTGGGGCTTAGTACCTACTTAGCAAAAGGATATGGGAAAGATCTTTAATCACTAGCATAACATCATATGTATTGTTTCCAATCAATGACTCTTGATTCTAACAAAGGTAAGACTCAAAGACACTTGATTACCTTAATGCTGAGAAGCATTCCAAAACAAAAGACAACAAAAAAGTTCCACCCTGCTTGTCATTACAAATGTAGAAGTAGACTTTCTTCTGTCATGGTATATATAGATTCAAATATGGTAGAATCTTTTTAGAGGGAATCTGGCAGAATATAGTAAATATTATTTTAAAAAATCATACTCTTTTAATCAATTAAGTATATTGCTTGGAATTATGCTATTTGGAATAATTAAGAGTAACAAAATTTTTCCATTTTATCTTCTATGATCGTCTCTATCCCTTATTTATTAACTCTCTCCCATACGTAGATCAGAACCACTTCTCATTTCTCTAATTTGTTTGTGACATAACTTTTATTTCTAGGTCATGTATCCATGGAGAACTTATTTTGTATCTGGTGTGATGTATGGGCTAGAATATAATTTCTACCATACTGCTGTCTAATTTCCCCAACAGTTTTTGTCCCAGCTATGGGATCTTTGGATTTATTGAACACTGGGTTGTTGGGCTTATTTGTTTCTGTGTGTTGTATTGTTAATCTGTTCCATTTCATATTTTAGCTAGTTCCAAATTGTTTTTGTGATTACTTCTTTGTAACATAGTTTGAGATCTGCTAATATTGGGCTTTCTTCCTTCTCATTTTTTTCATTATTGCTCTTGTAATTCTTGAACTTTTGTGCCTTTAATTGATTTTCATTATTTTTCTAGTTCAATAAATTAATTTCTCAATTTGGGATTTGTTTGATAAGCACTGAATAAATAAATTAATTCAGGCAGTATTGTCATTTTTATTATATTGACTCAAGCTACTCATCAGCAATGAATTTTTTTTCAGATTATTTAGTTTTCTATTTCCATAAACATTGTTTTATAATTGTATTCATAGACATCTGTGTGTTTAAGCAGGTTGACTTCCAAATATTTTATAAATTTGATAATTATTTTAGATGAAATTTCTCTATCTCTTCCTGCTGGGTTTTATTGGTAATATAAAGAAATACTGCTGATTTATGTGGATTTTTTTTATTTTGTGCAACTTTGCTGAAGTTATTAATTGCTTCAATTAATTTTAATTGACTCTCTAGGGTTCTCTAAGTACATACATCATTATATCATGTGCAAAAAGAGATAATTTTATTTCTTCTTTGTCTATGTTTATTCCCTTAATTTTGGGGGGTCTTATTACAATAGCTAGCATTTCTAGCATCATATCAAGAAGTGGTAACAATGGATATGCTTTCTTCACCACTGATCTTATTGGAAAAGACTCAGTCCACATTACATATAATGCTGGTTCTTGGATTTAATATATACTATTTACAATGTTAAAGAATCATTTGTTCCCGTGTTTTCTAATGTTTTTGAATGAAATGGGTACTGTATTTTGTTAAAAGTTCTTTTTGCATCTGTTGACATAAACACATGATTTTTGTCCTCATTATTCATGTGATAAATTATGGTCATAGTTTTCTTATTATTAAACCAACTTTTTATCCCTGGTTTAAATCCAACCTGGTTGTAATGTGTAATTTTCATAATATATTGCTGTAGACTCTGTTAATATTTTATTTAAATATTTTCATCAGTGTTCATTAGGAATATTAGAGTTTACTTTCTTTGCTTCAACTCTCTTTGAATTAGGTATCAAGACCATATTTTTTTATAGAGGAAATTTGGCAGTATTCCTTCTTTTGCTTTTTTTCTTTTTAACAGTTTATGTAACATTGGAATTCATTTTTCTTTGAATATTCAAAAGAGTTTTCTTTGGACTCCGTCTGATCCCAGGGATTTTTCCCTTGGGAGTTTACTTATGGCTTCTTTAATTTATTTTTCTGAAGTAGAGTTACTTAAGTCCTTTATTTCTTATTCTATTAACCTAGATATTTAATTTTATTTTTAATATTCATCTAGTCATTTAAGTTGTTGGGTTTTTTGACATATAGTTAAGCAAAATAGATCGTAATAACATTCTTTATTTCTTCATTTATCATGAGTTTTCCATTTTTTCTTTTAGATACTCACTATCTCACTATTTAGTTTTTCTCTTTCTCATTTTTAATTAAATTAATGCATTATTTTTATTTTTTAAAAAAGAGCTCCTAGTCTTATTTATTAATTCAATGATTTTTCTTTCAATTCTTGTTTATTTTCTGTATTTCTATTTTAGTGTTTAATTGGATATGTTAACATGTCCAATTCACTTATCTATTCTTTCTCTCTTTTGTTGAGAAAACTGTTTAGAAATATAAATTTTTCCTTTAGGTCTACTTTGCCTATATCCCAAAATTTTTGGTATGTTTACTTGTTGTGATTAGCTTTGATGAAATTATTTATCATTTCTATTATTTGTTTTTTGACCCACCAATTTTTTGAGAATTGTTAGTTTCTAATTGATTATTAATCTTTCTTCTACCACTTTTTATTGAATATAACTTCTACTTAATTGTGGATAGTAAATCATGTGTTTATTATTACTACCTTTCTGTACTTTTGTGAGGTTTATAAACTATTTTAATGCCCAATTTTATATTGGATGACATGCACAGCTGATAAATATGTATATTTCTTTCTATTCTCATTCAATAGTCACCAGCAGTCTGTCATATCTAGCTATTTAAAAATCTAAGGTTCTTCACTTCTTTTTTGCTCATTTTTGTTAGATTTGTCTAACTCTGGACATATTGAGGTTTTCCACAATTATAGTTTAACAATTTCTCCCTGTAACTCATTTATCTTTTCCTTAAATATTTAAACTATGCCATCTACCACATAAGTATTAAGTATTGAAATTAATCCATTGTCTCTGGTACCTTTCAGTAAAATATCATTTATGTATTTATCTCTTTTTAATTAAGACTGTTTTTGCTGTTGCCTCATTTGAAATATTTTCCTATTCCTATGTGTTTGTGTATGTTTTTATTTTTAGTTTAGCTGACGCACAATATATTTTTCTCCAATCCCTTATTGTAATTTTGTGTGACTCTTTATGTTTTAAGTCTATCATAAATAACCTATTGTTAGATATTGCTTCCTAATCCATTCTGCTGACCTTTTCTGTTTTATGGGTGAGTTCTTTCCACTCACATTCGTAGTTATGAGAGGTAATTATTTATTTCCCTCCATCCTATTCTCTGATATTTTTCTTCCTTATACTCCTCATTCCTTGTTAATTTCAAAATGTTACCTTCTCTTTTTTTTCACTTTAACCTACTCTTCACCATCCCTTTGTTTATAACTAGTCCTTTTATAAAGATACCTTCCCTTTGATTCCTCTTATTCTCCTCTCCCTGATCCATCTGGTTTCTCTGTTGGATTAAATGAAGAGCTACACTGAACTCCGTGTGTTGGAGAATGAGGAGATTTCTACCATTCTTTGAACAGCTGTATTTTACTTTGAGATCTTGTTTGTAGGTACTTTGGGTTTAATTCTCCTCTTCTGCATTTGTGTTTTGATCAGGGGGATGCTAGAGTCAGCTTGACTTGGCTTGATTGTCAAATTGCAAGGTAATCTTTTATACCTCAGAAATTAGCAATCACTATAAAACGGGCTTGATGTATTATTTTGTTGATTTTTTACATTCCACAAAGTGATGGAGAAAATGTCCATAATCCAAATTAAATTTAAAAATATGTCCTTGACTGTACACACCATGTCTTCAGAGATCTAGTTGCTAAACATTTACAACATATTCCAGGTCTGGGGCATCACTCTAATCATAACGACTTTTTATCTGTTTGTTCACTCACTCTTGGGGATGGGAGCAATAGCCCTGATGTCCTGTTCTTCACGTGGGATTTGAGTCTGAGGTCCATGCTCCTCTTACAGATCTGTGTCCCTGTGCCTAGGGACTGAGTACTGAGTTTCAGATCCCCATATTGGGATTGGGTTTGGAATTGGGATTGGAGAAACAATGCTGAAATCCTCCTAAGGGGTTAGGTCTTGGATCTCCCTTTTTGGAATTGGGATCAGAGAACAAAGCTTTAACCATGCTCTTCTCATGAAGGTTCAGGTCCTCATTCTGGAAACTGAAATCAAAGCAACAGAGGCATAGCTCTACAAATGACCCAGAAAGTGAGTCTTATATCTCTCCCTCTTTCAGGAATCAGGATCAGAATGACCATGCTGAAGCCTTTTTCTTCTCCCCAAGGGCTGATGTCCAAGTTTCCCCTTCCTCCAGAGGTTGTGATTGGAGCTATAGAGCTGTGGTCTCTGTGTCCTTGAGCTGAGTCATCATGAGTATTGCAGTATTTCTTCCTACTCCATCACCTTGGCTGGTCTCCATACACTGAGGAAGAGGACTGATTGATTTTCTTAGAGCATTCAGTAAACAGATGAGGGAAAAAACCCTCTAGAATGATTTTGGAATAGACACTACTTCACAGAGATCAGCTTACATCTCACTATGTATTCAGTTACAAACACAAGTCATTTTTATTCACTGCTGCAATTTTCCACCAAATGTTAAATATAAAAGAAGAATGGTAAGACTTGACCCAGAACCATAACTTCGAGGCTACCTCCACCTTATGTTGTCTCCAATCCAGCCATTATCTCCACTTTTTGTCACTGAAATCTTGGCCTTCACCCTGGAACCACCCTGGGCTCTGAGGAATGAACTTTTGTCTCATCTTGCCTAGGATGAGACCTCTATGATATTTCTCCTCCGTCTCCACACCCATGCCTCCCACTTCATCATCCTAGCCTCCTCTAGGAAAGACTTTGGACTCTGCCCTATAAACCATTTTAAACTCTGATAGGTGATTTTTTTTGCCTCATCTTGTAGGGAACTAAGTCTCTATGCTACCTCTAGGCCATCACCACATCTTACTGCATGTACTCTCAAGTCTCCCCTCCAACACCCTCCGCCCAAAATAAGCTCCTTTAGGGCAGGGACTATGTTGTTCACTTACATTTGTATCAATAGTGTTTAACACAGTTCCTTTGTACATAGTAAATTCTTAATAAATGATGTCTCTCCCTATCTCTCTCTGTCTCTATCTCTCCTCCTTCAATGTAAGACAAGAAAAACTAGTAACAACAAAAGCTAGAATGTCAATGATAGACAATATATGTGTTGTATTGCTACTTCATCTAAGATTTAGAAAGACTTGAGTTTGAGCCCTGACTCAAACCACACTGGCTCTGTAACCCTAGGCAAGTGACTTCATCTCTCAGAGCCCTAGGTAAATCTCTAATAGCTGCCAACCTGAATAGGTACAAAGAGTTTCCTCCCTGGGACTTCCCTATCCCACAGCGAAGCTCTAGGTCCTGACCAAAAAAATCATCAATGCCGTCTCCCACTTTGACACTTTTGGTTGTTCAGCTGTTTTTCAGGTGTCTGACTTTCCATGGCCCCATTTGGGGTTTTCTTGGCAAAGACACTGGTACGATTTGCCATTTCCTGGCTTATTTTATAGGTGAGGAAACTGAAGCAAACAGGGTTAAGACTTGCCCAGAGTCATGCAGCTAGTGATTGTCTGAGGTCATATTGGACCTCAAGTCTTCCTGACTCGAGGCCCGTGCCACCTACCTGCCCACTCTGACATTTATGTAGCACTTAAAAGTCGGCCAAATGCTTTCACATTTCTAGAATTATTTGTATCTACTAGAGACAAAGCGATGTGGGAAATGATGCATACTATGTCCCAATACCACCACCTATTGCTCCTTCAAGCCCAAATCTCAACATCGCAGAATGGTTTCCAGGACTGAGAACAAAGTTATCCCAAACTCTTCCTGGCATGAACCAGTTAAGAAAAGGGAGGCAGCGGAACTAAAGCCCGCAAAAGAACTGGAGGATTGCGAGCACAGGCTTTTGTGCATCTAAGTCTATGCTCCTCTGGGACTGAGATTTTCAAGTTGGCAAAGTAAAACATCTTTTCCAGACCTTGAAGGAAACAAAAATATACTGAACCTGAGCCAATTTCAAGCATGTTCTAAAAATACCACAGAAGCATTTTTCTCTTCGAGGTTTTATTCTGCACCATTCCTTCCAGTTGGCTCCCCAGGGTAAGGAAAAAAACCTACAGAATTGCAGAGGTAAAAACAAAACAACAACAAAAAAACCACTTCTCTTTTCTTCTGTTCACACTTACCTGGGGCCTGTTCGGTAATGCCTCACACAGTTGTTACAAGCAGTCATCGGCGAACAAGAGTTTTGTGAGCCTCTCAAAAGCCAGTGATGCGGGTTATCTCCCATGACTGGAATGCACTCCTAAAATGATAGAATTATTGATTCAGAACTAAAAAGAACCTTGGAGAACCTTGACCACAATCCCATTTATAGATAAGGAAACTGAGGCTGACAGAAGTTAGATGACTTGCCTAGGTCAGTTAGTAAGTGCCTAAGGTAGGATTTGAATCCAAATCTTCTTGAATCCAAACCCAGGTCTTTTATCCACTACAACAAATAACTAAGGCATTCCTGCCTCATCCATCTTGCCTCTGCCTCTTAGAACTGCTAACTTCCTTCCGAGTTCATCTTGAGTACCGCCTCCTACAAGAAGCCTATCTTGATTCCTCCCCCCTCCACAAGTTGCTAAAATGGCTTTGTATGTATTATATTTGTATTTATGGTTCCAGGTACATGTTGTTTTCTCCTTTCACAGACCACCTGCCTACCCACAGAAAGTAGGCTCCTTCAGGCAGGAACGATTTTGTATTCTTTATGTTCTCAGAGCCTAGCGTAGTTGTCGTTTAGTTGTTTTTCACTTGTGTCTGACTTTTCATGACTCTGTTTTGGATTTTCTTGGCAAAGATACTGGAGTGGTTTGCCATTTCCTTCTCCAACCCATTTTAGAAATGAGGAAACTGAGGGGAACAGGGTTAAGGGACTTGCCCAGGGTTACACAGTCAATGAGTGTCTGAGGTTAGATTTGAACTCAGGGAGACAAGTCTCCCTGACTCTAGACCCAGCACTCTATCCATTATGACACCTACTTGCCCTACCTGGCACAGTGCTTGGCATGTAACAGTCACCTTAATAAAAAAAAAGCTTAATAAATGCTTTTTGAATGCAGGTATGATGCATAGCTGAATGAATGAATGGATGGATGGATGGATGGATGGATGCATGGATGGATGGATAGATGGATAGATGAATGAATAAAATATAAACAACACCTAAGTGTAACACGATGAGAATCATAAATGAAGGGGCATTTTTCTTTTTCTTTTCTTCTTATCTTGCACCTCCACTTTCTTTTTTTTTGCAATAATTTGCAATGCATTTTCTGCTTTTGGAAAATTTTGCTATTTTCTCAGAAAGCAAGCATCTACCTCAAATTTAAATCCTTGCAACTCACCAGATATTCTTCTTCATTTTGACAGAGATCAAGCCTTGTTGAGAGGATCAAATGGTATAATGTATGCAAAGTACTTCAAAACCTTGAAGCCCTAGATAAATGTAATTGTTATTCTTGTAAATATTCAAATACAAGTTCAAAAGCAGAATGGAGACCAGATGTTGCTCAGAGCTGACCATTGTCCCTCTAGCACTCCAAAACGTTCTGAGACCCCCCATGGTACAGCTACCCTTTAGCCCAGTATTACTCCACCATAATATGCCTCGTGCCTTTCTAACCTCGTTTCACTCCATTTTCTATTTCTTAAGGCACCTGGTGGCTGGTGGATAGAATGCTGGGCCTGGAGTCAGGAGGACCTGAGTTCCACTGTGACCCCAGACACTTCTTAGCTGTGTGACCTTCCGCGAGTCATTTGACCTTTATTTCTTCAACTGTAAAATGGAAATGATAATAAAATCACCTACTTTGCAGAGTTTTTTTGAGGATTAAATGAGATAACAACTGCAAAGCGCTGCTTAGTAGATGCTGCATAAACACTTATTCTCTGCCTCCCCCTTCCATGCTCTACATTCTAACCAAACTAGACTACTCATTATCTCCCAGTCTTGTTCCATTTGTCACCTCCATGCCTGGAATGAAGTCTTTCCTCTTCTCTGCCTAATGAAATCATTCTGTTCTTTTAGTCAGTCAGTCAACAGGGATTAAGTGCCTCCTATATGCCAGGCACTTTACTAAGAGCTGGGGATCAAAAAATGATAAAATATAGACCCTGTTCTCAGGAAGTTCACAGTTTAGTGGAGGAAAAAGAGTCCTTTGAAGACTAGCTCAGGTACGTCCTACTCAGTAAAACTTCCCTTATCTTTCTAGCTGAAAATAATTCTTTCCTCCTCAAATTTTCTTAGAATTTTTTTTGTCTAGGTCTTTACTTTTTCCCAATCAAATTCTACTCTGTACTATCTTTATTTGACCATTCTTCTTTCTGCCTTTACTCTTACTGCATGCTAGACTCAGGTTAGAGAAGACCCGAGTTCAAATCTCGCCTCAGACACTTGCTGTGTGCTGGTTACCAGTTTCCTCAACAATAAAAGGGGGATAACAATGGCACCTATCTCGCAAATGTGAGGATCAACTAAGATAATGTATAGATAAATAGAAATGTTAGTCATTACTCTTATTAGATTATGCATTCCTTGGAGGCAGAAACGCCATCATTTTTCAGCTTACTATTGCCACGGCTTAACACAGGGCTTTGCATACTATAGGTACTTAATGAAAGGTCGAAGTAAATCAATTCATATGTCCTTCATCGGCATGGAAAATCTAGAGGTAGTTAGGTTGCTGCAATATTTCTTTCCCCATGTGGTTGCAAAGAGAAATGAAAATGAAAAATAGCAGAAAGAAAATGCAATAATAACCAACTAAAAGAAAAAAAAATGAAGGGCTGTGTGTGTGTGTGCATCCGTGTGCATGCAAGTGCACACATGTACTCAGTCTACAGTCTGGCCATGTGTCGTAACAGAAGTGGCTTTCGACATTGAGGCTTGCTGACACTGCCAATATTCTCTCACTTAAAGTGCCTATAGTTATTAAAAGAAAAAAAATACAAAACACTGTTCTACCTGGGTGAGCAGATCCCAAAGTCTCTGAGAATTGAGCTGTGGCTTCTCTTCTGTGGGAAGATTATTCAAGACCTTGATAAGGTCTTTGACTCTCAGGAGAACGTATAAAATGATTGGGATCCTTTTAACCTGCACAGTATGGCTGGTTGATGGTTTTGATGTATTGGCCTTTTGTATCTACCTTTTTTATCATTTTAAATATATTATGCTTCAAGATAAGGAATTGTCACTTTCTATTTTAGACAGAAAAGTACTGATTTAGAGATTAATCTTTTCCAGAGGGAACATGCTTAATTTTTTGGACAGGTTTGTTATTTCATTGGTATGAGGAACTTCCAGTGATTAAATTCCCTTTACCAGTGCAGATCAGCATTGCCATAATGTGGCAACTTATGACCTCAGAGAGCTAGCTGAGGGGTTATAAGTGACTTGCCGTAACAACAGTGTTACTAACGGCTGCTGTGGAGGTGTAAGACCAATAACATCAGTACACAGGAGGGCTGCTAGCACAGGTTCTTTGATCTGCTTTTCTAAAAGGAAAGCAACTCAAAAGGAGTCAACAATCTTACTTTAATTACATATATATCATTCACTTAGTTCAGGGGGAAAAGTCAGCATCCTGAACTTCAGAGAAAATACAAACAGGAACTATAAGCAGGAATTGCAAGCAGAGAAAATAACACAAATCAACAGACAGGGCTTCTAGCTGTCTGAAAATGACATACATACATAGTTATCAGAGAGAGAGAGAAGGAACAACATCTGGATTTTCAAAGCCGGGGGGCTCCTCAACAGCTACCCATAGTCTCATCTGGCTACATCACAAGAATACTCTTCCCATGAGTGAGCCCCAAAGCAAAATGCTAACCTCAGAGTATATGTACACTTCTTCAAGGTCAGAGGGCATTACAACCCTTGTGACTCAGGCTCATGTGACTCAAACTCATGTGACTTAGGCTTTCTTGTGACTTAAGCAGGTCATCGAAGCCTCTTGATTTAATTAAAAGCACTCAATTGCCTTAGTGCTGAGAAGAATCAGAACTCTAAAAGAAAAAACAGCGAAAAGTCCCACTTTGCTTGCCCTCACACTTGCCTAGCATCTCACACACAGGATGTGTCAGAGACATCATCATTGTTATAGCACCATAGATTTAGAGCTAGTATAGACCTTACAGACCAACCAAGTCCAACCTCATTATTTTCTAGATGAGGAAACTCCTACAATTTAAATGACTTGCCGAGGGTCACATAGTCTGCTTACCTTCAAGGCCAACTCTAGCCACTGCTCTAAACTGTCTCTAAGAAAAGCTATTCCCTTCAAAATGTACCACATTGACTTGACCAGTTGTTTAAGGGAGGGGGAGGGACATAAGGCATATTCTTGGGTAAAACTACAAATGCAGCATCTCTCTGACTTTCTATAGTCTGTAATCATCACTCCTGTACCAGAGGGAGACTGCATACTTGCCAATATTCAATAACTAAGCTTTCCAGCTGTAAAAGCAAAGCTGTAGAACGAGGGGGCAGGATCAGGTTTGGGTTGAACAGGGAATGGGGCATAGTCAGGCAGTGTCATTAAGAAGAGAACAGATCACCGAGAAAGGGAGACTAGGGGCCTGGTAGCCAGACATCCCACCCCCACCCCGTTTAGTGGAACTAAGATAAAGGATTCCAACTAGAACTGTCCCAGTTATTGATTGACTCTTTTGAAACCATGGCAACGTCGATATTTCCATGAAAAGCTTAAATATGTGTTTTGGAGCAGAAACACTTTAAACTTGGAGTCAGAAGGCCCAGAGTATGAATCCTGGCACCACTTATTAACCGGGAGATTTAAGGCAAATTATTTAACCTCTACACTTGCTATTGACCCCATCCCCTCCCAACATCTCCAACAAATTGTCCCCACTCTCATTCCCATTCTCACCATTTTAAATCTCTTCTTATCTACTACCTCTTTCTCTAATGCTTACGACCATCCTTGTGACTCCCATATCTGTAATAAATAAATGAACAAATAAACAAATAAATAAAAAGATGAAAACTTCATTTTATCCTACCACATCCACTAGCTATGCTCCCATTTCTCGCTCCCACTTAGTGGCCTAACTCCCAACTATAAACAGTAGGCGCTCTCACTTTTTTCTCCTCTCATACGTTTCTGATCTCTGGCTGCTTTCTCAATCTGGCTTCTGACCCCATCATTCAACTGACCCTGTTCTTCCTGAAGTTACCAATGATCTGTTGATAGTCAAAACCAATGGTGTTTTCTCAACCCTGATCCTATCTGACCTCTGCAGCATTTGATACTATCTATTGCCTTTTCCTCCTAGATATTGTCTCCTCATTAGGGCTTTCCTGACCCTGGTCTCTCCTGATTCTCCCATCTGTCCGACTGTTCTTTCTCATTCTACTTTGCCAGTTCTTCATCCATACTATTCTCACTAACCATGGTTGTCTTCTCAGGCTCTGCCCTGGGCCCAATTCTCTTCTCCCTCTATACATTAACACCAGGTGATCCAGTCAATTTCCATAGACTCAGTTATCATCTCTATCCTATCCATTGCCAAATTTTATTTCTACCTTTACAATATCTCTCTTACATGTCTCTTTCTTTCTACTACACAGCCAGACCCTACTTTAGTCCCTCATTCTTTCACAATCACTTTCTAATTAGTCTCCCTATCTCAAGTCCTACCTCATTCCAGGCCATCCCCTACTCAGCTTCAAAGGTACGTTTCCTAAAATATATGTCTTACTATGTCACTACTACTCAATGAATTCCCGAGGCTTCCTATTACCTCCGGGATCAAATATAAAATCTTCTGTTTGGTATTTGAAGCTCTTTGTAACTTGACCCCTTCCAACCTTTCTGGTATTCTTAGAACCTACTCTCCTCCCTGCCCTCTAGGCTTCAGCAATAATGACTTAAGCAAAATTCCTCAAACATGACTCTACCTCCCCCATTTCTGTGCCTTTGGTCTGACTGCCCCCCTGTCTAGAATGCTCCGCTTGCTCCCCTATACCTCTTAGGTTCCCTGACTTCCTTCAAGATTCAGCTCCAATCCCAGCTACATCATAATGCCTTTCCCGGTCCCTGCAGGTATAACTTCTCTTCCCTTTTGTATTCTTTCCATCTACTGAGTATAGATCTTGTGAGTATGTACCAAGTTATTTTCATTTTTTTTTGCTCCATTCCAATGAGTTCCTCAAGTGTAGAGATGATTTTTTAGCCTATGTTTGTATTGCCAGTGCTTGTAATGCCAGATTTCACCTCTGTGAGCTTATTTATTTGAAGCCCACAACCCCTGGACATTAACCATCCTCTAAGGAAAGGACAAAGCAAAGTGGGTACTGATGGAGGTGTGGTACTGGAGTATCAGAAAGTCTCAATATTCCTGTCAATGTCTGACTTATAGTTGTGATTCAGCCTATATTACTTGTGGCAGGTGAGAGATGAAATGACTGAGAAAATAAAGGTTCAAGCTTCCTAGCATATCAACTTATCAAGCAATGTATGCCCATTACATATCAAATCAGTTCTAGGCCCCTCAGGTTTGTCACTGGACCCCGAATACAGAGAGAGTAGATTTTTATACTTAAAAACAATTAATCAAATAAGACTGATTAATTAAAAAATTAATTATTATTTATTAAATTAGTTAAAAGAAAGTAATTAACCAGGCTACAAAGTTAGGGTATCTGATTTCTAATTGGAGGAAAGATTAGGGACTTTCTAAGTTGGGAGGGGGAGAGTTAACAGGTGTAATTCCCTAAAATCAGAAAAAGAGGAGTTTCATTCCCTCTAGTGTCTGTATTCAATCAAAGGCACATGGAAATAATAACTGATTGACCAGTACAGGGCCAGTTTTCAGAAAAGTCATATGAGTTGCTTGAGATGTAGAATTTTGGAAAAAAAAAAACCAAACTCCTTGCATCAGTCTTCAGATCCGACCTGCTTTCTGGTCAGCATAACTTATGTCTTTAGTTAAGGGTCTCTAAGCAGCAGGTAGAGGCGTTCTGGCTTCCAGCCATGCAGGATTAGGTTCAAACAATGCAATAAGGTTTTCTCATAATTTCCACAATTGAATAAAGCTTTCTCACAAGACAGAAGTTGGACTAGATCCATATTTGAATAAGAAAGGGAACCAAGCTAGCTGGAGAACTGAGTCACAAGATGGAATCAGGGTGGTTCACTTACTTCTCACAATTAACCACTTGCTGTTCTAATCTCCTCGTCCTCCATAATGTGGGTAGATCATACCTCTGTAAGAGAACAGAGTCCCATGAGGCAGTGGGGGGAGCACTGGACCTGGAAGCAGGAAGATCTAGGCTTGAATCCCACCTCAGTCACTCACCAGCCCTGTGATCCCAGGCAAGTTACCCTCTTTGTACATCAGTTTATTTACCCATAAAGTGAGCAGACTTAATGGTTTCTAAGGTCTCTTCTAGCTCTAGATTTATGATTCCTACCACTGTTTTCCAACTGTGAAGACCTGAAATTCCTGTACTGTAACAACAATGCTACTCGCCATTACTGTGGCTAAGGCCAATAACACCAGTGCACAGAAGGGCTGCTAGCGCAGGTCATTTGATCTGCTTTTCTAAGGAAAGCATCTTTAAGGGGTTTACAATCATTCACTTAGTTCAGTGGAAAATGTCAGCACCCTGAACTTCTGAGAAAACACAAACAGAAATTACAAGCAGAAGTTATATAAATACAGCAAATAACACAAATCAACAGGCTTCTAGACATCTGTCCAAGAGATTACATACATAGTTACCAGAGAGAGAAGCACCAACATCTGGGTTTTTCAAAGCCAGGGTGTGTGGGGGGCTCTTTAACAGCTACCTAAGGTCTCATCTGGTCAAATCACCCAACCCTCTTCTAGTGAGTGAGCCCCAAGCAAAATGCTAACTTCAGAGTATATGCACGCTTCTTCAGGGTCAGAGAGCTTCACAACCATGTGACTCAAACCAATGTGACCTAAGCCTTTCCGTGACTTAAGCAGGTCATCAAAGACTCCCAATTCGATCAAAGGCTTGATTTAAACAAAGGCAAGACTCAAAGGCACTTGATTTCCTTAGTGCTGAGAAGCACTCCAAAACAAAAGACAACAAAAAGTCCCATTTTACTTACCATTATGTGTGCTGATGGGAAGGTTACTATCCCAAACTATCGGTTTCTGTAGGTCAAACTTGGGGCTAGGACCAAGTTGTAGAACAACCTGATTCACAATCTTCCATCCCTGATAGTATGGGAGAAGATGCTCAGGCCACAGGTGTTGGGAACACTCACCTGTTCTCATGATTTTATAACGCTCTACTTTAAATGAATGGTCTTTTGTTTTTAAACTACTAAGATGAAGTCCAAGTGATATTAGGAGTGGCTAATGTAAAAAAAAGTAAAAAGAGCTGTCCATAGGCCAGGGTACAAAGCAAACCAATGATGATGTCTGAAAGGTAGGGAAATAGAGATTACAAGTCCATGTTGTATTTGTGGCAAGCCCCTAATTTCAGAGTAACTCACGGGGGAGGAAAGGGGAAAAGAGGAGCTCCACAGCTGGAAGCAGTTAAAATTCTAAGTCAACAAGCTTCTATTAAGTGCCTACTACATGCCAGGCAATGTGCTAAGCTCTAAGACCTCCAGGTAGGATCCTAGGAAGAATAGTGAAGGAGGCAAAGTTACATCACCACCTCCCTTTCCTGCCCTTCTTTGGGCACCTGTCTAATCCCAAAGTCCTTAGGGGTCTTTTGCCCATGGGGCTTTCTGCTACAGAAAACCAACTCATGCTAAGTTGTTAACATTTAGCATGCTATTCTCCCCAGCATTTTTACACTATTTTCAGAAGATGCATGTGGGTACCCCGAACTCAAATAGCCAATTGCAAATTATGGAATTTCAAACATGGAGGCACCTGGAGAAGAACAATGTCTTTTCCTCAGAGACCCAAAATAGTGCATGTGCTCAGCCTGGATGCAAGGTCAACCCTGTAACCTCACCACTTCTCTTCAGTGTCTCTGTCCCAAAACTTATGTTTCTCTGTACAGAAGTTTCTCCATACATCTGGGAAGTTTCTGCTTTCACCTAATAGTAATATAGTACCATAGTAATGCTTTGGGTGATTGCTTTTCTCTTGAGGGTAATGACAGGCTGTGTTGATGAAAACAATTATCATCCACTTAATATGTGCACAATTCACTAAAATATAAGGTCATTGTAGACAGAGATTGCTTCATTCTTTGTACTTGTATCTCCAGTGCCTGGCACAGTACCCGTCATTTAGTAGTTGATTAATTGATTGATCCCTGAAAAACATCTTAACCTCGTTGAGCCTGTTCCCTCATCTAGAAAATTAAGGAATTGGATTAAATGACCTCTAAGGTACTTCCCAAGAGACAGCATACCACTTCTAATGTATAGAGACTCTGAAGCCTTGGGCAAGTCATTTAACTTGGTCTACTTGCTCCTCAAACATGACATTCCATCTCTCATCTTCATGCCTCGGAAATGGCTGCCCCACAAGCCTGTATGATACCTCCCTCTTTACCTGTGCATCTAAGTTCCCCTGGCTTCTCACACTTTTTATCTCTGATTACACCTTTTGCAGGAGACCTTTCCTTATGTTCTAGCAAATAGTTTCTTTTTCTCTGAGATCAATTCCTTTCTAAGACAGATGATAGATATATAGATAGACAGATATAGAGTTGGACAGATAGATAGATATAGATAGATATAGATAGATAGATATAGCTATAGATATATAGATATAGCTATAGATAGACATATGTGTATATGTACATGTGTATTTAATCTGTGTACCTAATTATTTCCACTCTTTTTTCCTTCATTAGAATAAAACTAGGTGGCCAGCTAGAGTGCCAGGCCTGAAGTCAGGAAGACTCATTTTCCTGAGTTCAAATCTGGCCTTAGACACTTACCAGTTCTGTGACCTTGGACAAGTTACTTAATCCTGTTTGCCTCAGTTTCCTCATCTGTAAAATGAGCTGGAGAAGAAAATGGAAACCACTCCAGTATCTTTGCCAAAAAAAACCCCTAAATGGGGTCACAAAGAGTCAGACATGACTGAAATGATTGAACAACAAATATTGAGAGCTCCTTGAAGACGAGAACTGGTTCAACCTTTTTTGTACCTCTAGGGCTTAATACAGTGTTTGCTATAATCTATGCTGTAAGCCAAGAACAAAGTGGATACGCATGGAGAGACAGCCTCAGGAGTCTAGAAGGGTACTGTTCATCAACCCTCAGAGCTCAGCAGAGAGTACAAAAAGAGAGAAAACTTCATTATGACTCCACCAAAAAAGTTGTGAATTACTCCTTTGTTCTCCAAGGTTAAGCCCACTCTGAGAGACTTGTGAGTAGAGATGTAACAACAATGTTGCTTGCAGCTACTGTGGAGGTGTAAGGCTAATAACACCAGCACAGAGGAGGGCTGCTAGCACAGGTTTTTTAATCTGCTTTTCTAAAATCAACTTTAAAGGGTTTACCATCTCACTTTAATTAAACATACATATATCGTTCACTTAGTTCAGGGGAAAAAGTCAGCACCCTGAACTTTAGAGAAAACACAAACAGAAATTAAAAGCAGAAATTATATAAATAGAGCAAATAACACAAATCAGCCAACAGGGCTTCTGTCTGGCCATAGCAATACATACAAGGTTACCAGAGAGAGAAGCACCACTATCTGGGTTTTCAAAGCCAGGGGGGCACCTTAACAGCTACCCAGAGTCTTGTTTGACCAAATCACACGAACACTCTTCTGATGAGTGAGCTCCCAAAGCAAAATGCTAAGCTTGGAGTGTATATAGTTTCTAATCAAGGCCTCTTGATTCAGTCAAAGACTCTTGATTCAAACAAAGGCAAGACTTAATCAAAGGAACTTGATTGCCTTAGTTCTGAGAAGCACTCCAAAAGAAAAAAACAGCAAGAAGTCCCCTTTCATTTGCCATTACACAAGAGGACATAGAATTTAGGGGAAGGAATGTTTTTGTACCAACTTTTCTTGCTCTGTAACCTCACAGTAAATAATGGTTTCTAAAAGCTAATTAATTCTATCTGACTAATTGATAATTGATGAGGGCCACACTGGATGGGGACTAGTAAACAACAGCACTAAGAAAATAATACAGCCTCCATGGTTTCCCCTGGAACCTTGAAGGAAGTAGTAATAAGCCGCCCTTCTGGGGACACCACTCCCCAGCTTGCTAGTATATGAGTTGGAGAAGTAGCTCCAGGAGAGATGTAACTCTGTAAGTCTCCATCTGAGAAATACTCCACAGGTCGTTACTATAGTAAGAAACCACATAGCATTAATAGTTCTAGAGTCAGCCTTCGAGTCAGAAATGTCTAAATTCAAGTCTTATCTTTGACACATACTGCTATGACCCTGGGCACATCCCTTAAATTCTCAGTCCCCTAAGCAGCTCTTTCAGACTTATAAATTGAAGAATGATTTTGATCCACATTGGTAGACGGAATTTCTTCACCATGAATTTCCTACACTAATGAAATGATAGGTGCACTAGCCTACCCTAGCACTACTTAAACAAGTAGATAGTGACGTATTTGTAGGGAATCACACTTAAATAATCTAAATTGGAGTCAAATGCAAATGATAGTAATAGAAACTTGTATTGCAGGTATACAGTTCCTCCAAAATGCATCGTGCAGGGAGTAAAGAAGGCAATTTGGGGGAGGGGAGGAGAGAAGGGTGCTGGATTTAGAGCTAAAGTACCTGAGCTTTGCAGCTTTCTGCCTATGTGACCTTAGGCAAGTCATTTCAAGAGGAATTATATGTGAGAGTCTGGACCCTACCCTTTCTTCTCCTCTCATATATGCTTATGTCTAGCATGGAAAAGCAGCGATGAGGGGTTTGTTAATGAGAAGTATCCTTGTATCACTTATCTGAATGATTATTATTTTTTATGTCTCCCTGGGTTGTTCTGGGAAAAAAGGTGGATGGCAGGGGGAGGGGAATAGAGGGATAGAGACCAAAACAGGGAAACCTTAGGTCATAGGCATGTATGATTGGGACAGTTTAGAAAATATCACAGGTATGAGGGAAGGAATTCCACCCTCCAAGCTGGGAGAGAAGGATTGTGCTAGACAAAAAGCAAAACCGAAAGCTCCACTTGGTCTCCTGCCTGTTTCAATCACAATTTTTAATACTTTGTAATGTTTACATTATTTTTTCTCACAATATTTCCCATCTTCCCCTAAAGTTGAACCAACAACAGATAAAACAGAACAGTATTTATGGGAGGCGTTGTGAAACGGTGAAAGGAATTCTGGGTCTGGAATCAGGAGACACGGTTTCAAATCTGCTGCTGACAATTATCATCTAAGTGACCTTGGCCAAGTAACCTAACCTCTCTGGGCTTCAGTTTCCTCATATATACCATGAAGGGATTCGACTAGCTGATCTCTGAGGTCCTTTCCAGCTCTATGCCCATAATCAGGCCCCACATTATGATTGGACGAGTATAGAATTGAATGAGAATTTTACAACTATTTCCTCTTATACACACACATGCAGAGTATAAAATGTATTATGTCTTTAGATATCACACCATTACAGATCTTTTGACATATACCTTTCGTAGAGAAACATCCCACTAAATTGCACAGGACATTATAGAAATTCCTCTTCAGTGCTCATGGGACAAAGAGATATTCACTAGGGCACGGAAGGCAAGCTTGAATGAGTGTCTGATTAAATTTTTATAACTGGCCCATGTTTTCTCAGCTCAATTTCTTTTCAACAATTGTTTTAGAGATCTCATGAAGAGCTGATGCTGTGGGAATGTTTTTCATTCTCACTATTTTCCTTCCTAGAAGGTTAACAGAAACCACTCTGGATGATTCAATTGAAAATCATATTCTCATTTTGCCATCCACAGTTCAGCCGTTTCTGAAAGCAGTCCTCAAAATTTCTGCCACATGGATAGTGTTCTGGAAATTTCATACACAGATTGCTGGGAATTCATTTTCACAGATTATCACTGACCCAAGCAAAGAAGGTCATGTTTGTAGGGAACTGGGCTTAAATAAACTAAACAGGATTCAGCATTTTGTTTCTGGTAACATAAATATTACTTGGAAATTTATATGCAAAAGATGGTAAGTAAAACTTGTAGTATTGACATATAGTCCCTCAAAAATGTACCATGTATAAATGGTCAGAAGATATAAACCAGAAAGTCTTTAAAGGAAGAAATCCAAGCTATCTATAACCTATATTAAAAATGCTTCAAATTACTAATAATTATAAAAATGCAAAGTAAAGGAACAATGACTTCACAACCATCAGATTAGCATATTTGACAAAATAGGAAACTAATTAATTTTGAAGGGGCTATGAGAAAACACACATATTAATATTCCATTGGTGGAATTTTGAATTGATCCAGCATATCCTTGGGTCTAGCTAGATCACTCCTAGGCCTATACCTCCAAGAGATCAAAAAAGAGGAAAAGGACTCAGCTGCACAAAAATATTTACGGCATCTCTTTTTGTTTTGGCAATGAAATGGTATCCATCATGGTGCATCCAACATGGTACCCATCGACTAGGGAGTCTGAACAAATTGTGGCATATGAATGAATGGAATTTTCTTGTTCAGGAAGAACTATTGAAGAGTATGGCTCCAGAGTAATCTGAGAAGATTTGTATGAATTGGTGTAGAGTGAGACAGAACCAGAACAATTTATATAATAACGACATTGTAAAAAAGAAGTTTTAAAAGCCTTAAGAACTTTGATCAACAGATCTACCGTGATTCCAGATGACCAGTGATGAAGAATACTACCCATTTTCTGACAGAGAGGTGTTGGACTAAATATGCAAAATGAGACACAATTTTGGATGTGTCTAATATGGGAATTTGATTTGGTTGACTGTGCATATTTGTTACAGGGGCTTTGATTTTTTTTCTTTTATTTCAGTGGGTGGAGAGAAACAGGAGTTATAGAAATAAAGGCTTGTTAAATGATAAAAAGATAAGATTTGATTCAAAGAAATGCATTATGTAGGTAGTAAGAGGCAGTATGATATAGGGGAAATAGTCCTGAATCTAGAGTCAGGTAACTTGAATTCAATCTTGTCTCACTTCACTTCTGGACCTGTTTCCATGACTGGAAAATGAGAGTTGTGGTCTGGATGACCTGTAAGGCCCTTTTTAGCTCTAAATGGATTCTCTTATTAGCCTAATTACCTGTCACAAGGATTCTTGATTTTTTTTGTCATTAACCCCTTTAGTATTCTGGTGAAGAACATGAAACCCTTCTCAGAGTTTTTAAATATGTAAAATTAACTGCATAAGATTATCATGGAAACTGATTAATAGAAATAACTATGCCATTTCCCCCCCATCCAAGTTCACAGAGCCCCTGAAATGTATCACCAATAAGAACATCTGATCTATGGGATAACCTTGAGTGACATTACATCATAGTGGAGAGAGAGTGGGTCTCAAAGACTAGCAAAACTTAGTTTCAAATCCTACCTCTAAAATATACTGGCCATGTGATCCTGAGCCAGTCCCTTACCTTCTCATAGACAACTCTCTGAAATTATAAGTGCACAGAAGTCATTGACTTTAATTGGTAAAAGGAGTTTTTTTTTTCTTTCTAAAAAAAATTAACCTTTTATTTTTTGGTAAATAGTATTTTACTTTTTTTTTCCAATTACGTGTAAAGATAGTTTGTAACATTCATTTTTTATAACATTTAGAGTTCCAAATTTTTCTCCCTCTCTCCAACCCTCTGTTCCCAAGATGGCAAACAGTCTGGTAGAGGGTATATATATTAACCATATTTCCACATGAGTCATGTTGTAAAAGAAGAAACAGAACAAAAGGGAAAAACCATGAAAAGAGAAAGTGGAAATAGTCTGCTTTGATCTGCATTCCGACTCCATAGTCCTTCCTCTGGATGTGGATAGCATTTTCCATCATGAGGTTTTTGGATCATCGCACAATGTGGCTGTTACTGTGTATAATGTTCTCCTGGTTCCGCTCACTACTAAGCATCAGTTCACCTAAGTCTTTCCAGGTTTCTCTGAAGTCTGCCTGCCCATCATTTCTTATGGAACAATATTATTCAATTACATTCTTATAACCACAGCTTGTTTAGCCATTCCCCAATTGATGGGCATTCTTTCAATTTCCAATTCCTTGCCAGCACAAAAAGAGTTGCCAAAAATATTTTTGTACATATAGGTTTTTTTCCCTTTTTTATGATTTCTTTGAGATACAGACCTAGTAGTGCTGGATCAAAGGATTACACAATTTTGTTGCCCTTTGGACATAGTTTCAAATTGTTCTCTAGAATGGTTGGATCAGCTCACAACTCTGCCAACATTGCATCAGTGTTGCAATTTTCCCACAACTTCTCCAACATTTATCATTTTCCTGTTTTGTCAGGTTAGCCAATCTGATAGGTGTGATGTGGTACCTCAGAGTTGTTTTAATTTGCATTTCTCTAATCAATAGTGATTAAAACATTTTTCATGTGACTATAGATAGTTTTAATTTCTTCATCTGAAAACTGCCTGTTCATATTCTTTGACCATCTATCCATTGGGGAATGGCTTGTATACTTATAAATCTGACTTAGAGTAGAGAGATTTTTCTAATGAAATAATAGGCCCAGTCCCTGTCCTTACCTCTGGGGTAGGAAGTTATGCCCACTAAGGATAGTCCAGGCCAAGTCTGATAATCCTACCAGATGAAGTAGCAGAACTTTCTGCTGTATTACTCTATACAGTCCTGGTTTGTTGGGCTATTTAATTAACAATAGAAAGTACCAGGCATGTCAATTTATGCCAATTAAAATTTTTTTTGCTATGATTTACTCTAATTTCTACTATCTGTGCAAATCTACTTTAAATATAATTACAAAGAGATACTATTATTTTACTTTAAAATACAATTTTTCATCCTACTATCTCTTGTTTCCTTTACTCTATGAATTTAAAACAAAATATACCAGTTGATGCAACTTGTTCTTTTAAGTATTCTTAAATCTCAGTCCTTTTAGTGGACCAGAATGTGGAATGGTTGAGGAAGATTACTGAACTCTAGGAGGGCATGGACTGGTTACATCTGAATGGAGACTAGTTGAAGGGAGTCCTACAGATTTCTTGTAATAGCTTAATATGGTTCTAGGAGTGTTAAACACAAGTTCAGAATGGAAAGAAAGTATGTGTTTTCAAAAAATGTAACCATTTAGTCAGCTGCCCAGTGATTAAAATTCTATTAGCTCAGCTATGCCTGCCTAATTTGGGGGCAACTAGATGGCATGGTGGATAGAGTCCTGGACCTGGAATCAGAAAGATTCATCTTCCTGAGTTCAAATCTGACCTCAGACACTTACTATGTGACCCTGGGCAAGTCATTTAACCCTGTTTGTCTGTTTTCTCATCTGTAAAATGAGCTAGAGAGGGAAATGGCAAAACACTCTACTACAAGGATGGGGAACCTGTATCCTTGAGGCCACATGCAGCCTTCTAGGTCCTCAAGTACAGCTTTGAATCCAAACTTCACAGAACAAATCTCCTTAATAAAAGGATTTGTTCTGTGAAGTTTGGATTCAGTCAAAGGGCCACACTTGAGGACCTACAAGGCCATACGTGGCCTCAAGGCTGCAGGTTCCCCACTCCTGCTCTAGCATCTTTGTCAAGAAAGTCCCAAATGGAGTCACAAAGTCAAACATAACTGAAATAACTCAACAGCAACAAATGACATATAAGAATGTGGGATTCAAAGAGTAATCCTAGGAGATAACTTTTTCTTAGAAGTGTCCCATACTATTTTTGTTTTTTTTTTCTGATGTTGATTATATAGAAAATGATTTCTCCCTGTACTGAAAGACCTCAGTGAAAAGCATCAACAATGATACGCCATCACTGTCCATTGTGATCCCACATTTTGCACCAGAAGGAGGGAGTGGTGTTAAAGGAATTTAATCCACAATCCACCTCTGATAATTGACTGTTTTGTCATCATATTAGACTCTACTTAACCTTTGAATTTTATGTAAAGATGCTCTTCTACCTAGGGCTCACTACAAAGCATTTAAGTGGTTCAGTGGACAGAATCATAGGTCCAGAGTTAGAAAGACCAGAGTTCAAATTCAGCCTCAGACACGTACTAGTTGTGTGGCCCTGGACAAGTCACTTAAGCTCCATCTGCTTCCATTTCCTCAACTGTAAAATGGGAATTATAATAGTACCTACATCCCAGAATTGTGAAGAGGATCAAATGAGCTAACATTTGTAAAGCACTTGGCAGATAGTAGGTACTTAATAAATGCTTGTTCCTTCTCTTGCCCTTTTCCCCCTCACTAAGAATCCTCTAATGATATGGTTGTTCAGATGACAAATGGATTGTTCAATCAATTTGTTGTCTTTCAATTGTTTCAGTTGTATGTGAATCTTCACGACCCCATTTGGGGTTTTCTTGGCAAAGATACTGGAGCGGTTTACCACTTCCTTCTCCAGCTCATTTTACAGATGAGGAAACTGAGGCAAACAGGGTTAAGTGACTTGCCCAGGATCACACAGCTAGTAAGTGTCTGAAGTCATATTTCAACTCATGGAAATGAGTCTCCCTGACTCCAGGCCTTTCTCTATCCTATGAGCCGCTCACCTACCCAGTAAACAATTATTAAGCACCCAGCACTGTGCTAATTGCTGGGGATATAAAAAGAGGCAAAAGGTCATCCCCAATCTCAAGGAGCTCATAGCTGAATGGGTGGAATGAGGTAGGGTGCCATCCAGTAAGTACTTTGGCTGAAATGCTTCCCAAGCCATCATTTGCACATCCCTGTCCCACCCCAACAAAATATTCTTGCCCACCATCTCTGATGCCTCTGCCTTTTTCTCTTCACCAGATGGGTACTTAGGGTTGAGGTAGGTAGATAGTAGAGTAGTTGAGGTAGGTAGTGGTAGATAGAATCAGTGCCAGGTACAGGGGAGGGGGTACAGCATGCTGAGCTAGTTAGTGAAATTTCAGAAGAATTGTGATCCTTGCCCAGAACATTCCTGTTTCCTTTCTTCCCTGATGACAGCTGCTCCAAGATCCCCAGCTTTGAACAATTTTAAATTTTGATGTGCATTGTCAGCATCTGTCCAACATAATTAACATCTACAAGTCTGTCAGTGACCACTGTGAGATAATTGGTGACCACCAAGCGAGAATATGTAATTTCTCTCTGATGCCCTCTGATCTGATGAAAATTAGCAAATGGATATTTTTTTCCAAAATAGGTGAGGCAATCCATTGCCTTAGATTTTACCCACTTTATTTCTACTTTGAAGGCTGGTCAGTAATTTCAAAGCACATTAGTTTAGACAGAAATATGTTCCTGACAAATCTACCTGGTAAAATATACACCAGCCTCTGTCTAAAGAGCCCTTTAAAATTCTGTGATCAATACAAGGTGAAGACCTTGAGAAAAAGTGTGGGAGTCATCTCAATTCATGCAGCATTAAAGTACAGTTACCGTACAATGTTAAGTCTTCTTTCTTTGAATTGATTTATTGAAATTTTGACTGAAAATGTCATATAGAAAACTGGACTTTGGGCATTCGCAACCCAGATGAAAAGAGGAGAGGAAGCTGGTTGGGTAAATGAGGAATTTGATCAAGAGACGCTGGTTTGAATCCCTGCTCTGATGCTTTGCAGTGGGTAGCCCTGGCCAAGCCCTATAACCTCCTTGAGCTTCAATTTCCCTAATTATATAAAATAGCATTAGTGACTTACTTAATGCTATCTATTTCAAAGGGATATTGTAAAGAAAATATTTTGTAAACTGGGTTGTTTTTATTCAGTCGTTTTCAGTTGCGTCTGACTCTTTGCGACCCCATTTTGGGTTTTACTGGCAAAGATACTGGTGTAGTTTGCCATATCCTTTTCCAGCTCATTTTAGATATGAGGAAATTAAGGCTAACAGGGTTAAGTGACTTGCCCAGGGTCACACAACTAGTAATTGTCTAAGGCCAGATTTGAACTCACAAACCCTCATCTTCCTGACTCCAGGCACAGCACTCTATATACTGTGCTACCTAGCTATAGGTCAGGCAAAGAGCCTCCATCACCAAAGTTACAGGATCCTTAAAATGAATAGAGGTAGGTATGGGTCAATCAAAATCATGGCATTTGTAACCATTGGTGATATATTTTGAAACACAGATTGAGGGCTACTGTGTTGGCCATTAAATGATCCATATTTAACTCATGGCAACAGTGTATCTGAAATATACATAGCATGAAATGGTGGAAGGAGAGCTGAAGTTAAAAGAAAGAATTCAGGTTCAAAAAATGCCCACTCTGATATTTAAAATCTTGGGCAAGTCTCAGTCTCTGTAAAGTGAGAGGGTTGTCTTAGATGACCACTAAGGATCCATCTTACTTTAGGTCTATGATCCCATAAAACATTTTCTTCTGCTATATGAGCAATTTGGAAAAGAATAATGTTTCTACTAACATCTCTTCTGTGGCAAGCGTTATTTTTTTCACCAAGTCTACAAAACATTTACTACCACAGGCTCTCACTTCTAGAAACTTGCGCTCTTTAAAAACAAAACAAAATAAAACCCTAACTTCTTTTTCTCTTTATTCCTGGACCTCTGTCACTACAGTCTCTTTCTCTTTAGCTGTCTTTCCCCCTCCCCTTGAGCTGAATAAGCCCATGTGCTGAGGCTACAGAAAATGGAACAAACCATGGTACAGAATTTAGATTTTTTTCAGTCCATAGTATTCCTTGGGTTGGAAAACAATGGGCTAAATGGTCTTGAAGGTCTATTCCAGTTCTTATGGTCTACAACTCTCTATGTGGGGCATGACAATATTAAGTGGTGGTGTTAGGGTCCGTTTGCTCGCGAATGGAAAGCAACCAGGGACAACAGGAGTAAGCAATCACAGAGCTCTTTATGACTGGTATACCAGGGTCCCATCCTAATGATAAAGGCCCTGACTCCAGGTTTAAGGCAGTATTTATAGATTACAGAAAGCAAACAAAACAACCAAATAAGGGCATGCACGTACAACACGACCCCAGGAAAGTCTCGTAAACATGTTTATCCTCCCCACACCTGCAGGTTCAGATACAATTGTAACACCCTGTGCATTTTGCACGTATTTTCCAACCATTCTCTTGTTAAGATCATTAACCCTTTCCTAGGTCCCTACAGTGGTAACAATAAAATGTAAAAAAATCATGCTTTTTTAATTTATCTAATTGCAAGCACTCAACTAATTGGTGAAAACTGAGGTACAAACACATAATATCACATTTGTACATATGATCATTGTCTTGTCACATTCCAATAAGTATCTAATTGTGGGAGATTACTCATACTTCTCTATAAAACTTAAGGGCTTCTTCACTAAGGAGCAAATTATCCTCAAAGCTTATTTTGGAAAAATGAATTTTCATGTAGTCTGCCTGTAAGAGTCAGTGTGGCATATGGAAAGAACATTGGATTTGGAGGCAGGAGACCTATGCTTGAATCCCAGCTCCAATATTTATCAATTGTAAATGACAAGTGGATTGGTCACTGCCCTAGGAATGAGGGGGACCTGGGTTCAAGTGTCCTACTACCATTTATCAGCAATGCGACTTTATACAAGTTACATACTCTCTGTGTCCCCTCCCCGGGCCTATTTCTCAAGCTACAAACAAAGAGGGGTAGCATCCAATTAGCAAAGATGATCCAAAAAGGAAAAATAGCAAATACTGGAGGGGCTATGAGAAGACAGGCACATATTGATGGAGGAAATTTCTTTCTCTCCTTTACCCCCTCTCCCCACTCTCCTCCGTCTCCTCCCTCTCTCATCTCTCTCTCTCTCTCTCTCTCTCTCTCTCTCCTTCCTCCCTCCCTCCCTCCTTTCCTTCCTTCCTTCCTACCTTCCTCCCTACTTCTTTCTTTCTTTCTTTCTTTCTTTCTTTCTTTCTTTCTTTCTTCCTTTCTTTCTTTCTTTCTTTCTCTTTCTTTCTCTACCTCTCCCCCCTCTCTCTTTCTTTTTCTCTCTCTCTTTCTCTCTCACTCTCCTCCTTCCTCCCCCTCTCTCTCCCCTCAACTCTCCCCTCCGACGCTCCCATTGTTAGGACAGGAGTTGGAATGGAAGAAGAAACTCTGAACTCAGTGAGAATGGATGCAGAATATCCTGGGGGGTTAGCATATACCAGAATTTGGACTGGGTAAAAAATTGGGATAGCATGAAACTCAGGAGAAAATTTACTGAGCAACAGCAGTAGAGAAAGAGTCTCAAAGCAGTAATGGGAATCAAGGAGTATTCCAACTCTGCCATCCCCCATCTCCCTGACCTGTAAGTCAGGCATAAGGAAAGTACAATTAGCACTAGATAGGATAGCCAAGGATCATTCCAGGAGGAGCCAGGTCCCAGGAGGTGGAAGGACCAACAGAAGAATTCTGAAATGAAAGGAAGCTTGTCAGCCTCCAAATTACCCTTCATTTGTGCGTATATGCATACATATGTGTGGGTGTATGCATATCGATGTATCTACACACAGAGACATGCACAATGTACATAATTATTTTCAAGTTGTCTTTCCTCATTAGAATGTGAGGTCCTTGAGGGTCTCTCTTTATGTGTCTAGGGCTTAGCATAGCGGCAAAAGCATTTATTATATGCTTGTTGACTGTCTGACTGAGAAAGGCTGACAAAGAAGGCATAGTTACTCTGCGCTGGTGTGGAGCACAGGCTTTGCTCTAAGCAGCAATCTCTGATTTGCCGTTACTTCCCTCCACACCCGAGGAAATCATGTTTTCTGCTCCCGGGGGGATAATCAGACTCAATGTCCCACGTCTCACTTGTCCTTTTCTATAACGCAATAAGTGCAATATCAACAATTGTTCAGTAAAAATCAACCCTCAAAACAACAACAATGATAGAAGAAAGAGCATATTAAGTGTATTTATTCCCCAGGAAATGTCTGTCAGACGCAACAGCTGTTTGTTGTTATGTTGTGATTTTTTTTAATTCATATCCCGGGGCTGAAAAGAAGAGGCTGTTATTAATTCCCCTGTGGCGAAATTACCAAGGCCCATAGAACCAATGAAACCGCAGACTGTCAAAATATTAGACTGGGGAGAAATGAGACCAATTTTAACATTTCAAAATTCATTTTCCTTTGGTTTTTCTTCGCTCTCACTTTCTTTTCTGTGGTGTTTGACTAAGCTCATTTCCCTGGAGCAAAAGATATATTATTAAGCAAATACTCATTTACCTTCTGTTGGATAATTTTCCTAGTCCTGAGGTAATTTTGGTTGGTTTACATATTAGCAGACAATTTCACCTCTCCACCCACAGTGTTATCTCCTTCCTTAGTTCCTTATAGCACTTTGCCTAGGCCCCTCCTTTTTCCAAATCATATTCTACCTTGTATTAAACCTAGTTGTTCACATCTCAACATCAGGGACTAAGACATTTTTCATTTTTGTATCCCCAATGACCAGCACAGTGCCTGGAACCTATCAGATTCTTAACAAACATTTACCAAATGGATGGCAACCTGAGACCATGGAAAAGTGTCAGATTTGGTATCAGAGAGCCTAGATTCAAATCCTAGGTCTGCCTCTTGATAATTGTGTGACCTTAAGCAAATAAGTTGCTTCTGAAGCCTTGTCCAGGCCTCAATTTCTTCATCTGGAAAATAAGGGAGTTAAACCAGAATGTTCCTTCTGGCTCTAAATGTATGGTCATGTGAATTGAATTGATATCTGCCAAAAATGCTCACAAAACAGTCTAACTTTTTCATTCTCTAGTCTTGAAAAGAATATTCCTCTATGAATGTGTAACCTTATAGTTCACCTAAATAAAGGCAAACACTACATAATTTCAAAGCAGGTAAAATTAAATAGTGACATTTCTGAGATGAATTATCTACTGATGAGAACAAAATGACAAAGAGATTACTATATTTCTTTCATCTCCGTTTTTTCAATTATCTTCACTTTCCTAATTATCCTCACTAGAAAAAAATGAAACCAATGAAAATTCAAAAACAAGTGTGTATAATTTGGTAGTTTGTATTTATGAGGAATGCCTGAATAAAATAATCAGAATACAGTGTTTTCTTTTTTTAAAAAAATGTATCATTTTTATCATATTGCTTAGTTAATATTTAGTGGTTTTACATGGCCTTTTCCAAGGAAAATGCTGAATCTAAGTAGTTAGCTCTACCCCTCCCTACCCATCCCCAAGCTGTTGGTTTATGGCTTATATCAGAAAGTGGTATCTATCTACAAGCATTTATTAAGCACCTACAATGTAAGAAGCTCCATACAGGAGTGCTATTGATATAAAAACAAAATATCAAAGGATTCTTGCATCATTTATTCCTTTATCAAAAGAATTAATAAAAAAACCTAAAGGAAGGAGGTCTGGTAGTACTGGGTCTTAAACTCTATAAGGTGGTAATTATCAAAATTATCTAGAACTAGCTAAGAAATAGAAAGGTGGATCAGTGGAACAGAGTATACCTACAATACCCGTAGTAAAAAAAAAATACAAGTAACCTTGTATTTGACAAATGTAAAGATTTCAGCTTTTGGGATAAAAATTCACTACTTGGTAAAAAGTTGTTGGAAAAATTGGGAAGCAGTCTGGCAGAAACTAGGTATAGATCAATATCTTACACCATGTACCAAGATAAGGTCAAAATGGATACGTGACCTAGACAAAAAGGGAAATATAAGTAAACTAGAAGAATATAGAACATATTACCTATTAAACTTATGGATAGGAGAAGAATTTATGAATAAAGAAGAGATAGAGAACATTGTGAGATATAAAATGGATAATTTTAATTTCTTTAAATTAAAAAGGGTTTGTACAAATTAAACCGATCTAGTTAAGATTTGAAGGAAAGTAGAAAATCAGGGGAAAATTTTGTAGATAATTTCTTGGATAAAGGTCTCATATCTCAAATGTATAGAAAACTTTGTCAAATTTATAGTAATGAGTCATTCCTCAATCGATAAATGGTCAAAAGATATTAATAGACCATTTTCAATGAAGAAATCAAATCTATACATAGTCATATGAAAAAATTTTCTAAGTTGTTATTGATTAGAGAAATCTAAGTTAAACCAACTTTGAGATATCAAGTTCATGCCTATCAGACTGGCTAAAATGATAGAAGGGGGAAATGACAGCCATTGGTGGGGATGTGAAAAAATTAAGATACTAATACACCGTTGGTAGAGTTGTGAACTGTTTTATTTTGGAGAGCAATTTGGAATTATGCCCGAAGAGATATAACCCTTCGACCCAGCAATATTACTCTTAGGTCTTTTCCCCAAGGCAATCAGGGAAAAA
The DNA here is from genome assembly GCA_028646595.1 of Phalanger gymnotis. NCBI lineage: Eukaryota > Metazoa > Chordata > Mammalia > Diprotodontia > Phalangeridae > Phalanger > Phalanger gymnotis. The sequence goes on along the minus strand of CM053622.1, from coordinate 525,740,539 downwards.
GAAAAAGAATCGATATGTTCTAAAATATTTATGACAGCTCTCTTTGTGGTGGTAAAGAGCTTGAAATTGAGGGGATGTCCATTAATTGGGGAATTGTTGAACAGGCTGTGATATATGATTGTGATAGAATACTACTGTGCTATAAGAAATGAGGAGCAGGTCGATTTTAGAAAAACATGGAAAGGCTTGCATGAAATAATAAAAAGTGAAATAAGTAGAACCAAGAGAATAGTGTATGTAGTAGCAGCAGTATTGTTCAGAGAATAACTGAATGACTAAGTTGTTTTGTGTAGTTTAAATACTCAAATCAACTTCAAAGGACCTATGAGGGAAGATGCAATCCACCTCCAGAGAAAGAACAGATAAACAGAAGGAAGTATAATATGGTTTTACTCATATCTGTGTCAAACGGTGGCCTTCTTTAGCGTAGCCTAGAGAGCGAGGCAGGGGAGACTGTTTGGAACTTAAAATGTAACTAAAAATAAATAAAATTAAATTTTGAAAAAAGAATCTAAAAGAGTCTTTTTTCTCAAGAAGCTTACATTCTATAGAATAGGAGGTACATTTGTCACCAGATATAAAAAACTCTCCTTTTCTTAAATTTCTAAAAAATAATTTAGAGTATATATTTCAAATGAGATAGCACCTGAATATAAATAAATATAAGGTACCTCTCTGCCCTTCAGTAGTCTATAACCTAGTTAAGATAATCCACAGGGGCAAAAAAATGGAATTCAATAAATATTTGTTAAGGCCTACTAAAGAACCTTCAGAGTGCCAAGTTAATGATAAAGATTTTAAATGCTGAAGGTGTTTGGAAGGAAGAGATTCTCCGCTATCTGACTGCAACCTATCTTTCCCTCTTAATCTCAAAATACCTTCCCAAAGGCTCCTGTTGGAGTGTTTACTATGCCATGAACTCAACCCAGGCCCTCCTATCTGTATGACTTTGTTCATACCTTCCCTATACTTAAGATGAGATAAATTCACGTTTACATGTTTTTTAAAATTAGATAGTTTTATAGTTTATGAAGTGTTTTCCCACAACTTTGTGAGGCAGGTATTGGAGGCATTGGGCCTACTTTTTCCTATTCTACAGATGTAGAAATAGAGACTTACAATATTTAATCACTTGTTCATAGTCACAAAGCTAGTATGCTTCAGACCCTGAATTTGACACACACATGTATGCCCTCTTCACCTGCCTCCCTCCATCTCCTATCACTGCCTTTTGGAATCCTGTCTATATTCTAAGGGCTGCTTATGTGCTACTTCCTCCAACCAGAAGTGGCATGTCTGTCCCTTAATTTCTTGTAATTTTTTTTGTACCACTCTCTGGCAATGACCAAAATGTGTTGTGTATAACACATGCATAAATGAACCTTACATTATTAATTGGTTCCATAAAATTTAGACACTAGGTGAATATGTTGGGTGAATACAAGTGAAAATGTTGGGTGAAATAATATTACAGTCAGCAAATAATTCTATAGTGTCAGAAGTTACACGTCCATATGACCAGCTTTTAACCTGATGAAAATCATGGTAGACTGGAATTGAGTTAAATGCTCGCCTAAACCCTGGAGCACTCCCGAGGGCAAACTAGAAACTTCTCCCCCCAGATGGATGAGCTGGGGGACGGTCCTCTGATGTGGGCAGCCTTGTAGATAGGAGGGGCAGTTCAGAAGTACGTATATGGCCACCTGCCCTCCTTGCAACTAAGACATGATAGAAGGAATTTTTAAGCCTTGCAGCTCATTCCACCAAACTCATCACATGAGTTTGTGCTACCCCTTAAATAAAGCAACTATGTATTATACAAGTGTTTTATTCTTTCAGAATAATCAAAATAGAACAGATTGTAGTCTTAGAGGCAAGGAGCACAGCTGAGCAGGGTCTGGCCTCAGGTTTCAGAAGAGGCAGGATAGAGCAAGGCATGACCACCTCCCTCTACAGGCAAGAAATTGGGAAGCAGGAACTGACAGGCCCATTTAGTTCTTTGTTTATTGTTACTACATATAACTTAGAACTGATAACTGATCGTCTACTAGTCTGGAAATGAATTTTTAAAAAATTTAAAAAGGTTTTTGTGAGGGTTTCAAGAATAATAGATGGAACAGACCATAACAACAGGCAGCTAGCCAGGAGGCTGATAGTGGATAAAGCCCTAGATTTGAAGACAAGGACAGGTAGGTTTGAATCCTTCCTCAGAACCGTATACTTTATGCAAGTTACTTAAGCTCTCTTGGTTCCAATTTCCTCATCTGTAAAATAAAGTGTTGGAATCTATGTCCCCTATGGTCCATTTGGGCACTAAATCTTTGATTCTATTCTCAGGGGAAAGGGAAAGGAATTAACTTGTTATGGGGTTGAGATTTTTTTAATCTTACCTTGGGGTGCTGGCCCTTAGAACTTCCCCATCATTTGTGGAAATAAGTAACCATGGTCACCCAGGTTTGGGGAGGTCAGAAAGCAGACTGTGATTGATGTGACATGCATGGATAAGAGCTGAGGAGAAACAATTTTCCTTCTAGGAAGATAATCTAGGGATGCAGGTCCTTATTTGGGTAGCTCTCTGAAGGGGAGAAGCCTTCTCGGACCTCATGGAACATTTCACTCCCTGTGAACCAGCCTCACTTATGCTGTCTATTTATGCAGCTGCTTTGATTAATCCCACACTCAGACCTTGAATGATTCATTGCCATCAGAACAGATGTTCTGGTATTGTTCAACACTCCAGGTGCTCAGGGGGCAAGGAGAAAGGGCAGATAGAGGGAGGACAAGGGCATGGGGAAAGAACCACCAATTACTGGGTGGACAGGCCAATGAATTAGAAAGACGCAGAGGTTGGCGTTAGAGATGAAATCTAGGTCAAAGTAAACAAAATCATGATATGATCCAGCAGAGCTGCTGGAGAGACGCAAGGTCCTCGTTTCAGGCTGGAAGAGTACAGTGTTAGGAGAGAGGAGAGCTGAGCTAGGCAAAAAACTTGGGTTCAATTGATTTCACTCAAATCTTGAATAGACTCATGAGAGTTTTAAGGCCAACTATGTGCAGGTGGGATGTTCTTCTGACTTGTCCCTCCCTGTCATCTGCAGAACACTTTGTCCTATTGTTATCTTCATTATCCTTCAGGGAATCTATGGAAAGAGATAGGGGTGGGAGGCCTGCGGCCTTAAGGCCGCTTGTGGTCTTCTAGGTCCTTAAGTGTGGCCTTTTGACTGAATCCAAATTTCACTGTAAAATTGATTTGGATTCAGTCAAAAGGCCACACTTAAGGACCTAGAAGTCCACATGTGGCCTTAAGCCTGCAAGATCCCCACCCCTAAAGTAGAACAATACCTGTGTTATCAACAGAACAACTTTGCATCAATTTACATAACAGTTATGTTGAGTGCGGTTATGAAACATTATTATAATTATGAAAATACACTCTTTAGGGGAGAGATTATGTTGTACATGCCTATAATTTCTTATGTTCAATTTTATTCACACAATATTTATTAAGTGCCTTCTAGGTAGGATCCCAGAAGCATAGATGGTGAGATGGATGGGATATTGGAGGCCAATTCTCTCCTTTTACAGAAAACTGAGTTATAGAAAAAGTAGGTATCTAGCGCACGGCATGCAGCTAGTATCTAAGGCAGGATTTGAACAGATTTTCCTGACTCTATTTTCCTAATACTCTATTCCCCTACAACACATAGCTTTCTCCCAAAGGCTAAAGACACAGAGAGAAAAATGGAGGGGAGAATTCTGGGAAGATGGCAGAGTAGCTTAGAAAATTCCAAGCTCTCAAGGTTTCCCCCACAAAAGAGCTAAATAGAACCTTAGGGTGAACAAAGTGTGGGTAAAAATAAGTAAGAACAGGAGCACAATAGGGATCTTCCTGGGACAATTTAGGAAGACCAGAAAATAAATCCCAGGAAGAGGTTTGGTCTGGGTGAAGAGTAAACACCTCAAGGCTAGGGTCTGCTTTAACAACAAGTGGCAAAACTTGGGGTTAGTTGGTTTGAGAGGCTGCCTCAGCCCCAGCTAAAAGAACTCCCCCTCCCCTCCCATAGACAGAGTAGTTGGGCGTTTGAGTCCAGGAAGATCGAGGGAACCTCTTCTAATAAGGAATGCCAGACCCAGCTGTGCAACGGAGATCGGTGGGAACCAGCACATGCCTGGTAAGTGCAGAAGCAGTGGGGCAGAAAGCCCCTGACTGTGGGCACTTACAGGAGGTTGGAGGTTTGGCTTTGGTTCCAGGCTAGCAGGGAGAACCGAAGATCTGGGGCAAGAGGCACCATCCCCCATACCCCAGGGCTAGAGGTGATTACAAAACTTAAGCTATTACCACAAAAAATACACAGGCAAGGGAGAAAGAATCCAACCATAGAATAGAGAAGACTGGGGCTCATCTTCAGAGGAGGATATTGAAGTAAAGAAACCCCCAAAGAATAACGTCAAATGGTCACCTGCCCAAAAAGAATTCATAGATCTTAAAAAAGACTTTAAACATCAAATGACAAAGATGGAGGAAAAACTAAAAAAATGAGAATAGTCCAAGAAAAACAAGATTATGAAAGGAAAGTCAACCAATTAGAAAAAGAGATACAGAATCTTAAGGAGGAAAATGACACCTTGAAAATTAGAATTAGGCAAGGTGAAGCCAGCAGAAATTATAAGAAATCGAGAAATAATTAAACAAAATGTAAATAATGAAAAAGTAGAAGAGAAAGTGAAATATTTTATAAGAAAAACAACTGATTTGGAGAATAGATCAAGAAAGGGAAGCATAAGAAGAATTGGACTAGCTGAAAGTTATAATCAAAAAAGTTTCTTGATACAATAATACAAGAAATAATTCAAGAAAATTATTCTGAAGTATTGGAACAAGGGGGGAAAGTAGAAATAGAAAAAAAGCCATTGATCACCACTTAAAAGAGATCTTATTGTGGTGCTGGAGAAATCAGTTATTGCTAAGGAGACCTCTGCCCCAGTCCCTAACTAAAAACCCCAGTTTGCATAAGAAAAATGGACTTAGTTCCTGCCATTTTGCGTTCAGCAAATGTTCCTGGGCCCCATGACTTTTCTAAGGAATGTAGACTAATTAACCAGAGGGAAAGCCTGTTGCTAAGTCTCTTTGTTTCCTGAGCGGCTCAGAGATGTCTCTATCTTGTGTCAACAAACCCAGCTGGAGCATCCTTTGGTCTGTCTTGGCCATTAAGGATGAAAGCCTCAGCCCCAGACATTCTCTTGAATTATATGACTTATCCTCATCTTATGAGTATATACCATGTTGTGGGATGTAAATGGCAAATTGGACACAGAGATCTTGGGTTGTAATTTCAGCTGACACTTTGTCAGCTATCTAATTTGTTGTATTTACAATCTATTCCATTAAGGAAGTTCCTCTTCTTGTATCATGGTCATAAAAAGTGAAATTAACACAGGCTTGCGGAGACTGCTAAAATAACATATGTAAATTTCAAGAGATAATTAAGCACTGCACTCTGTATTTTCTATAAATACAACTTTTTCAGCTCTACACAGGGCATTCTGATTTGGGTTGAACCCCGAATGGCCGCCGGCTAATAAATTCTCCATTTAAAACTTATACTCTGTGGCATGTCTCACTCGCTCTCGGTACAACACTATGAGGAAAATTCGTAGGAATATCATAGCCAAATTCCAAAACCCCCAACTCAAGGATAAAATATTAAAAGCAACAAAAATAAAGCAATTTAAATATGATGGTGCCACAATTAGAATCATGCAAGACCTAGCAGCAGAGACACTAAAGGACCGTAGGTCTTGGAACACTATATATATCAAAGAGAAGAAGAATATCATACCCAGCAAAGTTAAACATAATCATGAATGAAAAAAAAATGGACATTTGATCAACCGTCAGACTTTTAAGACTTTGTTTAAAAAACCTGAACTTAATAGAAGATTTGACATACAAGAGCCAAGAGAAATATAAGGTACATACCAAAGACTGAGCATGAGGGATTCAATAAGGACAGACCATTTACTTTTTATATATGTAAAATGTAAAACATATGTCTAAGATTCTTATTGATAATTGGGTAGCTCATAAGAAAGATTGGGGAAAACTTGAATATGATATAAATTTAAAAAGTAAAACCATTTAGGAACAGCTAAAAAGAGTAATCATTTTATGCAAATGAGATACAAGAGGAAGAATGGATATAGAGGAATTAGATGGGACAGGAGGGCTGGTAATTCTGGTAACCTGCTTTCATCAGAAATGGATTTAAGAAGAAACAATACACATATATTTAAGAGAGTATAACAGTCTTCTAAATTCAGAAGAAAAAAATGGTAGAGGCATAGGGAGGAGGGAAAGAACAAGGGAAGGATCTTTAGAGGGGTGGGAGAGGGAATAGGTAAAAGGGGATATAGAAGGGTGTTTGGATTTATAGGAATGGGAGAATAGGGAAGGGATCCTTGGAGGGTGGTAGGTAAGCAATAGGAGAGCAAGGTAGTAGGTAGAAGTAGAGGAGGCAGGAGGGCTAGGAAACAAGAAATAGGTACAAACATAAAAACAAAGATCAGGAGTAGAATTTGTTTGGGAAAGTATATGTCTGTATACGTATGTATATATGTGTATGTATGTATCTATAGCCATAGAGAAACATATCCAAACTCAATTTTAGCCGTGGGGGGCAGCAGAGGTGAAAAAAGAACAAAGTAAAAAAGTACACAGCAGAGAACAAAAGAAAACTTACAAAGAAGCAAAGAAAAGATGGACAGTTCTCAACATAAAGCATATTATTTATCATACAGGCTTTCTTGAAATGAAAATTTATCGTTATATATTTTTAATCTTCTCATGTTCTACTATGCACATGACATGCTCTTTTTTCTTTTTTACTTTGTATTTAAGTTCCAATATTTAAGTTTATGATATCTTTTATTTATTTTCTCTATTCTGTATGTTGTGTTTAAAAAAAGAGAAACTAAAAAAAGATAACTACCAAAAAATGGAAGCTTTTGCCCTCAAATAAAGGATATTATAGTGGAAGAATGCAACAGGCACACATTTTAGAAACTCCACTAATTATACTGGCTTCTGGTTTACTGGGGCCCAAGAATCTTGGTTAAGGTTTATGTTAGCACCCTGTAACTTTCCCTTTCCCTTAACTCCAATATCGTGCCAGAAGTTTGACATTAGAGCTCGATTATGGGATGAAGGAAGGAGTAGTTTGGTTCTTTCCCTGAGTTGGGCCCCAGTAAACCAGAAGCAGGCCATGGGAGTGATTGAATTAGGAGCAGCAGTGGCTGTTCCCAGAGCTCTCAGCCCATAGATGGTGAGGGAAGGGGGGTCAAAGAACTGATCAGAAGACGATTACAGGGGTCTCTTTGCTAGCATTGAGGCAGGAATCTTTTGCTTTGCCCATACTCAGATCCCAGGTTCTGGGTGGCAGTCCCCAGGTGAGAAGGAGCAGTAGTGTAGCAGAACTTGCAGGCCACAGAAGAACAGAGACCATCCTTAAAGTTCCAGGGCAGAAAAGAGTGCTTGTGGTCACTCACAGACCAGAGCACAGGCCAGGTAAACACCTCTCCTTAGATCATTACCACCTTAGAAGAACTGAAAACTTACAGGTCCCTAGAAGTATCTCTGAAATCAGCGCACAAAACCCCTGAAGCTTGGGATAGTGTGCCTTCCACGCTGGAAGCAGAGCAACACTTTAACGAAGTTAAAAGTCAAGAAATAGGCTGATAAAATAAGCAAACAACAGAAAAAAATCTGACCATAGAAAGTTACTATGGTGACAAGGAAGATCAAAATACATAATCAGAAGAAGGAAACAAAGTCAAAGCTCTTAGATCCAAAGCCTCCAAGAAAAATATGAATTGGTCTCAGGCCATGGAAGAGTTCAAAAAGGATTTCGAAAATCAAGTAAGAGAAGTAGAGGAAAAATTGTAAAGAGAAATGAAAGAAATGCACAAAAATCATGAAAAATGAGACAATAGATTGGTAAAAGAGACACAAAAAATACTGATGAAAATAACACCTTAAAAAACAGACTAGGCCACATGGTAAAAGAGGTTCAAAAAAACAACAACAAGGAGAAGACTGCCTTAAAAAGCAGAATTGGCCAAATGGAAAAAGAGGCACAAAAATTCGCTGAAGAAAAAAAAACTCCTTAAAAGGTAGAACTGGCCAAATGGGAAAGGAGGTCCAAAAGCTCATTGAAGAATACAATTCCTTAAAAATTGGAATTGAGCAAATGGCAGCTAATGACTTTATGAGAAATCAAGAAACAATAAAATAAAACCAAAAAAATGAAAAAGTAGAAGATAATGTGAACTATTTTATTGGAAAAGGAACTGACCTGGAAAATAGATCCAAAAGAGATAATTTAAAAATTATCGGACTACCCAAAAGCCATGATCAAAAAAAGAGCCTAGACATCATCTTTTAAGAAATTATCAAGAAAAACTGCTCTGATCTTCTAGAACCAGAGAACAAAACAGAAATTGAAAGAATCCACCAATCACCTCCTGAAAGAGATCCCAAAATAAAAACTCTCAAGAATGTTATAGTCAAATTTCAGAGCTCTCAGGTCAAGGAGAAAATATTATAAGCAGCCAGAAAGAAGCAATTCAAGTATGGTGGAGCCTCATCAGGATAACACCGGACTTAGCACATTCTACCTTAAAGGATTGGAGAACTTGGAATATGGTATTCTGGAGGGCAAAAAAGCTAAGATTACAGACAAGAATTATCTACACAGCAAAACTGAATATAATCTTTTGGGGTAGGGGGTAGTCATTCAAAGAAATAGAGGACCCTCAAGCATTCTTGGTGAAAAGACCAGAACAGAATAGAAAATTTGACTTTCAAATACAAGACTCAAGAGAAGCGTAAAAAGGTAAACAGGAAAGGGAAATCATAAGGAACTTAATAAGGTTACTATTTACATTGCAACACGTGAAGATGATACTTGTAACTCCTAAGAACTTTCTCATTATCAGGGCAGTTAGAAGGATTATATATAGACAAAAGGCACATATGTAAGTTGAATATGAAGCAATTCTATGTAAAAAAAATAAAATTAAGTGGTAAGAGAGGAATGTACTGGGAGATAAAAGAAAGTAAGAGGTAGGATGGAGGTAAATTAATTCGTATAAAAGAGGCAAGAAAAAATTTTACAGTAGAGGGAAAGAAGGGAGAGGTGAGGGGGAGTGTGAACCTTATATTCATCAGAATTAGCTCAAAGAGGGAATAACATACATCCTCAATTGGATACATAAATCTATGTTACCTTACAGGAAATTAGGAGAGGAAGAAGATAAGAGAAGGGGGAGTGATAGAAAGAAGGGCAGGTTAGAGGAGGGGATCATCAGAAGCAAAACTCTTTTGAGGAGGGACAGGGTAAAAGGATAGAGAGAATAGAATAAATGGGGGGGGTAGGATGGAGGGAAATATGGTTAGCAAGAGTAATTGTGAAAAAAGTGATGCAAGTTTCTCTGATAAAGGCCTATTTCTCAAACATATAGACAACTGAGTCAAATTTATGAAAGTAAATCATTCCCCAATTGACAAATGATCAAGTGATAGGAACAATCTTCAGATAAAGTAATCAAAGGTATCTATAGCCACATGAAAAAAATGCTCTGACTCACTATTGATTAGAGATATGCAAACTAAAACAATTCTGAGGTACTACCTCATGCCTATCAGATTGGCTAATAGGACAGAAATGAAAAATGACAAATGTTGGAGGGGGTGTGGGAAAAATGAGACAGTAATGCTCTGTTGGTAGAGTTGTGAGCTGATTCAACCATTCTGTAGAACAGTTTGGAATTATGACCAAAGGGCTATAAAACCAGGCATACCCCTTGACCTACCAACGCTACTACTAGGTCTGTATCCCAAAAGAGACTTAAAAAAGGAAAAGGACCTATATGTACAAAAATATTTATAGCAGCTCTTTTCTGATGGATGGAAAAGAATTGGAAATTGAGGGGTTGCCCACCAACTGGGGAATGTCTGAACAAATTGTGGTATGTGATTATGATGGAATACTGTTGTACTATACAAAATAAGAAGCAGGGTGCTCTCAGAAAAACCTATACTTACATGAACTGATGCAAAGTGACATGTACTATATACGTATGAAGTAACAGCAATATTGTAAGATGATAAGTTGTGAATGACTTAGCTATTCTCCTCAATACAATGATCCAAGACATCTCTGAAAGACTCATGAAAAATGTGATTCCTCCTCAGAGAAATAACTAATGGTATCTGAATATAGATTGAAGCATACTTTTTATCTTTATTTTTTTGGTCTATGTTTTCTTTCATAATATGATTAATATGTAAATATTTTGTATGACTACACATATGTAACCTATATCAAATTGCTTGCCTTCTCAAGAAGGATAGGGTGGGGAGGGAGGAAGGGAGAGAATTTGGAACTCAAAGTTTTAAAAACAAATGTTAAAAATTGTTTTTACATGTAACTGGGGGAAAATAAAATATCATTTTGTTTTTTTACATTCCAGTCCTTGGAGTTTAACTTTTGTTCTAAAGGTAATAGGGAGCCCCTGTCTTTGGATAAAGAAATGGTCAGCTTTCTTCACTAGGAATATTGTGAATCAATCAATCAACCCACACATACTAAGTGCTTTGTTGTTGTTCTGTCATGTCCTACTCTTTGTGACCCCATTTGGGGTTTTCTTGGCAAAAATACTAGAGTGATTTGCCATTTCCTTCTCCAGATAAGGAAACTGGGACATAGTTAAGTGACTTGTCCAGGGTCACACAGCTAGTAAATGTCTAAGGCCAGATTTGAACTCAAGAAGATGAGTCTTCCTGACTCTAGACCCAGAAACCTACCCACTGCACCCATTACTATGTGCTAAGCCTCTGTGCTAAGCTCTATGCTCATCCACCTTGGAGTCCACCTCTCATCTAAATCTTACCCATGGATCCAAGAAGTTGTAGCATGCAACTATAGCATATAAAATTATCTTAGGAAACAGGCTAAACCAGGTTGAGGGTAATCAACAGGCCTCAAATCTGTTGGCGAGGTAAGGGGTTGTCTACCACAAGCATGGGAAGATTTTTCCCCCCAGTAGAATGTGTGCATGAGAACAATTTGTTCCAATAGCCACAAGAGCTGCAGAAGCCTGCACTTAGAATTTGGTCAGACATGAAAGACACCAAGGTCACCAATTGCATCCTAGGCCATCATCAGTCATCCTGACTATCGTCTTGCCACTGGACTTAGATAACTGGAAGAAAGAGTGGGGCTTTGTGCAACTCTACCTCACTTAAAACCAATTCACCAGGGGGTGGAGTCAACGTGGCAGCTGGAAAGCAGGGACTTGCATGAGCTCCCCGCCAGGTCCCTCCAAAAACCTATAAAAATGGCTCTGAACAAATTCTAGAACTGCAGAACCCATGAAGTAGCAGAGGGAAGCAGGGCTCCACCCAGCACAGCCTGGATGGTTGCTGGGTGAGGTCTATCGGGAACAGAGCCTGGGAGCGGAGAGGAGCAGAACCCAGCAGGACCAACCAGACCAGGAGCCGGGCAGAACAGACCCTAGCATCCTGAATCAGCGAGCTGTGGCAGTTACCAGACTTCTCAACCCACAAACACCAAAGACAACAGAGATGGTTAGTGGGAAAAGCTGCTGGGGACAGAGTGAAAGAAAGAGTTTGCGGTTTGGCCACCACCACGGAGGCAGCGGAGGAGGTGCAGCTACAGAACTACAGCTGCAGTTGCTTCTGGCTCCAGGCCCACCTGGTGGGAGGAATTAAGTGGCAGATCAGAGCAAGAGTGCAGAGCCTGCTTAAGATTTTAGTCAGGTCCAGGTTGGTGGTTCTTGGGGGAGGAGGAGTGCTGGTGTGGCAGAGCTGGCTGTATAGAAATAGCTCTGAAAACAACAGTGCATCCCCTCAAGCTTGGAACAAAGTACTCTCTACTCTACAAGCAGTCATACCCCGCTGAAAAACTCAAGGGTCAAGTGAATTGGCTGGGAATATGAACAGGAAGAAAAACAGACT
>CM053622.1:525698026-525728002 GCA_028646595.1 Phalanger gymnotis | reverse complement strand
TTACATTGCTACATGGAAAGATGATGTGTATGATTCATGAAACCTCAGTATTTGGGTAGCTGAAGGGAATATGCATATATATATATGTAATGTGTGTGTGCATGTATGTATATATGTATATATATATGTGTGTGTGTGTGTATCTATCTATCTATCTATCTATCTATCTATCTATCTATCTATCTATCTATATACAGACAGAGGGCACAGGGTTAGTGGAATATGAAGGGATGATATCTAAAAAAATAAAAACCAAATTAAGGGATGAGAGAGAAATATATTGAGAGAGGGAAAAAGGGAGAGATAGAATGGGGTAAATCATCTCGCATAAAAGTGGCAAGAAAAAGTAGTTCTGTAGGAAGGGAAGAGGGGGCAGGTGAGGGAAATGAGGGAATCTTGCTCTCATCGGATTTGACCTGAGGAGAGAATACCATACACACTCCGTAGGGTATCTTACCCCACAGGAAAGAAGGAGGAAGGGGATTAAAAAGTGGGGGGGATGATAGAAGGGGGGGGCAGATAGGGTGAGGAGGTAATTAAAAACAAACACATGCAAAAAGGGACAGGGTCAAGGGAGAAAATTCAGTAAAGGGAGATAGGTTAGGAAGGAGCAAAATATAGTTAGTCTTTCACAACATGAGTATTGTGGAAGGGTTTTACGTAATGATACGCATGTGGCCTATGTTGAATTGCTTGCCTTCTTAGGGAGGGTGGCTGGGGAGGGAAGAGGGGAGAGAATTTGGAACTCAAAGTTTTAAAAATAGATGTTCAAAAACAAAAAAAAAGTTCTTGCACGCAACTAGGAAATAAGAAACACAAGCAATGGGGCATAGAAATTGATCTTGCCCTACAAGAAAGGAAGGGAAAAGGGGATGGGGGGGAGTGGGGTGATAGAAGGGAGGGCTGACTGGGGAACAGGGCAACCAGAATATACGCCATCTTGGAGTGAGTGGGAGGGTAGAAATGGGGAAAAAATTTGTAATTCTAACTCAAGTGAAAAAGAAAAAGACACATGCTTGTGATGCTTTTAGGTGACGTGGTTGAGTCACACATGTGACTCACCTTTGACCCTGAACAAGATAGATAAAACCTGAGGTTGGTGTTCTCCCTTGGGGCTCTCATTCTGTGGAAGAGTGAGGCGTGACTCTGGGCAAGCTGTTGTTAAAGTTCCTTGGCTTGTGAACCCAGATGTTGATACTTTCTTGGTAACTATGAATTGTATCTGGACTGTTTATAATGCATGTTTGTAATTTGTCTGTATTTGCTCTGTCAGGTTGCTGGCTTTTGCTCCTGAGCCAAATGAGTGATATTTGTGTGTTGGATTAAACTAAGGCTGTTAACCCCTTAATGTTACTTTCCTTAGTAAAACAGATCATAGAACTTACGCTGGCAGCTCTTGTTAGTTTTGTTGGGTCTTACACCCCTAAAGCAGCTGCTAGCCAAATTGTTGCTATACCCCCATCTCTTCCTGCTGAAAACCTCCACATCTTTCATCATCCAAATTAAATGCCAGCCTCTTTACAAAGTTACCCCTAATGTAACCCCAGTTAGAAAGTACCTTACTTTTGTGCCCTTGCATAGAATTTTGCATCTCTTGTGTACTTATATTCTATTTTGTACTACCTGTTTATGCCTATGTTCTGTTGTCATGTTTAGAAAGCAAAGTTTCATGAAGGCTAGAGCTGTAATTTGTCTTTGTCTCTTCCCCAAGCACATAGTCAATATAATATGCGAGTACTAAAAAAGAATTCGTTGAATGGCTGGTGTGAATTTTGGGGTCAGTTTCACTATGTATACAAAATATTACTTTGTACTTAACTCGGTTTTCAGAGAGTTAATGAGACAGGCAACCATTATTTCAACAGATCTAAGATCTCCCTCTTTTCATTGGCACAGACCTATCCATGCTCTACGATTGTGTATTTTCAAAATTTTAAAATAAAAGATCTACCCAATACACTCAAAAAAATCCAATTCGCCAGAAACTCAGGACATTGCCCTTCCAAAATGAAGGACAGACAATAGCACCAATGAATACCAGAACAAAGGGGAAACAATCCCTACCCTCAAAGAGTTTACATTCTAAGGGAGGAGACAACGTGTACATAAGCATTTACATAGGATCAATATAATTAATACAAGATAGTTTGGGAAGGGAGTGACCTGGCTGCTGTGGGGAGGGGGAATCATGAAGGCACAGGAGACTTCAATCAACAAACATTTATAAAATGACTACTCTGTGCCTCCTCCAATGGATTAGAAGAGGACATTGAGTGATTTAGTGGAGGACAATAATAGAGTGAACCCATATCTAAGTCCAAGGAACAGTATTAGCCCTCTGAAAATCATTCTCCCTATGCCTACAACCTAAATTCCTCCTCTACAAATATGTGGATATAACCAAGCTCCTTAGCAGAACTGAAATAAATATATCCTTCTTTAAAAATAAAAACTTCAGAAAAACACTGACCTATGCCTATGCATCTTTTGATGAGAAATAAATGTCCAGGCAGTTAGCCTCTGGTCATGCTGGAAGGCTGGGCTTATTGGTCTGCCCTACTGTTGACTTGGCCAGTAGCCCACTATAATACCTATGTCTGTATTGTGTAATGCAGTCTCAACATCTAAACATCCTATAGTATGCTTTTAATAGTAGTCTAAATTATGGTGAGGGAAAAAACCAATAGCAAAATCATATAGTCTTGCTAATTTGATCATGTTTAGAAGTAATTGAAAGTTTTTTTTCTTTCCCCAACAGAAAAATCAACTCCTTGAAAATAAAATAGTTATGTCTATTTTAACTTTGAATATCAGAACACCTGCTGATAGTTAAGTTACACTTGAAGGCTTATTTTGTTTTCTGTTTAAAATGATAAAGTGACTTAAAAGAAAAGGACTTGGAAGAAACATTATGAAGCATAGCAAAAATAGGCACTTATAATAAAACCCAAATATTCTACTGGATGGGACAGAATTTTCAAATAATAGGAGAGACATCTTTAGGAGAAGCAAAGTAAATTTATTTTACAAACCTTGCAAGATTTGGGCACACCTCCATAATGGAGGAGGCAAGGTAAAAGGGAACGCTGCCTTAATTTATACTCTTAATGAAAAGATTCCCTCCCAACTCTATCCTTTCTCACCATTGGCTGGGATGCGGGATTACAATCTAGGCCCTAAAAACTAGACAGAGGACTAGGGGACCAAGGTTGATCCGGTTGGTTCAGGTCTTCCCTATCCAGAACTCAACTGCTGGGGGTGGCGTCTGAAAGTCTAGGAGAAGAAATGGGGCAGGGGTGGGGGAGCAATTCCTTGGGCCTCATTCAGTGCAAGTCACAGTGACCCTTTATTTGGTCACCGAGAGAGAGAGTGGGGGAAGGGAAGGACCCCTACCATTTCGGGCCCTGATTTTCTAGAAGTTTAGCTTAGTCACTACAAGGTTAAATTCTAAGCCTCTCCTACTCCCTCAGACATTCCCTATTTCAGAAATATTTGAAGAGTGTAACCCCTGTATTTTTACTCTGTGAAGTCTTCACAATTTATCCTTCCCATTCACAATAATAATAAAACACTAAACTAGTATTTAGAACACTTGCTTCTACCAGCTCTGCTAATTAGCTATTATGACCTTGGGCGAGGTATTTAGTTTTTTTCCGAACTTGGTTCCCTCATCTAAAAAATTAGGGTGTTTTAATAAGATCACTTGTTTCCTGACATTTATTTTTTGCTCCCTGAACAAATCCCTTTTGTCAACAATAACTTATTTTATATTCACTGCTTGCCATTTTTACATAATTACTCCTTTAAGGAAATTATAGATTTTTTGGCAATTTTTTAATACCAATCAGTGTTAGCATTTCTTATCTCTCTGGCTTTATTTTCTGAATTTGGGCTTCACCTCATTCTGTGCTTTTGGAAGAGGTGGCTGGCCCTGCCTGGTCTTGCCCTGGAGTTCCCTGGGTTCATGCTCTAAACTCCCACTCCTGGGGTTAGGTTCTCTAGATCTCTGGGTGCATTGGTAACCAAGGTGGGACTTGCTTACTGTTTTAGAATGATAAATTAATTAATTGTCTTTGATTGAGCCTTACTAGGTGCAAAGTCCCAGGACCAAACCCCTATCTAATAGGTGCTAAGCCTATATGGGCACGAAGAACTCAGCTTTCTAAGGGGAGTTGCTAAAACCAGAGTCAATAGTAGGAGCCTGAGTTCTGGTCACTCAGGTGATGTTTGATGAGGGCTAAAGAGTGTATAAAAAGAGAGAACAGAGCTATTTGCTTGAGGCTCTCATTCCTAGAGGTGCAGGACTCTGGGCAGCCACTCTAATAGCCTCCTGGCTCACCCAGACATTGATGGTTTCTTGGTGACCATGAATTGTATTTGGTCTGTTTATAATGGATGTTTGTAATTTGTTTGTGTTTGCTCTGAAGTTCAGGGTGCTGGCTTTTCCCCCTGAACTAAGTGAAGGATTGAAATAACATTGTTAACCCCCTAATGCTACTTTCCTTAGTAAAACAGATCAAAAGAATCTGTGCTGGCAGCATTCTTGTTGTTGGGCTCGTGTTGGTCTTTCACCCCCACAGCAGCTGCTAGCCCAATTGTTGTAACACTGGGACACCAAGCCCTGGAACCTCAGGGCCTTCTTGTCACAAGAGTTCTTAGCCTTTTTTTTAAAAAAAAATATCATGAACCAATTCATTTATGGCTTTGTTCAACTTCTTTTTCTGTAATCTGTATACTTAAACTTTTCATTTCTTTTTGTTGTTGTTAATCTAGATGAGTTCATCCCATTCACATTTACTATTGTAATTAATTGTGTTTTTACTTCCATCATGTCTTCTTTTTTTCTTTTCTTCCCTTTGCCACCCCACCTTTACAAAGAAGAAAGTGAAATAAAATGATTAACCCTGATAGCTTATAATTCCTCCCCTCCCGCTATCCCTCTTCACTTCTCTCAAACCCCTGCTCCTGATTCTTACACTTTTTAAAATCCTCTTTTATCATCTCCCCTTGTGATATCAGTTAGGTTGGGTGTCTTTGATTGAGTCTTGTTAGGTGCTAAGCCCCAGGCCCAAACCTCTATCTATTAGGCGCTAAACCTGTCTGGGCATGAAGCCTTCAGGGTCCTAAGGGGAGTTGCTAAGATGAGAGCCAATAGTAAGAGCCTAAGTTCTGGTTGCTCAGATGACGTTTGATGACGGCTAAAGAGTGCATAAAAAGAGAGAACAGAGCTATTTGCGAAGGGCTCTCACTCTTGGTGTCGTGCTGATATGAAGACTCTGGGCAACTGTAGTTAAGAGCCCTCCAGCTTGTGAACCCTGATGTTTGGATTTTGTTAAACCCTGGTAACTATGCATCAAGATTTGAATCAGAGAAGGTCAGTCTGTTGATGTTTGTAATTTGTTTGTATTTGCTCTGAAGCTCAGAGTGCAGGCTTTTCCCCCTGAATTAAGTGAATGATATTTGTATGTTGGATTCAGGTAAGATTGTTAACCCCTTAACAGTTGTTTTCCTTAGTAAAGCAGATCAAAAGAACTTAGGCTTGCAGCATTCCTGTTGTTAGGCTTGTGTTTGTTTTTCACCCCCACAGCAGCCGTTAGCAGATTGTTGCAACACCCCTCCAAAGTTGAAGTTGGTCCCTTTTGTGTCTGTTTCCTCCCTAATTCTATCTTGCATATTAAATTCTTCTCCCTTCTCTCTTTCCCTGATTGTTTCCCTATTTAGTTTAATAGATTTCTATGCCAATCTCTCTATGCAGGCATGCACATATGTCCTTCTTTGTCTGATTCAGATAAGAATAAGGATTATGTTATGCCTATGCTCCTAACCCTTTCATTTATGTTGTTGTACTGAACTCTTCTTCTCCTGTATCCTAGTTATAACAAAACTTCCTCCCCTCTGTTCACTATTGTTAACTGTATTGTTAGTATGTCCTTTTAAATTTCTTTTTTTTCCTCTCTTATCATCAAAACAAAACAAAGGAAAAAAACCCACTAATCTCCTGCATTTCCTTTCTTAATTCTTCATGTGACCCTTGAGAACAGTGGGGTTCAGAAAGGGCACTTGTGAATAAAAGCACTTCATCATTTAGCCTCTTCTAATTGCTCAAACATATTTGCCATCTTTGCTTTCTTTTGCTGTCTATACTTCTATTTAAGTTCTTTTTTTTCCATCATGAATACTTGAAAGGCATGTATTCTATTGAAAATCTACTTCTTACAATGTAGGTTTATGCTCAGTTTTGCAGGATAAGTTGTCCTTCATTGTAAACTTTCTTTTCTTTTGCTTTTTTTGCCTCTGAGAATATTGTATTCCAATATTTTTCTCTCCTTTAAAATACTTGAAGTAAATATGTATAATCCTGACTGTGACTCTTTAGCACATAAAACTTTTTTTTCTTTCTAGATATTTGCAATTTTTTTACTTTGAAGCTCTGTATTTTAGCTATTATATTCCTGGGTATTTTCAGTTTGGGGTTTCTTTCAAGGGATGACCAATGTATTCTATTTTCACTTGGTCTGCTAGTTCTTTTGGCTCTTGATGGTTTTCCCTTTTTTCCTGTTAAGATTTTTTTTGGCCATGGTTTTCAAGAAGTCATGTGATCCTTAAATTATTTCTCTTTGTCCTGTTTTCCAAGTCATTTGTTTTTTTGTTTGTTTGTTTGTTTTGGTTTGGTTTTTATACAATGAATGCATTACATTGTCTCCTATTCTTAAAAAAGTTCTTATTTTTTTCTTATATTTTTTGTTGTCTCTTGAAGTCCTAGAGTTCTATTTGTTCTGGTCTAATTTTCAGGGAATCTGCTTTGGGTAAGGATCTCACCTTCTATCGTAAGTTATTTCTTTTCATTCCAATTTTTGCCTCCTGAATTTTTATTTCATTTTTTTCTCTTCCTTAATTTTTTCCAGGTACTCTTGTTCTCCTTGTGGTCAAAACATCTTTTTCCTCATAGGCTATTACATATATCTTCTGGATTTACCTCTTGGGTTTCTCTTACTCCGTAGTATTTTTTCATCGTGTGTGTGTGTGTGTGTGTGTGTGTGTGTGTGTGTGTGTGTGTGTGTGCGCTTTTTATTCCTATCTTCAGTCTCATATCCTGACTTAAGACTCTGTGTCAGGGCCAATCTCTGCTTACTCCTATACTCTTATATGGATTGATTTGTTCCTATCCCCAGTTTCTAGAGTTCCTGACCCTAACTTTTACCTCCTCTGGTTTTTCTGTATTCACGTTAGTGGCAGGATCCAAGTCCCCTTGCAGCATCTCTGATCAGAGTCTGCTCTGGACTTCTAGCCTCTCATAGCATCTCTGGTCAGAGTGCTGCAGGCCTCAACTATCCCAGAGCTTCCTCATTTAGAGCATTTCAGGTCTTCCCTATCAAAGTGTGCTACAGGTTTCCAGTGCCCCTGGACCATTCCTTGGTTTGTTGGCTTATAATCATAGCACCCCTGCAATTTTTGCTATAATGGTATCTCACTTATTTCATTGCACTAATAATTCTGGTTAATTGAGTGATCGTTAAGAAAAATGCTTTTATTTTGATCCTTGCTACAAATTCTTTCCCAAAACGTTTTCTAATGACTTCACTCAGAAGTGGATTATACTGATTTTTTTTGGTTGGCATTCATAGAATCTAAGTATTGGATGAGACATCAGAGTTAATTCAGTCTAACCTGTACCTAACCAAGAATCCACATTGTGACATCTCTGACAATGGTCATCTAGTCTCTACCTAAAGATCTATAGAGAGGTAAAGAGAAGGAAAGAGAAGAAGAGGAAGAAAATACATTTGTTAAGTACCTACTGTGTGCCAGGCACTGTGCTAAGTACTTTACAAATATTATCTCATTTGGTCCTCATAACAACCCTAGGAGGAGGGTGTTATTGTAGTACCCATTTTACAGCTGAAGAAACTGAGGTCACACAACTAGTAAGTAATTAAAGTCAGTTTTGAACTCTTCCTGACTCCAAGTCCAACACTCAGTTTCCTATGCCACTTACATTCCTCGAAGGCTTGATGGAGAGAACAAACCACCCCTCAAGGCACTTTTGGATGGTTCTAATTCTCAGAGGCTTTCTTTATGTCAAATTAAAATCCTCCTCTGTGGCTTCCATCCATTGCCTCCAGTTTTGCTAGATGAAGCCAAGTAGAAAAAAATCTAATCACTCTTCCATGATTTCCTTTTTGTGTACTTGAAGACAACCACCCCACAAGCCTTCTCTTCTTTAAGATCACCATCCCCTATGCCTTCAGCCAGTCCTCATATGACATGCTTTCTCACTACAATGTCGCCCCCAAGTATTTAATTTATATTTTCAGGGTTAAGAATTTTGCATTGCTGCAGGCTGGTAATTATGACCATAATAGATTGTATTTATATTGTGTTAGCTTTCACATTTCATTATCTGGTTGGATACTTATTCTACCCCTATGAGATAGATTAGGACAGATATTACCAATTTACAAATAGGGGACATCAGTTATGATCTGTTGCACTATAGAGGGAGAATATATAGAAGATTGGGTTGACTCCAAGAGTTGCCCTGGAAGTTCTTTTTTAAATTTACAATCTGATAACTACTTGCTTTCTTATGGTTTGCTTTACTCCTAAAAACAGCCAGTTCCAAAAAAAAAACCAAGTTATTTAAGCATCTTGGAAAATCAAGCTTTTGCAGTTTTTGAAAAATTTGCCACAAATCCTTTTTAATTTAAACTATTTCAACAATTTTTGGACAACCAAGTTTATAAACAAGCAAAGTGGTCAATGTAGGGAGTACCTAGGACTGACTTAATAACTTCATTCTCTTCCTAGATGAAATGTCCCATTGATGAGGAACTTTCAT
The DNA here is from genome assembly GCA_028646595.1 of Phalanger gymnotis. Classification (NCBI taxonomy): domain Eukaryota; kingdom Metazoa; phylum Chordata; class Mammalia; order Diprotodontia; family Phalangeridae; genus Phalanger; species Phalanger gymnotis. The sequence continues at coordinate 525,719,163 of CM053622.1, read as the reverse complement.
AAAAGTTCAATTTGCCTGATTTTCTTTAAGAAAAAATGCACTTAATTTAAATATTATATGGGCAATTCAATAATCTATATTCTAGATTGGAATGTAAGCACCTTGCGGAAATGTATTGTTTTGCATCCTCAGACCTTAGTACGATATGTATATGGAGGCAGCCAAGTGGCACAGTGGATAGAGCGCTGGGTCTTGAGTCACGAAGACTTAAAGTCAAATCCAGCCGTGGGCACTTACTAGCTGTGTGACTCTGGGCAAGTCACTTAAGCCTGCTTGCCTCACTTTCCTCATCTGTAAAATGAGCTGGAGAAAGAAATGGCAAACAAGTCCAGTATTTATAACAAAAAAAATGGAGCCATAGTCAGACACAATTGAAAAACAACAATACAGAGGCAGCTAAAGGGCTCAGTGGATAGACGGCTGGGCTTGGAGTCAGGAATCCCTGAGTTCAAATCTGGCCCCAGAAGCTTACTATTTTTGTAGCTTGAGGTGATGAGGGTCTGCACCAGGGTGATGGCCGTGTGGATGAAGTGGAGACCCATACAGGAGATGTTGTGAAAGTGCAAACAACAAGCCTTATGTACAGATTGCATATGTGGGGTAGAAATGAGTGAAGAGTCAAGGATAACACTGAGGTTGCAAGCCTGGGTGACTAGGAGGGTGGCAGTGCTATCAACAGTAATATGAATGATGGGAAGCAGGCAGAGGGTGGGGGCAAAAATAATGAGTTCTGTTTTAGACATGTTGAGTTTGAGATATCCATAAAAATATCCACTTCAAGATGTTTAATAGGCAGTTGGTAATGGGAGATTGGAGGTCAGGAGATAGGCCACACCTGGATATATAAGTTAAAAAAGCAGCTTCATGGAGATGGTAGTTGAACTCATGGGCTGATGGGATCACCAAGCAAGACAGTACAGAGGAAGAAGAGAAGAAGAGCAAGGACAGATCCTGAGGAAAACACATGGTTAGTGGGTGTGACCTGGAGTTCCAGCAAAAGAGAAGTACCTAGAAGGAGTGGTCAGACAGGTAGAAAGAGGGCCAGGAAAGAACACTCACAAAAACCTACACAGGAGAGACTAGAAGCATAGAAGAGGCTAATAGTGTCAAAGGCTACAGAGAATTTTAGTTTTTCCAGGATTTTACAGGATACAGGGCGATGTGGATTTTTAAAAAGTCATTAGATTTGTCATTTAAGAGTCATTGGTAACTTTTGATAGAGCAGTTTCAGTTGAATGTGAGGTCAAAAGCCAGATTGTAAAGGGTTTAGAGTGAAAAGTAAAAAGAGATTAGTTGTAGATAGTTTTCTCATGCAGTTTGTGTAGACATGAAAGGAGTAGAGTAATGGGATAATATCTGTTATAAGGAGGGAGGATGGTTGGATCAGTTCTCTTTGACAAGCAGAATTTCGCCCCCCCCCCCACCTTAGGCAGTGTCTGAGACAGAGTTGCTTTTACTTAATTAGAGAATCCTCTTCTTATGTAGTTTATCCATAAAATGTCATCTATAATCTAATGCTGAAGGTTTCAAGAGCGTTAATTGGTCAGGGTACATACGGCTGAGTTCATGAGCAGTCTCTCTGAATTAAGGATTGGCTGTTTGGGAAGCTCAGCCTTGACACATATTCACTACCCTCTGCAACCTTAGACATAGATGAATATTTTCAGGATGGGATGCCTGTGCTGGTCAATTTCTTTCCATTAGCTTAAGATCGACATATATTCAATAACCTTGGATTGCAGTTATTGTTTCAGGGTAGGTGGGCTGCATGGTATAGCTGCTCATGATGATTATCCTGAGAATGATCTACAGACCACCCTCCTCTTAGAGCGGAGGTGGCAAAATCTCCACTAAGTTATAAAGGGAATGATACACATTAAATAAAACTGCTGACTCTTAATATTGAAAGGTTATAATTCACTACGTTTAATATGTGTTTCTTCTGCTCAGGAAGTTAGTGTCCTAGAGTGTGAGTTTCACAGCTGGTTTAAGTATACAAACAAATTAATAGATAAATGAATGCATGCGTGAATGAATAATGAATGAATAAACAAATAGATAAGTAAGCAAATGAAGGAATAAATAGATTGATGAATGAACAATCCAAAATGGATCCACTTAAAATAGATGCAAGCCTATGCACAAGTATGATTCTTCTGTGGATGGAAATACTGTCATCAAGACAACCTCAAAGTTGTGAGATGTGTCAAAGCGGACACAAAAGGCACTTACCGAGAAAGATGATACCTGTAAAATTCTAGATCTCTCATTTTTCTTCTAGATTGGTATGTTCCATTTTATATAGGCAGGGGGCCAAGGGCATGGCTTATATCTGCAATAGTCATGACCCAATCAATCATCTTCAATGAGGCATTAATGAGTCAACAAGTGTCCAGGCCAAGGGTACTCCCCATACTCTGAGAAAGCAATGTGAAGAATAACTCCAATGTAGATTCTTTCATTGGAGATGTCCACACCTTCCACAAAGCAATGTTTTTAAGGTAAGAACAAAGGTTGTATCCTTTAACCTTCTTCATTGGACAAGCTCTGGTCATAACTCCTGCATTTTAAGTAGGCATTTCTAATGTATGAGAATTCAGAATACCTCCAAAGAATAATGAAACTCTACAGTGAATGTTTTAGAATTCAGAGTAACTCCAAAATAATATTTAACCATAGTGTGTAAACTGACTCTCTTTACCCATTGTGGTGCAGGTATTTTGACCTTTGTGCTTTAGTGGCCTCTTTACCTTGTGAAAAACTTCACCAAAATTCTTCAGGATCAAGAGGTTATTTGCCAAGAAACAGAAGCAAAATCTTCCCATCACTTTGTTAAATTTCAGGGAAACTGGCAATAAGATCATGTGCGTATTTGTTCTGTACCAAATCCAAACACCTAACATGCCACGATGATGATGGTGATGGTGATGGTGATGGTGATGGTGATGGTGATGGTGGTGATGGTGATGGTGATGGTGATGGTGGTGGTGATGGTGATGGTGGTGGTGATGATAGCTTACATTTGTCTAGTATTTACTATATGACAGGTACTGTGCCAAGCACTTTACAAATATTATCTCTTTTGATCCTCATGACAATCCAAGGAAGTAGATGCTATCACCCTTTGTTACAGTTGAAGAAACAAGTAACTTACCCAAGGTCACACAGCTAGTAAGTGTCAGGGGCCACATTTGGACTCAAATCTTCCTGATTCTGGACCCAAGAAATAAAGACCACAACACACTCATTTTAAAAACTGTTTACTAAGGCTCAGACAAAAAGAAATTTGTCATCAAAGAGAACGATTCTACTTCTTTGTTCTTCAGCATTGCCCCGATAAGTTCAGTAATAAATATGGGCAAGATAAACCTAACTTTCTTACTTTCCAGTCCTGACCTATCATTTAGTCAGCTCTTTCCTTGCTCCCAAATTATTTTGATGATGGGACTTTTAGGGGAAAAAAGTCATAAAACAGAGAGATCTATGCTCACTTCATGTCTTTGAAAACATCATTGAAGATGTCCAAAAGAGAATCCAAGTGGAAGTTTCATATTCCCCAAAGATGGTAAGGCCCTTCAGAAGCTCCTATTTCTGAATGACATCGTTCCTATGGAACAAAGCCCTTTCTGGAGCATCGTGAAGCTTCCTGTGTCAGATCTATTTTATATATATATGTATGTATGTACATATGTACATATATGTATGTACAGATATACACACATTTATTATATACATGTATGTGTGTATATGTTCATTTACATACACACAATATATTTACACACATATGTATATGTATGTGTATGTGCATTGTGTATGTATGTGTGTGTGTATATACATATTTATATATATTTAAACTTGGCCTAACTATCCACACAGGAAAATCCTTATGGATAAAGAACGTCTACTGTGAAGACTGTGATAGGCAGTTAGACAGACAGTTAATATAAATTACATGGCTGGTTAGTACATATATCTTGTATGGACAATAAACTAAGATGTCAATAAATCTTGATATTTTTGTCAAGTGAACCACTTTACTTTCACTGAAGTCCTGCTTTAATGACACATAATAGCTTGAAATGTGAATTTAATTCTTAAGTATCAAGATAAGTACTTCTTATCTTGCTTTTGTGTCCCTTTTTTCGATGAACTTATTCTGAACATAAGTAAAGCAAATAAATTCCGTGTAACATTTGCATCCTGCTTTCATCCTTATGCAAATTATTCTGAATTGAAAAGAAAGTTCCCTTTAATGAATTTGTGTTAGAGAAGTGGATATTTATAAATAATCCTAATATCTATGTTTATGTGAAGATTTTACTTTGTTTTTATACATAAGGACACTCCTTAGCAGCATGGGGCAGCCCTGGCTCTAAGTGAAATTTGCAAAGTAGAATGGTTTATTTGGGAGATGAAGGTGCCTCTGTTTTCCTTTCTGGTCTCTCTGCTTTAAATTGATTCCACCTACCCTTTCGTCTTACCACTTTTTCAAAGAAAAACAATATGATAATATAATTTATACAAAAATGCCAGGGACAATTTCTACCTTTATCAGCAATCTTTACATTTAAAAAGACAATTAACCCTTTTGGGTCCTGTTTCACCCAAAAGAGTGAATTTCTAGTTGTAGAATCCTTGGTATTATGTCAACTGTGCTTAGCACAGTGCCAGCACATAAATGTTAGCTGACTGAGACCAGAATAAGAGCATTTGGTAGTAGGGTCAGAGAACGCCTCTGAAATAACAGAGAAAGGATGGTTCCTGTGATTGGTGAAGCAGTTGATATTATCAATCAAAGAATTGAATGATAAAAGCCCAAAGTGACAAGGTTGAGTTCAAGCCTTTATAAGCAACTTAAAAGGCAGCATGGGACACTGAACTTGGAGTAAGGAAGACCTCAGTTCAAGACCCTGGACAAGTCACTTATTTGTTTTGTTCCTCAGTTTCCTCATATGTAAAATTATGGAGTTAGACCCAATGATCTCAAAAATACCTTTCAATTCTATATGAATAACCCTATGACTTACAGCCCACTTTCTTTCCACTGTAATTTCAAACTTTAATAAATTTAATTTATTACCAGTCCTAAGTATGAAAAGATTCAACCAGATAGCTCTGAATGAAAAATATTATCCGATATTAAATCTAAAAATTTTTGACTTGCTTTTAACATTGGATATTTCTTTTGTTATTAATTACCTGAAAGTTCAAACGCTCCTAAATAGCCCTAGTTGTCTTTTTTAAAAAGCAGATTGAAAATAAATTCAGTATTGAAATAAAATGATTTATATGATACGTCTATCTTTTCTGTTCTTCTCCAAAGGCTGAGAAAGTTGGATAAGATAAAATATCTAAGGAAAAAATCAGGCTTATTTAAGCATAATTCACTGCTAAAATGTCTTGTCTGGATGTGTGTTAATCTTTAGCCAGCACTTTCTGAAAGTCCACTGTCCTTCCAGCAGACCTGTATTTGCTACTTCTTAGATCCTACTAAAAACTAAGCCAGTATGAGCAATATTACTCATACATGCTATTGTTTTCCAACTTTCTTTCAGGAAGACTATTCCTGTAAAACATCTGCATTTGCCTTCTTCTTCTCCCTTCCTTCACCTCCCTTTCCCTTTCTCTAACCTGCCTTCTCTTGGTTTACCCTAAATTTGGTAAAGTTCAAAGTAACCCCTGAGAATCCTTATGACCTTTGATCTAGAGCATGGATGGGGAACCTGTGGCCTCAAGACCACATGTGGCCCTCTAGGTCCTCAAGTACGGCCCTTTAACTGAATCCAAACTTTACAGAACAAATCCCCTTAATAAAAGGAGTTGTTCTGTAAAACTTGGACTCAGTTAAAAGGTTGCTCCCAAGGACCTAGAAGGCCACATGTGGCCTCGAGGCTGCAGGTGCCCCACCCCGATCTAGAACTTCAAGGGAACTCAGGGATCATCTAATCTAATCCTAGTCCAACCCATTCTTTTTACAGATGAAATAACTCAAGTCCAAAGAATTCAAATGATTTGCTTAATTATACTTGGACAGTAGCAATCTCTGGATTTGAACTCAGGTCCTCTGACTTCAAGTCCTTAAGTCTATATCTTAACTAATAGTTCTGCTGAAGAATATAAGTTCTCCAGTGTTACAGGAAAATGAATTGTAGCATCTAGGGAAGAACCCCCCAATCTAAACTATACCAGATTCAAGATATTTTGTGAGTCCATATCCACTTAAGATAGTAGCTCATAAGTCCCCACCAATGTATTGCCTTTTTTCTTTAGCTTGTCAGAGGGTACAGTTCAAAGCAAATTTATTTAATGAAATAGCATGGTAAATTTTACAGCAAAGCATTCCTCCCCTCTGCCCCTCCCCATAGACCTAAGCACACTCTCACACAAACAGACCTTATTGGAGGAGGGAATGAATATACTTAGAGCTCATGGGTGAATAAGTGGGGGAAACATGTGGAGAAGCAGCTACAAGCTCTGCCACTGCCGAACCCCTGGTATCTGCAGCTGATGGCATCATATACCTTTCATTGGGCTTCACCATCTCTGAAGACAGCCTCTATGGTAGACTCATTACTCTAACGCTTTCTCCGGTTCATCAGCTTTCACAGAGGTCTGGGTACAATACCCAAGACTACACAGGTAGTATCAGAGCTACCATTTCTGGTGCTACATCTCCTGTTCTTTCCATTGCACATCACTGATGCTCAAAGTACATGCTTAATAAATGATGGTTAAATTAAATTGAATTAAGAGATTCTCTTACAATTCGACTGTATTTAGTTGAATTCTCCCAGTCCTGGACCCTCTCAGTTTAACTCTCAAAACTAATAAGGGAAGGGCTGCATAATTCTAGCAGTATAAATTTTGGCTACTAGTGCAGCTGGAGCATAATTTCCCATCATAGGTTTGGGGGGACAATCAGCAGCCCCCTAGCAAATTAGCATTTCAAAGGGCACTAACAATCATTGATGTTTAATGGGAATATCCTTGAAACTGCTAAGAAAGAAGTATTCAAGCTGTTTAAGCCCTTAACAATTAGATTGGAACTCTATCTCAGATGCTTAGGATTTTAAATTTTTTTCTTAAGTTTCCATCTTTGCACAAGAAAAATAAAAATTATGTCCAGGGAGTGGCAAAGAGTAAAGGAACTCTCTGCTCAGCCCTTCTCTGCATAGCACCATGGATATAAATCTGGGAAGAACTTCAAAGGACAATCCTTGCATTTTACAGATCAGCATTTGTAATTAGATTTGGGCTTTAGTGCTTTCAAAAAATAGTCATGTGTTTTATCACAGAGTCACAGACTTAAAGCCAGAAGGAATCATAGCAGCCATCTGATCCAGTACACTCATTTGACAGATGAGCAAACTGAGACTGGAGGTGTTTAAGTGATTTGGACAGAGGAAGATATCTGAACCCAAGTCCTCAGACTCAAGGACAGCTGGGTGGCACGGCAGCAGCTCAGTAAGTCTTGTAAGTCAGTAAGTCTTGAGTTCAAATCTGGCCTCACACACTCACTATCTGTGTGACCCTGGGCAAGTCATTTAACCCTATTTGCCTCAGTTTTCTCATCTGTAAAATGAGCTGGAGAAGGAAATGGCAAACCACTCCAGTATCTGCCAAGAAAACCCCAAATGGGATCACAAAAGTCAGACACGACTGAAAATGACTGAACAACAACCTCTGATTGCAAAGTCAACATCCCTTCTGTTTTCCCACAGGGCCTTTATATGATGGACAGTAAGTTAAGGTTAGTCAGGGACAGTTTTCTTCCTAATCACCTGCTGAAGAGACATCCTGATATGAGAAGGGAAGGAAATAAGCATTTATTAAGGGCTTACTCTGTGTCGGGCACTGGGCTAAGTACTTTACAAGTATTATCTAATTTGACACCCACAACAACACTGGGAGGGAGATGCTATTATCACCATTTTACAATGAGGAAACTGAGGACAGAGGTTAAGCGACTTGCCCAGGGTCATACAGTTATTGAGTATCAGAGAAGGGATTTGAGTGGGATCTTCCTGATTCTAAATTCAACCCTCTATCCTCTATGTTCAAATCTAGGCTTAGACACTTAAGATTTGCTATTGTTGTTGTGGTGGTAGTTGTCGTTGCAGTTGTTGTTCGTCCTTCATTTTCAGAGGACCAATGACATCACAGGGCAACATCTTGACTTGGGCATAAATTGGATTCAAGTGAGGCAGAGTTGCACAGTCATCAGCCTCTCTCTCTCTCTCTCTCTCTCTCGCTCTCTCGCTCTCTCGCTCTCGCTCTCACTCTTGCTCTCGCTCTCTCTCAGAGTCATTGAAGTGCAGTAGCAAGACAAAAGTCAGGATGACCGTCAGTGGCTCAGGATGCAGTGGATGACCTTGGCGTCTTTGACATCTGGACAAGCTCCAAGCACTCCGCAGCACCTGCCTCCGCCACCTTCACAACCATTGGTTATCTTACAGTTCTTACAAAGGTGCAGAAAGTCTTATTAGGACCCTTGCTAAGAAATACAAGTTCTCATTTGATAGTGCTCTCCTCTGCCCAAACAGCTGAAGGCAGCAGAACCTACACTTGAGATGGAATTTTACAACAATCCTTTATAAGACACCGTGTCCTAGGATGGTTTACATTTAAAGTGGAGACGTTACTATTCACCATAGTAACTGAGCTGAAAAGGACTGAGAGTAGTCATTAAGTTATAATGGGAGGGGGATAGCCAAGGAGGACCCAATACTGAGTAAATCACTTAGCCTGTCTGAGAATCAGTTCCCTTACCTGAAAAATGAAAGGGTTTGACTAGATGGCAGCTAAGGTCACTTCTACCTTTAAATCTGTGACTCTGATAAAACACTTGGCTATTATTTTTGAAAGCTGTGAAGCAGAGATCTAATTTCTTCTCCACAAAGAACAAGAAAATATTTAAGATAATGCAAATTATCCAATGCAGTACAGTCTGGCACATAGTAAGTTTATTAATAATTATTAATAAATGTTTGTTGAATTGATTTGCAAATGACATACTGATAATATCAAACTACAATAATATTCCCCGTGAGGAAAGTCTTGGGCAGGGAAGATGATTACTTTTTCCTGGTTCTCTGTATTGTGAATTCATAAGCACTTCTCACCCCTTTCTGTTAGACGAGGAAAAAAGGAGAAACTGCATTTTTTGAAACTTTTAGTTTGTGACTTATGTTTGCAATATTAGTGGTAATATTACAATTTTGTAATAGGTGTTGTGCTAGCCTTTCAAAATCTGACCCGCCTTCTACTTTATGATGATATATAAAGTTAAATGCAATCTATTTTTGCTCAAAAATGATGTAAAGTTTTTCATTTTCTTAGCCCATTTGATTAAAAGTTCTTAGAAAAGTCTTGGACAACATCCAAGACAACTTTATTTTTCATTTTTGGTTTCAGAGTAAATGGAAAATATTTTGATCGGTCAATGTTTCTTTTAAGTTGTGTGTATTGCTGCCTGTAAAATGATCTCATCACAAGAAAGCAGCTGTTTTCTTTTCAGACCTTAATTTGTCAAAGTATTTATTTGGAATGGAATTCAACATAAACACTGCCTGGAGGGGATGATCTTTGGCTTAGGTTTCATCAGGAGTCCTTTGGTGTTGTCTTGGATTATTGTATTTCTGAGAATAGCTAAGTCATTCACAGTAGATCATCATATAATATTGCTGTTACTATGTGCAATGGTCTCCTGGTTCTTCTCACTTCACTCTGTATCAGTTCATATAGGTCTTTCCAGGTTTTTCTGAAATTACTCTGTTTATCATTTCTTATAGCAGACTAGTCATAGGCAAAAATGCATATTTTCAAGAAATTAAATGAATGAAATTTTCAACATTTTATTTAATTGGAATATTAACGAATAACGTCTTCGATATGATTTCCATCATTTGTAATGCAAAAGGTTGATGCGCTTTGCAAGATTCTCATGACCTTGATGCAATAACTCCACATTTCCTATGTGTCCAGACTTTAGGAACACCCTGTATACCACAATTTGTTCAGCCATTCCCCAGTCGAGGGACATAATCTCAGTTTCCAATTCTTAGCCACCACAAAGGAGCTGCTATAAATACCCTTGTAGAAATGGGTCATTTCCCCCTTTTAAAAATCTCTTTGGGTATTAGACCTAGTAGTGGTATATCTGGGTCGCCAGGTATACATAGTTTTATAGCCTTTTGGTCATAGTTCCAAATTGCTCTTCAGAATTTTTGAATCAGCTCACTACACCAACAATGCAAATCAAGAATTTTCTAATTTCCTATGACTTTTTTTTTTATTTTAGGGCCCCATCCTCCAGCTTTATGCTTTCTTATATGAAAAACAAGACCGTCTTTATGGTACCACATCTCTCTCTCTCTCACCAAGCTTCTTAATGAAATTGGTTCTCTATTTCAAACACATGAGTGACATGCGAGTGGCATGTGAATGTCATGTGAGTGATATGCAAATGACAAGTGAGTGACATGCACATTCATAAAAAGACTTTAACTTCTCAGTGCAAAACCAGAAGCAGTGTTTTTTTAGTGGAGGAAGTAATAAGTCTAGATTCAAAGGAAAAAAAAGCACGCAGATGAACTCACATCTGTCAGATTGGCTAATAAGACAGAAAAGGACTGCATTGTTGATGGAGTTGTGAACTGATCCAGCCATTCTGGATCATGTTGCTCACATGTCATTCGCATGTCGCTCACATGTCGCCCGCATCACACAACATGTGATTGACATGCGCAGCATGATAATGTCACGAGAGTGACAGTGAAAACCACACAAATGGCATGTGAACAACATGCAAGCAACAGGTGAATGACATGCGATGGTCATGCTAGCGACAGTGAATGTCATGTGCAAGACATGTGAATGACATGTGAATGACCATAAGGAGATGTGCGAATGACATATAGAGGTCATGATGTCATGCGAGTGACACGTGAATGTCATATGGGTGACACGAGTGGCATGCTAGCAACACACAAGTGGCATGTGAGCGACACAAGAATAATGTGAGGGGTCGTGCTGTCATGTGAGTGGCATGCTAAGGCCATGTGAACATGTGAGCGACATGGGGATGAACCACAAATGACACATGAATGACATGCGAGTGTCACATGAATGACATGTGAGTGTCACATGACATGTCATGTGGCAGTGAGTGTCATGTGACCCTTATGTGAGCTGCATGTGAGTGACATGGGAGTATCATGGGAACGACATGAATTTGACATGTGAGTGGCATGGGAATGAAATATGAGCTACATGAGAATGACACATAACCACCATGAGTTACATACGAATGACATGGGAATGACATGGGTGAGTGCATGTATGTTTTCTGAGTATGTGTGCACATTTGTGTTGCATCATATGTGGTGCATGTGCCTGTGCTTGTGCTTGTTTGCATGCGGATGTGTCCAGTGTCTGTATGCACACCTATGTGCACACCGATGCAACTCCTGAGCCCCTGTAGTGTTCTCCACCCATAAAATTAATTTCCATTCCACTCATTATCATCAACAATGTAGCATCATAAGATAACCTCCTTCAGGTCTTCTCCATACATTTCTTAGGAGATTCAGTGTTTCTTCTCAAGTTGTTTTTGTCAATTACCCATCCTTACATCTATTGAAAGATCCTTTGCCTGCCAAGACCATTCCTCTCTCCTTCCTAATAATAATCACACCAGATTCATTAGTGGTGTTTCATGAACACATCATATGCCACATTAAACTGCACTTCTTGCCTCAGTCTAGTAGAGTATGGCTTGCAAGGGGGGAAATAAGATTTTCTTTTAAAATTATAAACTAAAACCCTTTTTGTGGTTCCAAAAAGGACATGTTTTTCACCCTGAACCTCAAAAGCAGAAACTGTCAAAGAAGTATTCTCAAAGTCATAGTGAAGATTACAGTACCACCAAATAGAAGGGAGAAAGGTCAAGACATATTTCACCCACTCATGGTGGTCAGTGAGGGGGAGCATTCTTTATACTTCATTTTAAAAAAAAGTCAGTTTTATTTTGTTTTCAGTTCCTTTTTCAATATATAAGTAATCAAAGTTAACCAGCATATAAACTGAGTAGAGGGGGAAACTGGGGTCCCTAGCAGGCCTTGTCTCACACTAGGTGTGGGTGGGTACAGAATGTTTGTCATGATAACAAAACGAATTTGAAATTTTCTTTAGTTTGATTTTAAATTGTTTTTAGTAGGATGTTGATACAAGCTTTGCAAAGAGGGATCTGAAGGAATGTGTTCGTAGTTGCACATACCTTTGCCTTTCCCTCAGTTCTAGAGGTTCCAGAGCAGCTAATTTCACCTTATCACAGACATTCTTTAGGCCTTTCAGTTGGAGTGCAGAACTCTCCATATATTTATTTGCCTTTAGGCCTTGGGCCACCTTTTTAGCACAGGAAGATCTATATGCTTGTGGCCATATATTTTCTGGGCACAATCCTTTCTGGTAATGTGTTCCAGTCTTCACATGTACACCATATGACACTCCCTTCATGTAGTTTTTGACTTTAATTTGTCTGAGATCATGGTATGTGTTCCATGGCATACAGTTATGCAATACCAGTACAAAACTTTGATAGTCTTTGGTTTCCTAAGAGTAGTAATGTCCTTTTTAAGAAGTCTTCAGCCCCTGTTTTCTATTTCCTGGCATCTTGGTAATTTTCACAAATAGCTTTTATACATACAGATGAGCATTAACTAGGCAGTTTTGTGCTTCAATAGCATTAAATCATTCTTAACCTTGCAAACACTTTCCTTTTTCTATTTACATAATCCTGTTCTCATCATATAATATAACGAACTAGATGAGTGGCTGGCCTTGGAACCAAATCTTGTCTCAGACACTAGCTGTGCGACCCTGGGCAACTCATTTAATCTCTTAGATTTACATTCTTCATCTATAAAATGGGGGTGATAGTATCACCTAATGAGGTTGTTGTAGCTATCAAATAAAATGAGGTATATGGTTTGTAAAACTTGAACTATGTAAATATCAGTTTTATAATAATACTACATATAGCACATATCATTATAATTATGATATACAACATGCGTGTATAATATATAATTACTGAATATGTATATTATACATAAACAAATACTTTTTATTATAATAATTTATTCATAATTAAATTATCATGAAATCATTTTATAACAATTTGTAATTTATTTGTAATTATAGTTTTATATATATATATTCTATGTTTGTGCACACATATACATACATGTGTACATGCAGAGTGTTCCAAAAGCTTTAGTGCAGATTTATGGCAAGACTTTTGCTTTAGTTTAAAGAGTGAGGCTTTGGGAACACCAGTATATATTTGACCTAGAACTATGTTTTCACTGATATGGAGTATTCCTGATATAGAAATATCCTCTTTTGATCTTTGTTCTCCTTGCTGTTTAGTCATTTCGGTCATGTCCAACTTTTCATAACCCCATTTGAGATTTTCTTGGTAAAGATACTGGAACGGTTTATCATTTCCTTCTCCAGCTCATTTTACAGTTGAGGAAACTGAGGCAAATGGGTTAAGGGACTGGCCCGGGGTCACACAGCTAGTAAGTGTCAGAGGCCAGATTTGAACTCAGAAAGATGAGTCTTCCTGACTCTAGACCAGGTGCTCTGTGCACTATGGCACCACCTAGTGGCCCCCCTCTTTTGATGCTGACCTGAAAATAGTCAATTACTTAATGTCTTAGATTTCTTCAGGGACTGGGAGGTTTTCTTACTCATAGTAGTTCAGGTAGTATATTTCAGAGACAGGATCTGAACTCAGATCTTCCTGACTTCGAGGCCAACCCTCTTGCCACTTTCATCTTTTGCCCATCTCAACCAATAATTATTGTTTTATGTTAATGACAAATTGATTTAATTTATTCTTATAAGGGATTGCTTCATTGTTTGTATTTATATCCCCAGCACCCACTCAGCGCCTGGCACATAGTAGGAGCTTAATAAATGGTTATTAAATGATTGATTGATGAATGTATCAATTACTGATGCAGTCAGAAGCCAAACAGAAAAGCAACGTCCTATGGATGGTAAGGTCCTCCAGATAACCCTGTCTCTAAATGTGATTGCTTTTATGGCATAAAGTCCTAGAACATTGCAAAACTTCTGTACAAGAGCCATAAAAATCCAAAAGGCTTGACCTAAACTATCCGCGTAGCAAAAATCTTGCAGACAAAGAACACCTATTGTCCAGGCTATGTTGTGCAGTTGGACGGACAGCCCATGCAGCTGGGTGATAAATACATTCATCTTGTATGAATACTGCAAATGAACAATAAGCTGGGCCCCAGATTTTCCCACATTAAAAAGAATCACTAAATCTAACTGAGCATTTTTGGCAAGTGAACCATTTAACTTCCAATAAACTCCTACTCCAACGGCATATCATGGCATGGAATGCAAACTCTACCACCCTGCAACAGCTCTGAAAGGTGTGCAATGCAACAATTATCATTCTCATTTTAGAGTTTAGGAACCTGAGGCTCTGAGGGGCTTGTTATCACCGAGCTGATCAGGGTCCAAGGGCTTCATTTAAACCCTGGGTCCTGAGAGAAGGATTGTGCCAACCTTAAAGAGCCTTTTAAATGGGAGTTATTGGCCCCTGTTTTTCTTATCAGAATTGTTTCTGTTTGGTTTCAGAATTTTGTTCTTATCGGTTCTGGGGTCTTGGATGGTTTTCTTCCCCCTTAGAATTTTAGCCTTTGAAAACTGCTCTTGTAGAGGTCAGCTTCCCCTATGAATGGCTCTCTTTCCTTTCTCTAGCATGAGTTCTAAGATGGACTAAGATGGTCACTTTATATTTCATCACCATGATATTTCCATTACCGATATTTTAGTAAAAAGTCATTTTTCTTCATTTTTTTAGTCAAATAAAGTGCAGAATAGTAGTTGGGTGGCTAGATGACACAATGGAGAGAGCACCAGACCGGGAGCCGGGGAGATCTAAGTTCAAATCCAATCCACTAGCTGTGTGACCCTGGACAATTCACATAAGCCTCAGTTTCCTCATCTGTAAAATGCACATAATAATAGCACCTACCTCCCAGGGTTGTTGTGAGGGTCAAATGTGACAATAATTTTAAAGCACTCAGCACAGTGTCTGGTATGGAGAAAATGCTCTGTAAATGTTAAGTATTATTATATTAACCATTATATATTATATATATTATTATGTTAACTAATGTATATTATATTAACTATTATTATATTAACTAAGTGTTTATTGTTATAGTCCTTTCTCCTCTTATTTAAAGAATAAATTATCACTAAAGCAAGTCAAGTATCTATCAGCTTCCCTATTTTTGGTAGAGAAAAAGCACCCACTAATGTCTGATTATTTGAATTTCCATTATTACTCAGTGTTGTGCCATGTGTATTATCTAATTACATCTAATTAATTGCCTGCCTCTTTTCTCCTCTTCACACTCATAGGCTTTACGGATATTTCCTCACACTTCCCTGTCTATGGTACATTCTTACATCTTAGAAATAGAACTCTTATGAATCTTGACCTCCAGTGAGAAGGAATGAAATTAGGACTTTGCAAAGTTGTTGTTGTCCACTGCTTTTCTGTTTTCCTGCCTGAAATTAAATTTTATTATAATTCCTTCTCAACTTGCTCCTGTTAACAGGATCTAGGATATCAGCTGCCTATCTATTGACCCAAACAATTAACTATAAGAAACCTTTCTACCTAGAAAAGCAATATATGCAGCTCTTACTATGAATATTGAACCCTTCTTCATGTTTCTCTTGTTTGGATCTGTTCTATATACTCCAGAGCAGAACCATAAAGAGCTGAGAGAAGGTTCCCAGTGCTAAAATAACAGCAGGATGTTGGGTTGAATGAGGTACTTTAAAAGAGAGATGTCAGAGCTGTGAAGTGTCAGGCCTTCAGGGATGGAAAGAACCACTCAGAACCCCAGAGAGATAGGCCGACCTGCCATGCCTGGATGCCTTGAGAGAGGAGTCACTTTACGTGATAGGGAAAAATCACCTTCCACCCAGGGCTATGCTGATTAATGTTTAACAACTGGCTCTCCTCCCCAAAAATATGACACATTTTAAAAGTTTAATCTAAATTTTAAAATTAAGATTTTTCTCCTTCACTTTCTTAAACCTAGATAATCTGCAAAATAAAAAAGCAAGTTCTGATTGTAGTACTGGCTTCTTTCCAAGGGATAAATGCTCACAATGAAAATTTAATAATTGTCTCTTATGAACCAGTTCAAGCTGGCTCTGGGACATCCCTCCCTATACCCTACCTCAAGTGTACAAGGGGTTAGAACTGTGACTACCTGGAACTCTGGAGAGATCAAAGATCAGAGCTTTTAGCCAGGAAAGAAGCAGGACAGGTGTGCCTTCGACAGGAATCTGCAGGACCCCATAGAACTGCAGAGTTCCTTGGCAATTGACTGTGGATAATCAGTTACATGGGGCAGCTGGGTTGGCACAGTAGATAGAGTGCTGGGCCTAGAGTCAGGAAGACCCATCTTCTTGGTTCAAATCTGTCCTCAGACATTTACTAGCTGTTTGACCCTGTGCAAGTCACTTAACCCTGTTTGCCTGTTTCCTCATCTGTAAAAGAATCTGGAGAAGTTAATAGCAAACCATTTCAGTATCTGCCAAGAAAACTCCAAAAAGGGGTCACAAAGAGTCAGACACAACTGAAGTGACCAAACAACAACAAAAAATCAGTTGCATTCACAAGAATTGGAGTGACTAATATTGATGGGAGAATGGACTAAATGACAAATTGCCTTTGATTTTATGAAAGTGGTTTCCTGTGGTTGGAGACCATATTAGGCTCTGAACTGGGGAAAGGAAAAGTGCTAATAGCCGCTAATGGGGAAAGCTGCAGCTAGTTTCACTGATGAAGGATCTTTCTTTATCCATTTGCAACATCTGGAGCCCCTCTACCAGGGGTGGGGAACCTGCAGCCTCAAGGCCACATGTGGCCCTCTAGGTCCTCAAGTGCAGCCCTTTGACTGAATCCAAGCTTCACAGAACAAACCCCCTTAATGAAAGGATTTGTCCTGTAAAACCTGGACTCAGTCAAAAGGCTGCACCCAAGGACCTAGAAGGCCACACATGGCCTCCAGGCCGCAGGTTCCCCACCCCTGCTCTTTACTTCCTTCTTTTACTTATTTCTTGTAGTAGAATCATTGATTGAGAGCTGGAAGGCATTTCAAAGGTCTTCTAGCTTGCCCCCTGCTTTTACAGAAAAGGAAATTGAAGCCCACAGCATATCCAAATTCATATAAGCAATGACCCTCAGAGGAGAGATCTGAACTCAAACTTCTGCTGTCAGAGTCAGTATTCTTTCCACTGGAGCAGTGATCCTGGACTGGTGGGAGTTTTTCCCTTATGGGTCACATGAAGCTAGGCTGCAGATGATGAAGATGAGAAATTAGACATACACTCTACCTGGAGATTTTTTGGTAGTTCAAGAGTAGGAGCTGAATTTATGATAGATTTGTGAAATCTTATATGCCAATGATCATTTTGCATTTTAAAACTAAAGACCTGAGCTGAGGTAAGTGGGAGTGGCTGGGTGGTCAGTGGATAGAGCGTTGGGCCTGAAGTCAGGAAGACTCATATTCCAGAGTTCAAATCTGGCCTCAGACACTTACTAGCTGTGTGAACTTGGACGAGTCACTTAACCCTGGTAGCCTCAGTTTCCTCATCTGTCAAATTAGTTGGAGAAGGAAATGGCAAACCACTCCAGTATCTTTGCCAAGAAAACCCCAAAAAATGGATCATGGAAAGTCAGACATGACTGTAAACCAACTTAACAACAACAAACAAGAGGTAGGAGTGAGTGGGTGAGGGGAGGTGTTCAATGATATTTGGAAGTCAGGACAATTTCCTACCTATGCAGCTAGTGAGCTGTCCACTTTTCCTCCCCCTTCTGGAGATGGAATTCAGTTCCTTGTCTCATGAGAGCCCGTCCTCATAGTACTCACTGATTTATGCGATCATCGACATCTCTACATATCTATACATTTATGAAACAGTTCCTTGCAAAGCAGTGAGTCTTTGTCACATTTCTGTTCTGCAGATGTGCTTTTGTCAGCAGCTAACACACGCTGATGAAACTTTGTCAAGACTAAATTATGCCAGCGTCCAAGAGGCGGCCAGCCCCTTCTGCTCCTCCACTGTATTTGAGCTGACATGTGACAGCTGTTAATGCCAATAAGTAGCTTCTCAGTTTCAAGTCTATTGCCGCTGTGAAATAAATGTATCTGCGATGGTCCCTACTACCTTGTTATGTAGGTTTTGGGAAAAAAACCAACACAGTGATTTTCTGTAATAGTAGAACCTTATTTTTTTAAGGGCCTACAGTGTACTTATCTCAACATGAGACAGGGTAGATGACAACGAGGTTTGGAAATAGTATTTTTGGTATTTCCGATAAAATACAGACCCTTTTCTGAGGTAGGATTTAAGAAGTGTTATAATTTAGTCCTAAAGATATTAAGGAATTATATTGGATTGTAGCACCTTTCCACCCCACGAAAGGTGTATTGGAACTGATACCTATTATTTTTGGTATTTCTTTGACATAATATTTTGAAATTTGTAATGGGGCATGGGGAAAGAGAGGGAACCTAGGATGTCATGGATACGGGAACTCCTGGATGATGAGACTCCTTCTACCAATTCAGATCAAAGCTTTCCCTTCAATTTATGATCCCAGAAAGATCCATGGAAACTTGAAAGATTAAGGAACTTGTTCAACGTAACACAGTCAATATGTATCAGATGTAGGACTTATATCCAGATCTTTCTGGTTCTGAGACCAGTTCTCTGTCCACTACTACTACTACTACTACTACTACCACTACTACCACTGCTACTACTGCTACTACTACTACTACTACCACTACTACTACCACTACTATTACCACTACCACTACTACTACTACTACTACTACAATTACTACTACTCCTACCATTATTACCACTACTCTTACTTCTACTGCCTACTAATTGCTATTACTACTGCTGTTACTACTACTGCTACTACTAGTAAAACTGTCTCTTTTTCTATCTCATCTTGTATACATGTATATATTTATTTTTATGTATATATTATATATAATTTTGTTACCTCACTTGATATTTTAGTAGTCATATTTCTGGCAGTGTTACCCCTATTGGAGGCTCTGCTAGGAAGATAAACTAAACAGGTCTGGAATTTCTCAATGCTTAAAAATGTACAATTTGACCAATGCAGGAAATCCTTTCATTCTTCACCCTCCATCACATAACCAAGGCAACATACCAGTAATCCAATCAGTCAATTAATGTATAAACATTTATTAAATGCCTACTGTGTTTCAGTCACTGTGCTAGACATTGGAGGAGATAATCAAAAATCAACATTTATTAAGAGCCTACTATGTGCCAGGCACTGGAGATACTAAAAGAAGCAAAAGACTTTTCTTTCCTTTAAAGAAGCTTACAATACAATGGGGAGAAAACATACAAACACATATATACAATCAAGCTAGATACAGGATAAATAGGAAATAAATAAAAGAAGGTTGGTGCTACTATTAGGAGGGGTTGATAAAAGCTCCCTATAGATGAGATTCTAGTTGAGACATAAAGGAAGACAGGGAAGGCAGTGTGTGGAAGGAAGAGGGGGAGCGTTCCAGGCAAAGGGGTCAACCAGGGAAACTTTTCTGGAGCCAAGAGAGAAAATGTCATTTTAGTGGCTGAATGAGGATGGATGGGAGAGAAACTTGAGGCAAACAGAATCACCAGCAACCTATTGTGGTAATTAAGGCATGAGGTAATGAGGGCCTGCATTAGAGCGGTGGCAGGGTCAGAGGAGAGAAGGCGGGCATATTGAGAACTCCTGCAAAGGTCAAATAGATAGGCTTTGGCAACAGATTGGATATTGGTGGAGAGAGAGAGGGAGAGAGAGTGAGGAGGATATGTAAGAGAAAAGAAAGATTAAAACGAAACAAGCTTGCTCTCAAAGTTCACATATTGTATTAGGGGAAGCAATGAATATGTATATTCATATACATATGTCCATGTATGTGTATATATGTATATTATATACATATGTACATAGGTGGTATACTAGATAGAGTATATTCAAATATTATGTATATATTACATTCGAATGTATATAACGTATTCAAAATAAGTAAATGGTAATTTTTAAAGGGTGTGAAAAGTTGAGTTTACTTTGTAAACTGACTGGTTTTGCCCTAATAAGGCTATTCCATATGCATGACATAAATCGTGTCAGTAAATGGGTAAAGTACAACTCTTCAAAGGACTAATTGGCTGTTACCATGGCCACCAGGAGAGCTATAATGATTCAGCCTCTCAATAACCCTGTGAAGCTCTCTAGCTAATCACCACTAGTCTACACGATCCCGGGTTTTAAATTCGAGCCAATCCAAAGATGGTCGCGCCTGCGGACACAGGCAGAGTGGAGTTCGTGGTCAGGCTGCCCAGCGGCGGCACGCCGGAGAAACGGGAGGCTCAGACACATGAGCATCTGCTCGCTACCGTAACTCTCCTGGTTCACCTTTTACCTCTCCGACAGCTGCTCTTTTCTTTGCTTTTCCCATGTCCTTTCCCTATCCTCTTTTCCCAAATTTCAATCCCAATAAATTTTATTCTCTCTCTTTTTAAAAATTTATTTAAACAAGCATTTCTATAACATGCTATAATAAAAAAGGTGATTGTACATGACACTGCACATCTATTGCGAACAACTTGCTGTTCCTTTTAAATGTATAATAAAACATCATGCAATATTCTTCTTTTTTCCTTTTTTCCTCCCCCCTCCAAGAGATGGCTACCATTAGACACAAATAGGGATGCACGTGCGTGTATATACGTGTGTGTATAAAATTACTCTACACATACTTCTATTTATCCGTTCTTTCTCTGGATGCAGATAGCATCTTTCTTCACGTGTTCTTTATTGGTTTTTTTTTAATTTTTTTTAATTTATTTTTGACATGTTTGGTTTTCAGCATTGATTTTCACAGGCGTTTGAATTACAAATTTTCTCCCCATTTCCTCCCCCCCCCACTCCAAGATGGCATACATTCTGGTTGCCCTGTTCC
>CM053622.1:525631467-525697526 GCA_028646595.1 Phalanger gymnotis | reverse complement strand
GTGTAATTCAAACGCCTGTGAAAATCAATGCTGAAAACCAAACATGTTAAAAATAAATTGAAATTAAAAAAATTTAAAAAATAAATAGATAAATAAAAGGAATAGTAAGGACCTGGGAATTTGGTGGGGGGTAGGGGGAGTCCAGGCTTGTGAGAGCATAGGTGTAGGGATGGCCCATCTTAGGAAACTCCTTCTACTTACAAGGATTAGAAGCTATTCTACCTGGGACACTACGATGATAAGTGACTTGCTTAAGGTCCTATAGCCGGTATGGGTCAGAAGTAGGACCTAAACCAAGGGTGGGGAACCTGTGGCCTCAAGGCCACATGTTGCCCTCTAGGTCCTCAAGTACATCCCTTTGACTGAATCTAAATGTCCCAGAACAAATCCCCTTAATAAAAGGATTTGTTCTACACATTGGATTGCATGCCATCTTGGCAAGGAGAGAGAAGGAGAGAGAGAAAGAAAATGTGGAACCCAAAAACCAGTGGAACTGAATGTTGTAAAATAAAAATAAATAAATAAATTTAAACAATTTTAAAGAAAAGATTTGTTCGTAAAACTTTGACTCTGTCAAAAGGCTGCACTTGAGGACCTAGAAGGCCGCATGTGGCCTCAAGCCCACAGGTTCCCCACCCCTGACCTGAACTCAGGTTTTCCTGCCTCTGAGATTGCTCTCTATCACCCCACTCTGCTACCTCTCAATAAGCAGGTTCCATGGTAACAAATATGACAATTTTTAATGTTATGGCCATTTTAATCAGATAGAACTGAAGGACTCTAAAACAATTATTTTAAATTGGCATTGCTACATTTATGGGAAGGGTACAATGGTGAGACTAGAAATGCTAACACCGCTTCTGAAAAGCTATTATATAAAGTGATACCTTTTTTTTCTTTAATGCCTTAAGGCTTTGTGCAGGCTTCACTTGAGTAAAAACCAGATGCTGTCTGAAATACATTGGCCTTTTATGTTTACATATGCTGTGTACCAAAGACTTCATTAACTGCCATTCAAAATCCCCAGCTTATGCACCATTCAAGCATTACTGATCTGTAGTTGCAGTTCAGTTGCTGTGGTCCTACTTGCAAACTGTCTGAAAAGTGCTTTAGAAAAAAAAAAGGGTTATTTGACCTCCCAGGATCAAACAATTGATAGGAAACCACACTGCAGCTGAAGAGCATGAATTTTTTCAAGCCCAGTACACATGCTGAAATGAACACACCAAATAGTACATCTATTAGTCAGAAGGCAACTTCACACTTTGCATAAATTTAACCACATATTTATGATTTGAGCTGTGGTTTGGTGATAAATATTATTAGAAACTAGTGTCTTTAGATCATTGCTAAGGTATCTGGGATTCTTAATGAAAAGTCTAGGAATGGCTATCAATTTCTGGGGAGTATGTGAAACTAAGCAGTGAGGAGAGGGAAATCCTACATCTCAGGGAAATCCTGGGAAATTCCTAGGTTCTAATTAATTTTATTAGGATGGTTAAAATGCAAATCATTGCGTTACTCACACTTTGAGTTTTTATGAAAACCTTTTCTATCCTTTCCCAGAAAATAGACGAGGTTGAAAATGGAAAGAGCTTGTGGCTACTTCTCTAGTAGAGATTCATTGTTGTTTTGTCAAAGTTCCTGTTTTTCTATGTCCAGGTCTGTCCTACCTGTAAGTGTTTTTTTCCCAAGGAAAAAAATGCAGAAAATAGGACCTCATTTACCTTAATGTAAAGGAAAGTCACCAGAAGCGGCATCTATTGTCTTTTTTATTGGTGAATCCTTGACATTAATGTAGATTCTATATGCACATCATTCCAAATAGTAAAAAGGTTGAACTGGCTAAGTAGAGAAGGAATATTTTCTATTATCCAAATTATTCTCTTTCTCATCCTGAGACTGAAAGTTGAATTCCTTTTGCTTGGACAGTAAATCTATGCATAGAAGGTATTGAATTGCATATAATGCAGGAAATTCCTGATAGAAAACATGGATTAGATGGGTGGGTATTATATGTGTGACCAGAATCTCCTGCTTATTTGGTTAATAATATTTAGCAATGATATAGTATCTTCCAAAGCACTTTACAAATATCGTTTCGTTTGATTCTCACATCTGCTCTGGGATTGGTGTTGTAATTATCCCCCGTTTTATAGATGAGGGAACTGAGGTAAACAGAAGTTAAGTGGCTTGCCCAGGGTTAGATAGCGTCTGAGACCATTCTTGAACTCAGGTCTTCCTGACTCCAGGACCAGTACTCTATCCATCGCACCACCCAGATGCCTTAGTAGGCTTCTACTTTTCCCTTGAACTTGTCTTTGAAACCCATGGGAAAAATTACCTTCAGAGGGGAGCATTCCTGCTTTTCATTTACAGCTCTCTCAGGCCGGGCTTTCATTTGTTCATAGCAGCTTTCATCGGTAGGTCCTTGTGAGTTAAGAAGAATACAGTTAGAATGGAAATTTGTAGCTCAATTAAAATGTGGGCTCCAAACAACATTTACAAGTAAGTCTGAAACTCTGAATAGCGTGTGGCTTTTTGAGTCACCCTCTGTCAACCGGTGGAGGTGGAAAAAAGAAGTGGTTCGGTTTATGTAGCTCCTTCTCTAGAAAGTATCTTTCTCTTTGTAAGTAAGTATGCACAGCATGAAAGTGTCTTTGACCACAGAGTTAATGGTGAGAAGAAAATTAATCAGCTAGAAGACAGAATCATATTAATCCATTTTCCATCCTCAATGAAAACTTCAGCGGGAAAGTAACTAACTATACTATAGAAACCCATAGCAGGAGAATAATATCTAAGTATTATGGAAAACCAATGAATTTTCCAGCATACTCACAGGATCAAAGGATAATAGATTTAGAGCAAGAAGAAACCTTGGAGGTCATTGACTCCAACTTCTTCCCGTATAGATGAGGAAAATGAGACTCAGAGAAAATGAATCATTTGTCCAGGGTCTCCTAACTGATAAACTTCTGGGGCAGGATTAGGGCCTAGCCCCTTTTGACTCGTGACACTTATCTACTACTAAAGGTTAGGAGGTTATAAGAGCTCAGTTGAAATGCATAATTACTATTTGATTTATTGAGTATGAACAAGAAGTAAAATGAAGTTTGCAAGGCTGAAAGATAAACAATGCTTTTAAGTAGTGGGAGTCTATAAGCCTGAGAAAGTGTGTTTATATTAAGGAATCTATCCAGTAACCACCGGCAAAAGTCCCTGCCTCCCTTGAGCTTTGTCCTAAATAACCTCTCTGTATAGCTTTGGAGAGCCAACAAAATTTCTTTCATTTCTAATTAAGGAGACAAAGGTATGAGAACCTTTGTTTTGCCCCTTTGTTCCCTTCATGCCTTATCTTACAGATAATAAGATGTTAGCTGATAGCTTGTGTACCCAAGTGGGCGTGCTTGGGGTGGGGGGAAATGATGATAATCATCTCTAGCAGGAACCAGGCAATCCATTCTCTATTTATGAATTGTTCAATTTTTTGCCATAGAATATAAAATACATTTCCTAGGATAAGATTATGCCTAATTATAAGTTAACATTTTCTGAAATACAATGTAAAACTCATGTCCCATGAAGCACGAAGATATCTCTAATGTTTGTGGCAATGACTAGTAGTAGTCCTCAAGTGCATAAAACCTGGTATTGATATTTGAAAGGGTGAAACAGGCAGTAATAAACTTTGCTAGTAGGGGAGAACTGGTCACAGAATCAAGAAGTTCTGGGTTCAAGCCCTTCCTCTTACATAGGATGGTTTTATGACTCTGGGAAAGTTATTTAAACTTTCAGTGTCCACGGCAGCATTCCAAGACTATTAAATGGTAAAAAACTAACTGATCTGCATTGATAAAGGGAGGCTTGTCACCAATAAAATACAGGTCTGGACCAAAACAAATAAGTACCCAGACCACAAATTTGTTGTTGTTCAGTCAGGGTCCATTCTTCATGACC
The DNA here is from genome assembly GCA_028646595.1 of Phalanger gymnotis. Taxonomy (NCBI): domain Eukaryota; kingdom Metazoa; phylum Chordata; class Mammalia; order Diprotodontia; family Phalangeridae; genus Phalanger; species Phalanger gymnotis. Next base: position 525,693,566 of record CM053622.1, on the reverse strand, counting down.
CCATTTGGGATTTACTTGGCAAAGATACTAGAGTGGCTTGCTGTTTCCTTCTCCAGTTCATTTGACAGTTGAGGAAATTGAGGCAAACAGGGTTAAGTGACTTGTTCAGGGTCACACAGTTAGTATCTGAAGTTGGATTTGAATTCAGGTCTTCCTGACTCCAGACTGGTACTCTATCTACTGTGCCACCTAGCTGCCCTAGTGCACAGATACACTTGGTTTTCTAGCTTCTCCTAACTCATCAAGAACAGAGGATAGAAAGGAAAGTGGGAAAAAAATCTTTAAAAATACAATCTAGGTATATCTATAAAGCTTTAGAAACATAATTATAGGCAAAATATCAAAGAGACATCCCATTGGTCCTATGTTAAAATTAGCATGATAAATAAAATCAAGAATTGTAGAATCTAGAGATAAAAGAAGAGAAAGCCTTTCTGCTATAATTTAGCAAGTTAAAAGAACTATCTGGACCCCAGTAGGGAACAAGGAAAATGCCATGCATGTGCTACCAACTTTTTTCCTTCCACTAGCTTTTGGACCTATGCAGTATTTTTTTTTTTGCTTAATGGTAAAGGATTGTTGATGGTTTCTACTTAGGTGGCTGAGATGTGTGAGTTAGGAGGCAGTGATGGGAACTGAACCAAGACTGCCCTTGATGCCAGTATAAAAGAATTATAAAGATCTCAGCTTCAGCTAAGCTCTTCTCACGTCTGTCTACAATTAAACAGCACACAAATAGATCCTTTAATTACAAAGCATAGCCAGGAACCAAAAGAAAGCTTTCATTGTTCAGGGTTATTCTTTTCAGAAAATTTGTTGTAACCAGGGCAATGGAGCATGGTTTCTATGGGACACCCCTTGCACTGGAAATAGCTTTGTTACAAAGAAATTTTTTCTTTGCCTTGGTATTCATTATAACAGAATTTTTACCTGTGTTATTGTTATGACTAGAGTCAAACATAGGTAACCCTGAAGTAGCTGGAGACTTAACTAATATGTTACAATAGTGATATTGTAAATAATATGGAGATAAATTATCTACACAGTAGGATAATATTAATCTCCCCCTCTTCCTAGAACATATATTTACTGTAAAATTATTTTAACATGATTGCAATAAAATACAACTTACCAGAAAGCACATTATCAAGGTTACCATAAATTGGTGCATCTTCAATGTAATACTCGTCACCTCTGTAATAATGAAAATGAAATTACCACATGGAATTACTGTACAGAACAAATGCATCTTTTATGCTGTTTACACCAAGGAGAAAAAAAATATCACTCATACAAATATGGTTTTGTCACAAATTTAATTACTTGCCATTCAGGCTTTTGAAAAAAATGAAGTAAGGGAAAAAAAGATTGAGAAAAACAAAACTTATTTCTGCTATTAACCACTCGGTATTTTATGATGGTAAAACTGCTTGATAACTCTACAGAGCTAGGATAGTATCTATTATCTAACATTTTATAGTTATGAAAACTGAGGCTGACAAAACAAATCATTTATAGTAATGTCATATAGCAAGTCGCAATGACCTAGGAGGTTTGGAGTTTCTAATCCATTGCCTAACCCAGGCTCATAAAGAATTATCAGCCTATTCAAAGACAAGGTAGAGAAACCTAATTTCAGTAGTTCTAACAGCTGTCCATCTACTAATGAGGAAAGTCTGTCCTCTCCAAAAAAAAAAAAAAGGTTCTGATTTCTCAATACTATGAACCTTTTCGTTCTTGATTCCTACCTTGACCTAAACAGGTGTCATTGTTGTTCATTCATTTTTCAGTTATGTCTGATTCTTCGTGACCCTATTTGGGGTTTTCTTGGCAAAGATGCTGGAGTGGTGTTCCATTTCTTACTCCAGCTCATTTTTTACAGATAAAGAAACTGAGGCAAACAGGTTTAAGTGACTTGTCTAGGGTCACACAGCTAGTACACATCTGGGGCCACATTTGAACTCAGGAAGATGAGTCTCGCTGACTCTGGACCAGGCGCTCTATCCACTGCACCACTGAGCTGCACAATCATGCATACCGTAATTGTCCTAAGTATGCATATTTTAATTCTACCTTTCACTTCCTACCCAGGAATCATACCCAAAACATGGATTGTCATTATGAAATAGGTGATTTGTCATCAACACCTATTTATCATCCATTTGACAAACATTTATTTAGTACTTACTTCCTTAAATGCACCGTGATAGAGAAGCAATATGGTACAGTGGTAAGACTGCTATATTTGGAATTGGAAGACCTAGGTTCAGTTCTTGGCTCTGATGTTTAACATGTCTGCCTCAGTTTGTTCATCTATAAAATAAGTGGGTTGGACCAGATGACCTACAGATGATTAAATAGCTATAAATCTGTGATCTTACTCTCTATTCCTGCAACTCTTTATCCCAAATACCCTAGGGTCCTATACCATGGGGAAGGGGAAAGGAATAAGCCTTTATACAGTACATATTAGGGTAGCTAGGTGGTGGAGTAGACAGAGCTCTGGGCCTGGAGTTCCTGACTCCAGATCCATCCTCAGACACTTACTGGCTGTGTGACCCTGGGCAAGTCACTTAACCCTGTTTGCCTCAGTTTCCTCATCTGTAAATATGAGCTAGAGAAGGAGATAGCAAACCACTTCAATATTTTTGCCAAGAAAACCCCAAATGGAGTCATGAGGAATTGGACATGATTGAAACAACTCAACAACAAAAATGGTGCCTGTTATGTGCTAGGCACTGTAGGAAGCACTCTTGGCAAATATTATCTCATTTTTCATAGGAACATAGAATGTTGGAGCTGGAAAGGACCTTAGAAAATACCTAATCCAATGCCATTATTCTACTGTTGAGGACACTGAGGTCAAGAAGAGGTGAGGAGACTCACATCATTACACAGATAATTAGTGAAAGACTTCTAGGAGAAAAATCCAGGTCTTCTACTTTAAATCCAAAATTCTTTCAACTATGTCATAGCCTACACTCCATGGCAAAGTAACTAATGTCAATTTATCACCTTTCCTAGGAGCAAACAGAAGTCTTTTGAAAATGAAATGGCTCCAGGTCCTACAGGACTAAACCAAATCAAAATTTCAAGTGCTGTGACAGGAAGGAAGAGAACATATTGTGGAAGGAGGATGGGAGTGGGCTTCCTGACAACCCTTTAATTATACCAGAGGTTCCCAAACTTAGTTGGCCTACCATCTCCTTTTCTTTTTTTTTCTTTTTTGTTTTCTGTGATTTAACAACTTTAATAAGCTGCTTGAATTTTTTAAAAATTTATTTTGTTTTCGACATTCATTTCCACAAGATTTTAAGTTACAAATTTTCTCCCCATCTCTACCCCCCACCCCAAGATAGCATGTATTCTGGTTACCCCTTTCTCCAGTCTGCCCTCCCTTCTATCATCCCACTCCCCCATCCCTCGTCCCCTTTCCCCTTACTTTCTTGTAGGGCAAGATAGATTTCTATAACCATCCCCTTTTCCAAAAAGAAACTGCTCAGCAGCTCCCTGGAAATCTACTTTCTTTTAGCCCTTTAACTTTTTTTTTGCAATGGTTCAAAAAATAGGTAATTTTTTTAAATGACACATCTTAAATTTAATAATTTATTGTAAATTTTTCCTGCATTGAAATTTTGATGATGCGATGTTACATCATGTGACTGGATAGTATCTTTTGTATATTGAATAATGCATATTGCTGACCAAGCCTTAAACCCAATTCAGTCTGGATCTCTTAGACTGGACAACAATAAGTCCCTGCCCAAGTACCTCTGAATGGCTACTTTTTGGGCCCTCCTGGCTCAGAGTGAATGTAAATAGTAACTGTTTCTCTTTTGGGCAGCAGCCCTGAGCGTCTTCCCCTCCCAGTTTGATTTTTTTCTTTTGTTAACAGTGCCATCCTTTGATTCACTTCTTAAAGAGGCCCAGTCACTGAATGGGCTTTGCTTCACTCAAAGTGAGCACTCGGAAAGGCCTTAGCTTAAAAGGGCCAAGGTCTCCCAATGCATCCTGGGCCATCTCTAGTCATCCTGACCAACGTCTGGCCACTGGACCCAGATGGCTCTGGAGGAGAAAGAGGGCTACCTTGCACAGCCCTCTCTCACTGAAATCAAAGTCAATTGCAAGTCATGTCATCATCTCCCTGATGTCACGGTCCTCTTTGAGAAGGATGGACAAACCACACACAACAACCACAACCACAAGACCTATCAACAGACTTGACCACTGATCGGTTATAACTTGCATTTTGTTTGTTTATTCGGAAAATAATGTAATCGCTATAACCTTAACTCTGTTATACAACAGATGAAACATGTATAAGCAGTTATTTTTATTTAACACCCCCCAATTACACCAGAGGCTATTAATGCCTCCTAGATCATTCCAGCACACACACACCCTGGAGGTGGGAGGGAAATATTGCCCACTCTGGGAACCTATGAATTATATAATGTAGAGTTCACTACTTAAAGTTTTCAGGACTTATGATGCGTACTGCTTTTCTGGTTTTGGCAATTTGGGCTAACACCACCAAAGTATGTTTTTTCCCCAAAGTGTATCAATCCTTGGTAGAGGATAAAATAGATCATTTCAATGTCATGAGATTGAAAAGTTTTTGTACTAACAATCAATGCAGCTACCATAAGAAAGGAAGCTATCAGTTGGGAGTCTTTATATCATATATTGCCACATACGGATCTTTATATCACAATCATTTCCTAATAGATAAGTAGCCAAGTGATTTAAACAATTTCAAAAGAATTACAAGCTGTTATTATCCATATGAAAAACATTACTAATAATAGAAATGCAAATCGGAACAACTCTGAGGTTTTACTTCATGCCCAAATTGGCAAAGTTGATAAAAGATGAGAAATTTACATTTTTAAGGGAGAGATATTGTTATGGTAATACAGGCACACTCATATAATACCAAAACTATGAAATGGTCCAACCATAATAGAAAAAATATGGAATTATGCTAAAAAAGTGACTTTAAAATGTCCATGCTTTTTGACCCAGGGATCCTATTGCTTAAGTATACGCCGGAAGGAGGTCAAAGACAAAAAGAACGAAAGGTCTCATGTATATACCAAAACAGTCACAGCATCACTATTTTACTTGAAAAGGACTGGAAACAAAGCAGATTCAATTGGGGAATGAATAAATAAGTTGTGACACATGGATGTAATGGAATATTTCATTGTTATAAGAAGTTATGAATGTAACTGTGAGAAACAAAAGAAAGAACTCCTCCACAGGATTAACACTACTCCCAGCTTTGCAGGAGAGATTACAGGATGTAAGTCAGAGATGACTGATTCTAATCAGATCTGTGACCTAGCATAACCAGGCTTCTGATCAAGTAAAAGGTTGGAAGATTGTATGCATGCCTAACGAGCTGTTTAATGTTATCCAACACACCCCCAGCGTGGAGCAAGCCAATTTAAATGCACCTGCAATACCTGACGACAGAGGGGGAACACATCAAGGAGAAGAACATGGAAGAGATGGAAGAGGTGGTTCAGGAAGTTGCATTCAGCTAATGAAGACAGGGCGCGGGGGGGGGGGGGGGGGGAGAATTTCAATGGGCAACAGGAAATAAATAACTTTGCATTTGTCTGAGCAAGGGTGTTTCTTTAGGGAGTTACCCTAAATGAATGTAAAATAAGAGCTTTCCTGGCTTCACAACAAGTATTGTTCTTTCTAGAGCGAGCACATTTCTCACATAACAAATTCAGAGAAACATGGAAAAACCCATATGATCTGAACCAAAATGAAGAAAGCAGCAAAGGAAAACAATTACAGTACATAAGTGGAGAGAAAACAACAACAAAACTAAACTAAACTAAACTGAACACTATCATTATAATGACCAGGTTTATCACTGACGGAGAGATAAAAAATGAACCTCTTTCCCATCTTTGCAGAGATGGGATACTACGGGTGTGAAATATTCTATATACTGTCAGACTTGGTTGGTGTTTCATCAGTTTTGCTGAAGTGGCTCTTTTTCTCTTTTTAAAAGGTTATTTATTACAAAGATGACCTGTTGGTAGGGAAAAAGAAAAGAATACTCAGAAATGAAAGGTGTTATAAAAATAAAAATTATCAATAAAATATTCTAATAAATCCATTGTTTTTGAGTCATTGTTTTTGAAACTGTTCTTTATTTGCACGTTTTAGACTTCAAATGCCACAAAAAAGCATAAATATTACTGGATCTTCATGAAAAAGAGATATTAGATGTGTTTAAAAAAACTATAGAGTAAGCAAAAGCATTAAACAGACAAAGGCTTAGGCATAAGCGCAAACTGACCTTGAAACACTCTGGAAATACAAACCTGATAATGCAGATTTTTGAGAGTCTAAGGAACTAAGTTAGTCACTGCCTCCTTTTTAGAATTAATAACTAATTATTTTATAATTTGTTTAGATTTCTTTACAATCTCATCTCCTCTTTATAGGGAAAACATGGCACTGGATGTTCCCATCCCCTTAGAGGAATGACTGGAGATGAAAGCATGAGTGATTGGCCATCGCTATGACAGGTTTAGGCAAAAGAAAATTTCTGACTGACTATAATAATTTATCACACAATGCAAATGGTGCTTGCTATTAAAACCCCTTATGTGATAAAAGAAGGGAAAATGCCCAGAAAAATACTAAGGAAATACAACAAGCTTGATGTGACTAAGCCAGATCTATAAAAGGGGAACATGTATTTAAGCAGATGTTCAAATATTTTTGAACCCTAAAAGAATTAATATCTCTACAAGATATCATCTATAGGATAATGCCTCAGTGTTTCCATCTGTAAATTAAGGAATATAACCAATCTTGTGAGTTTGTCATGAGAAGCAAGTGAGATTATGTGAGTCATGTTTTAATATAACATATTTTTAATGTAGCATTAGTATGCATAGTACAAAATTTCCATATATTTTGATCTATTTGTGAAATAGATGAATCACAGGATTGTGGATTTAGAACTGATCCTACTTCAGGGACTGTCCAGTACAACCCACTCATTTTACATTAGATGAAACTGAATCATAGAGAGGTTAGGTGACATGCCCAAGGTTACATATGTTGGCAGAGAGACGACTTGAATCCAGGTCCTCTGACTCTAAAAACAACGCTTTTTTAAATTTTCTGTTGAACAATCTGAGTAACATGGTGATATCCCTGAGATCCTAAAAGAAAAAGAAGAAAGGTGCTATGCATTGGTCAGTCCTCTAGAGAGGATTTTATAGAAAAATATGAATTAAAGTCACACAAGATGAAAAAATGTAGAGTGGTTGTAATCTGCATACCTGGAGGGAATATTTGTTCTGATGAACTCATAGTAATTATTATACATAGATTGTAAAGAAACATTTCATCTTAATGGAACCTCTCCAACACAGGTTTAGTGATGGGGTGGGGAACCTATGGCCTTGAGGCCACATGTGGTCTTCTGAGTCCTTGAGTGTGGCCTTTCGACTGAGTCCAAGTTTTACAGAACAAATCCTTTCAGTAAGAGGATTTGTTCTGTGAAGTTTGGATTCAGTTAAAGGGCTGTACTTGAGGACCTAGAGGGCCACAGGTTCTTCACTCCTGGTAGGCCCACACTGGCTCAGTAGGGAGGAGCTCTTTTTAGTTTGCTTGGGTTTTTTTTAATTATTTTTTTTTTAATTAACAAAAATTTATTTTCTCTTTCTTCTATCTCCCCCACCACAGAAAAAGAAAAAGAGAACCTTTATAGATAATATGCAAAATCAAGCAAAATAAATTCTCACACTGACCATTTCTCATTCTGTATGAATGAATGAAATTTTTATTAAGCACTTACTATATGCAAAGCATTATGGTAGTCACTGGAGATACTGTACTCTGAGTTTCTCATATCTCAGTCAAGAACTTCATTATCAGTCCTCTGGAATCATGACTATTCATTGCATTGGTCAAAGGTCTTAAGCCTTTCAAAGTTATTTGTTTTCACACTTATTGTTATAGTATAAATTGTTCATTGGATTCTTCTCACTTCACTCTACATCAGTTCATTCAAGTTTTCCAGATTTCTCTGGATCCATCCCTTTTATCCTTTCTTATGGCAAGATGGTATTCCATTACATTCATGGGCAATGATTTGTTCAGTGTTTCAATCAATGGGAGCTCTTTTAGGTTCCGATTCTTTGCCACTACAAAAGCTACTGTAAATATTTTTCTTTATATGAGGCCTTTTCCTCTCTTTCATCTCTGTGGTGTAAAGGCCTGGTGGAGGTACTGTTGAGCTAAAGGATATACATAGGTTAGAGACTATTTGAGCAAAGTTCCAACTAGTTGTACAAAATTACTAGACCAATTCACAGCTTTAACAATAGTGCATTAGTGTGCCTTTTTTTGGGGGACTGATTTTCTGATTAGTCAACTTTGCCAATCTGATTGCCTATTTTGCCAAATCTGAGGTGGAACCTATGATTTGTTTTAATTTTCATTTCTTTAAATTTTAGTGGTTTGGAGCATTATTTTTCATAATATAAGTCAAATATAAGATACAAATACCTTATATGTCCTCTTTTTAAAAAATTGCCTGTTCATATCCTTTGATCATTTATCAGTTTGGGAATGGCTCTTGTTCTTATAAATTTGAGGAAGTTCTTTATATGTCTTGGAAATGAGATCTTTATCAAAGAAATTTTCTATAAAGATTGTTTTTATAGTTACTTGTTTCAATTTTAATTTTAGATGTATTTGGCTTTGTACAAAAACAGGTTAATTTTATGGAATTGAAATAATCCATTTTATCTTCTGTGATAGGAGGGTTAGATGGATAGAAGGCCTGACCTAGAATCCAAAAGACTCAACTTCCCGAGTCCAAATCAAGCCTCAGATTCTTACTAGCTGTGTGACCCTGGGCAAGTCACTTAACCCTGTTTGTATCAGTTTCTTCATCTGTAAAATGAGCTAGAGAAGGAAATGGCAAACGACTCTAATATCTTTGCCAAGAAAACCCCAAATGGGATCATAGACTCAGAACACAACTGAAATGACTGAAAGACAACAAGAAATCTTCTGTGATCCTCTTTTCCCCTTGTTTGGTCATGAACTGGTCTTCTATCCATCTATCTATCTATCTATCTATCTATCTATCTATCTAGATAAAAGTAATTCATTCTTTGATCCTTTGTTTAATTTGTTTATGATGTCACCTTCATGTCTATTTATCTTGGTGTTGAGTGTGAGATGTTAGTCTATACCTGGTTTCTGCTAGATTGCTTTCCAATTTTCCCAGCAGTTTTTATCTAAGAGTAGCTGGCATCTTTGAGTTTATCAAACACTAATCTATTTTCTTAATTTGTTTCTGTATATTATATATTTAATCTGTTTCATTGGTTGACTTTTCTATATCTTAACCAGTAGCTGGTTCGACACAGCTTTGTAGTATAGTTTGAGATGGGATAGTGCTAGCTCCCTTTTCTTTCCAATTTAAATCATTATTTCTCTTGAGATTTTTTGGCCTTTTGTCCCTCCAGAGGAATTTCATCATTATTTTTCCTAGTTCTATAAAATAATTGTTGGTAGATTGACGGGTATAACACTAAATATGTAAACTAATTTAGATAGTATTGTCATTTTTATTATTATGGTTTGGCCTACACATGAGCAATTATTATTTCTCCAATTATTTGAATCTGTCTTTATTTCTATAAATAGTGTTTTGCAGTTGTATTCACTTATTTCCTGATTATATCTTATATCCAAAGCATTTGGGATACAGATCTTGTATCTTATTGTATCCCAACTATTTTATATTTTACACATATAGTTAAAATGAAGTTTCTCATTCTATCTCCTCCTAATTGGTTTTGTTGGTACTATACAGAAAGGTCATTAATATGTGGACTTGTTTTATATTCAGCAACTTTGCTAAAGTTGTTAATTGCTTTAATTAATTTTTAGTTGACTATAGTTCTTTAAGTAAACTATCTTATCACTTACAAAAGGTGACAGTTATGTTTTCTCTTCACGCATAGCTATTTCTTCAATTTATTGTTCTTGTCTTATTAGTGTAACTATCATTTCCAGCATTATCATTGATAGTGAACATCTTTGTTTACCCCTAAGCTTATTAGAAAGGCTTTTAATTTATCCCCATTACATATAATACTGGCTTGTTTTTAGATAAATACTATTTGTCATATTAAGGAAAGTTCTACTTGTTCATGTTTCCTAATGTTTTTAACAGGAAAGGATGTTATATTTTGTCAAAGGTTTTTTCTGCATCTATTGACATAATCGTATGATTTTTGTTGCCCTTGTTCTATAGTTTTCTATAAGAGATTTGTAAGATTTATTTTCCTATTTTCTCAACAGTTTATATAATATTGTAATTATTCTTTGAATGTTTGATGGAATTTCCTTGTAAATACATTTGTTCATTTGGTTTTATTTTTCCTTTGGAGATCATTTATGGCTCGTTGCATTTCTTTTTCAGAGGTTGCAATGTTTAAGTTCTTTATTTCTTATTCTGATATTTAAGATAAGTTATGCATATTTTTAATGGTTGGTCAAAATAGTCTACAATGAATTCTTTTATTTCTTCTTTATTTGTTGTGAATTCTTTTTGCCTGTTTTTGGTACTGATAGTTTGTTTTTCTTTCTTTTTTAAGTCGAATTTGCTAATGGTTTATCTGTTTTTTTATAAACAGCTCCCAATTCTATACGTTTATTCAATGTTTTTTTCTTTTAATATTTTAAAATGTATTTGATTTTCTGAATTTTCAATTTGTATTTAATTGACTTTTTAATTTCTTGGTTTCCTAGGTTTTTTCCAGTTACATGCCTAATTTAATGATTTATTCTTCTTTGGTTGATTTAAATGTTTAGAGATAAACATTTTCCTTTTAAGACTTTGGCTGCATCCCAACAATTTTCATGTGTTGTCTTATTGTTGTCATTATCATTAATGAAGATATTTATTGTTTCTTCAATTTGCTCTTCGACCTACCAATTCTTTGGATTATTTTTTTTCTAGTTTTAACATTTTATTCAATGATTCTTTCTTGAATATACTTTTCATTGCACTGTCATAAACAAAAATGTATTTAATATTCTGCTTTTCTGATTTTTTTGAGACTTTTATGCTTCAATACATTACATAATCATTTTCTGTATAGGTGCTATACATGGCTGACAAATATTGATACTGTTTAAAAATTCCATTTAATAATCACCAGAAGCCTATCATATTTAACTTATAAAATTCTAGTCAGGTCTTTGATTTCTTTCTTTTTGTTTTTGTTAGAATTGTCAAAGTCTCAACAATGCACCACAAGGTCTTCCCAACTATTATATTCTTATTGTCCATTTCTCCTCATAACCCATTTTTAGTTTTCCTTTAAGTATTTAGATCATATGCCATTTTGTACATATATGTGAAGTACTGATATTAATTCAATGCCTTTTTACATTTCATCATAATACAGTTCCCCAATTTATCCTTTGAATCAAATCTATTTTTGCTATTGCCTTGTCTGAGATCATGTTGCTCTTCTTGCTTCTTTTTTTAAAAATTCTGCAGAAGTATAGTAGATTTTGTGCCAGCCTCTTAGTTTAACTGTTTCAATCTTTGTTTCAAGTGTTTTCCTCATAAACAACGTATTGGAGCTGCTCTCCTTTGGAGAAAGCTCTAAGTTGTTAGATTCCTGTGAAGCCTTGGTTCAGTAATCATGAGATATGGTACAAACTAGGAAAAGGAAAAGAAAACAAAGCATCCTTGGGGTAGAAGCAAAGGAAGGAAGAGACTGGAACCGTGCACTAGTTACATATGGAATGGTGGTGGCTGATGATGGTACATAAGGGGAACCTACAGATCATGTTTCAGATACTGAAAAACCATGATGCCCAATGGACAGATACGGCTGCTGCTCAAGACCTTCCCAGACTGAGGAGACCTCTGCCTGGATTGAAGGGGTTAAAGAGAGGCCAGACGTTGCCCCTTGCCTAATAATCTAGTTGTGTTTGGTGGAAGGGAACAGAGTCCACCCACTGATCTGAACTCAATGCCCAGGTACAATAATAGTCATCCTGGACTATTGAAAGACTCAAGATTGAGACTGCTAGTCAGTGGATTTGAAGATACTGAGGATATAATACCCAGAGGTGTATAGGTGGCATAGTTCACAGGGTTCTGGATGTGGAATGAGGAAGACCTGTGTTCAAATCCTCTTTCAGTCTCTCACTGGGGATGTGACCTGGGCAAGTCACTTAAACCTCTTCTGGTCTCAATTTCCTTGTCTGTAAATAATAGCACCTGTATTCCAGCGTTCTGGTGAGAATCATTTGAGATAATGTGCGTAAAGTGTTACATAAATGGTAGCTATTATAATGCTGACGATAGATCATCACAGAAATGTCAGAATTATCCAGGCAGGCAATTGTTCCATGGTTAATAAGAGATGAGGTTATGGACACTTATAATTATTGCTAAGAATAAGATTTTAAAAATCAAGCGTAAAGCAGGGGCATTGCTCATGCTGTTGTAAATAACTGTTTCCCTGTCAGCACAGGGTTAACAGTGGAATGTAAAGTAGTCCCCGGTGGCAGTTTTTCTTTGACCAAACAGTTCAAGTAGCAAACAGTGAATGATTTTTAATAAGGCACAATCTATCCTAAAGACAGCAGATGTAACCTGCAAATGATAAATCATACCCAAATATGAACATCATTTCATTCCTTACAAATGAAAATAAGATGTGATTTATAATGCAGTGCCCTGAGTATACATGCACGTCTCTGATGATTAATCATCTCAAATAAGCTATTATTCAGAAGCAGTCACCCAACCAGCAAGTTAAAAAAATGCTTTTGCTTCCCAATGCCAAAAAAGGTTCATGGGCTGTTGCAAGCATTACTGCTATTTCTGCTTTTGTAAATATGGTTGGTGTTTTTACACGGAGGACTGATTGATTTTTCAAAATAAACACACCAATGAGGCTATGATGGAAAGGTTAAGGTACCCCTGGCATTTAGGCCAGATCCAAAATTGAATCACTGCCTGATTTTACCAAGCTTTCCCCTGAAAGATCATATTTCCTTGGTCATATTGGGGCAGCCTAGAAAATACTTTGTGACCCTATTTAATCAATAAACCAACAAATATTTGTTAAGTTCCTTCTGTGTGACACACACTATGCTAGGTAAGCAAAAACGATAAAGAAATCATCCCTGCCCTAGAGGAGTTTACATTTTGTCAGGGGAGGCATCATATATTGGTATTTACAAATAAACACATAAATACAAGACATCTTTTGGGAAAAGACACTAGTATCTGTGGGGATCAGGAAAGGCAATGGGCTGTTGTGCTTATCCCTTTCATAGTAGCTTCCTCTAGTATGCTTAACACTTGAACTATTAATCAAGAAAAAATTCAAGTGTCTACCATGTGACAGGCACTATCTGAGGCACTGGGAGTACAAAGGAGAAAATGAAACAGCCCTTGCCCTTAAGGAGCTTCCATTCTGTCAAAGGAAACAATATGCTTCTCAATATAAATCAATACACATATATATATGTACATATCGAAAATACAAAACATATGCAAGGTAATTTGAGAGTGAGGAAGAGATCTGTGGAAGGGAGACGCAATAGTAATTTGGGGGAATTAGGAGAGAAATCATGTAGAAAGTGGCATTTGGCCAGAGCTTTGAAAGAAGCTAAAGATTCTGAAATGGATGGAGGTGAATGTGGAATGTGGACCATGTTCTAGGATAGGAGGAAAAGCCTCTGTGAAGTCAATCAAACAGTAGTCAACAAACATTTATTAGGTACCTACTGTGTACAAGACACTGAGGATACAAAAAAAAAAGGTAAAAGACAGCCAATATTCTCAAGGACCTAAGTCTAATGGGGGAGACGAATGCAAACAATTATATATAAATAAAATATATACAGTATAAATTACAGATAATCAACAGAGAGAAGGTAGTTACACTAAGAGAGAGAGGGAAAAATTTCTTGTAAAAGATGGGATTTTAGCTGGGACCTGAAGGAAACCAGCAAAGCTAGGAGGCAGAAATGAAGAGCAAGAGAATTACAGGCACAGGAGACAACAGCCAATGAAAATGCCTACAGGTGGGAAATGGAGTGTCTAGTGCAAAGAATAGCAAGGAGGCCAGTGTTACTGGATCTTAAATAACATGGGAGATGGCGCCAGGTAAGGAAGGACTTTAAAAGCCAAACAGAGGATTTTATATTTGATACTGGAGGTAATAGGGAGCCACGGCAGCTTAATGAATGGGAATGGGATGACAATGGTCAAACCTGCAGTTTTAAAAGATCAGTTTGACAGCTGAGTGGAAGATAGGCTGGAATGGGCAGAAACTTAAGTGAAGAAGGCAAAACAGAAGATTTTTACAACAGTGCAGGCATAGGTAATGAGTGTTTGCACCAGGGTGGTGGCAGTGTCAGAGGAGAGAAGACGAAGTATGTGAGAGATGTTACAAACGGGTTGGCAATAGATTGAATACGGAGGTGAGAGTGAGGAGGTGAGGATGATTCCTAGGTTGTGAGTCTGGGAGGATGGATGTATCCTTAACAGGAAGAGAAGTTAAGGAGAGGGAAGGGTTTGAGGGAAAAGATAATAATTTCAGTTTTGGACATGGGGCGTTTTCATGTGTCTACAAGATACCCGATTCCAGATGCCCTATAAGCAGCCCCTGCCCTCGAGGAGCTTCCATTCTGTCAGAGGAAACAGAATGCTTCCCAATATAAATCAATACACATACACATATATGTGTGTATATGGGAGATGGAAGTCTGGAGGTTAGGAGAGAGTTTAGGGCTGTATAAGTCAATCTGAGAACCATAAGCATGGAGATAATAATTGAATCTACGAGAGCTGATGAGATCATCGTCATCAAGAGACATTGTCCAGAAGGAGAAGAGAAAAGGTCCCAGGACAGAGCCCTGGGGAATAGTCACCTTTATCAGGTGTTTCCTTGAGGGAGATTCAACCAAAGTAAAGTAAGAAGGAGCAGGAAGCAGAGAGCCAGGAGAGAGCAGTATCACGAAAATCTAGAAAGAAGAGAGTATCCAAGAGAAGAAGGTGATTTGGACTTGGCCCCTGGAACCACCCTGGACTCTGATTGGGGTTTTGCTTCCTCTTGCCCAGATGCAGGCCTTGAGGTCACTTCCTGGCCATCTCCAGACCGTGTGGCCATGCCCGTACCACTCCTGCCCTCTTTCCCAACACTTTTGGTCACCCCTTCATGTGTAATCTTCCCCCATTAGCACATAAGCTCCTTGAGGGCAGCGAGTACCTTGCTTGTTTTTATCTTTATCTTTAACTCTTAGCTCAGGGCTTGGAATATTATCCAGTTATTGCTGTTCAGTCATTTTCAGTCATCTCCAACTCTTCATGACAGCTTTTGCAGGGTTAGGCCCTGCACTCTTTCCACTACGCCACCTAGCTACCCCTACGGCTGCTTCCACAAGCTGCTAAAATGGAGCAAAACTGTTCACAATACATTTTTTTCTGGTCCATTCACCCTCACAAACCCTGACTCCTTGGCTGGGCTTCTTTAATTACAGAGCTAATATGTGCAGTGGCTGTCCTCCAGGGCCCCACATTGTCTTGCAGAATCCCTTCTTCCTCCAAGATTTTTTTTCAACTTTTAACATGAAACATTTACTAAACAAGAAGGCAAAAGTAATGATAATCATAACATTTACTCAAGTGAAATGAAAGCATGAATAATGAAAATACGACAGTGCTTATAATAGAAACCTTGGTCATTCTCCCATCACTGCACATACTGTTCATTGAAGAGAGTGGGTACAGAGAAACCTAGAAATGAAACCCATGTTCTAGGGGCAACTCAGGATTCTGGATTATGGGCCTGGATGTGAATGGTCTGTTTTAGGGAACAGATTCACCTCGTAAATGAAGCCTTTCATGATTCCCCCGACTTGGCTGGTATCCTCCATTCCAAACTACTTTGTAATTTTTCTTTTTATGTTTAAGTGTACCTATTTATATATGGACTTCTTGTCGCCTCCACTAGAATTTGAGCTCTTTGTGAATAATAATTTCACTTTTATATTTATATCCCCAGCATCTAACAGTTCTTGGCATATAATAGGGGCTTAATAAATGCTTGTTGATTGATTCTTGGGCAAATCACTGACCCTCTCTGGACCCCAGTTTTGTTTTGTTTTATTTTACAAATCAGAGGATTGGACTACATGCTTATCTAGCTCCAAAATTTTGTGTCGAATCTTCAGGATTTTATTTTCAAAAATGTGTTGAGCTGATTCATGCCAAAAAGAGCCAAGAGATTCAAAAGGTTCTGAGGATACATTCATACGAGAAGCCCTGAGCAGGGACTTCTGGGGTTAAGCAACCAGAAGGGGTAGATTAGACCTCTGGGTTGAATAGTGGACAAGCAGCAGGCACCAGGTGAGTCATGAGGAGCTCCTGGAGTAAGCTGAGAGCTCCAGGAAGTGGGTCCTGGTGAGAGACAGTAGCAATGTGGTAAACAAGACATTGTGTAAAGGCAGCAGACATCAGAGTAAGGGAAAGAGGTAATGGTGTAGTTTACAAGAGATAGAATCAAAGCCACAGATGCTAGAGGAAGAGAGAGAATTGACCTCAGAGATGAGAATGGCAAATGAAACTGAGCTGTGTCAGAGACTCACAATAATAAGTCAGAGGCTTGGTGTGGACTGTGATATGGAAAGCATCCTATTGATGGAATTCTGATAAAGTTGCCACCAGTCCCAATATTCTAACTTTCTTAGAAGCTTCACTGAACAGCAGGCCTACTGCACCTACCTAGCCACTCCCACCCCACCCCAATATCCTGACTTCTCCATATATGCCTCGCTGCTCACTAGAACAACAAGTGTGTCCATAAAATTTGTCCACGTCCATTTGTCATAGAACAGCAGACGTGTCCATGTGATGGGATCCCAGCCACTGCCTCTAGCTAGCCACTACTCCCAGACCCATTCCTCATATTTCCCACAGAAAGAGCAAATGTGTCCATGCACTCAACCACAACCACATCCATCTAGCCTCAGACAGGACCACAAAAGTCAGTCAATCAGAAAGCATCACCACCAGGGTGACCAAGCAGGCTATGGGCCCCAAAACAACAGAAGGAACTTTCTCTAAGTAGGCAGCTGTGCAGTAATAGTAAAGAACTGACCTGGAGTAAACTTATGACGTAGAGAGGCTAATTATAATGTCATTATCATACATACATACCCCACCAATGGGTTTTTCTGTCTGCATTGTGGATAATCGCTTGCACAGTTCCACTGTGGCTGGGACCCCTCCCCTATTACCTAATCCCTTAACAAACCCCTCCTGCCTTTTTAATATTCATAATTTCTGTTATGTAATTGCATCTGTACCCTATAAAAATCCATCTTGCTTTCTCTGAAACTGCTGGTTCCTCCTGGAACTTAGCCCGCTCCATGAGAGGCATCAATCTCAATAAACGCCTATACTTGCAATAGAGGTGGTCTGACTCTGGATTCTTTGAGATGGCTCCACCACAACGTATCATGAAATAGCAACAGCTTTTGGCATCCTTGAGTGGGCAGATACTAAATGCCAACCATTTTTGGCATCCCTGGGTGGGCAGAGACTAAACCTCACCACTATGATGATAATTCCTTTGCTAACCAGATTTAAGTCCTTTTTCTGTTCTTTTCTTATCTGTGATATGTTGGAATGTTTATTGTTAGCCTAATTCATAAGAAGGAATTGAAAGTCTCTACTGGAAAGCTAAAAACCAGCTAAATTCAGATGTTTTCAAGGTTGTCCTGGGGAGTGACAAAATCACATTTTGTGGAGATTATCATTACAGAGAGGCCTTCAAGAGCGAACCTGGTTCACAGGAGGTCAGAGTTCCGGTTTTGAGTCACAAGGTACATAAACCTTAAACTCAATATAAAATCAGAAAATCTTTTTTTCCAAAATGCAAAGGGGAAGAAATATTTTTAATTTGCTAAGGAGCTATCAGAATTTCAAAAGCCAGGGATGCCCAGAATTCAGAGAACTACAAAGTAAATCATCTGTGTGCTTCAGTTTCCTTGTTTGCAAAATGAAGAGATTGGAATAGATAACTACAAGGTCCCTTTGAGCTTTAAAGCTATGATCTTATAACTTAACATCTCATGTGTCCAAAGAAAAGGCTGTCTATCCTCGAACTAACACTAATCTAACCATTAAACTCTAGTTGCCCATTTCTCTGTCTGAATCTCCCCTTTCTTTTCCTTGCTTTTACCCCAAACTTGAGCCTAGCATCAAAGGTTTATAGAACATAGGATTTACATCTGGAAGGGACTTTAGAAGTCACCTAGCCCAGCCTCCTATTTTATAGATGGAAAAAACTGAGGCTGAAAGACTGTAACTTGCCCAAGATCACACAGATAGTATGTTGCTGGGCCAGAATTTGAATCCAGAAACTTTGAGTCCAAATCTAAAATTTTCAGGGATGGAACCATGATGTTGGAGTATTAGAAAGAAGTGCAGAGAGTTTTCCTCCATAAACTCTTCCAAACAAATCTAGAAAGCACACCAAACTGAATCCTTACAGGGAAATACAGAAAAAGTCACAGTGAATCATTCGTTCAGCCCAGTTCTCCACAGAGAGATAGACAGAGAGGTCTGTGGACACTGGGGACAGTATCTAGCCAGGAGCACACCACCCATGGATCACTCCAGTGCCCAGGGAGAGAGTAAGGGGAGGCCCCAGTCCCACACCGGAACACCACCAGACCCATACCAGGTCACGGCCATGGGAACAGGTGAGAGCTGGCAGTTTTGTTGCCCACTACCCTGCTAGAGTAACAGATGCAAAATGGATTGAAAAGACCTGCTTGGGAGAGTGGTGCTTTTATGGGTAGGGAGATTCTGGGAAGTATGTGGAGAAAGGAAAAAAATCAGAGGCCAGCAGAAGCAATGGTGTGGTTCAGACCCAGGTACAGAGCAGCCTCACTTCCAGCATCTTACTCGGCCTGTAGAGGAATAAGTAAGGCAGGAATCCTAGATCAAAGGAGAGTCCTACAATCCTGCTTCTCTGAGTGAACAGAGCCCTCCAGATAGGCCAATGGGCACTGAATCCAGCAGCAGGATGTTCTTATACAGACCCAAATCCAAGCCAGGAATTTGCAGAGCTCAGACCAGGAGGCTACAAGCAATCAGACCACTGGGATCAATGAAGGCTTATAGGTCCCTGGCCTGTCCTTGAGATCCTGGAACAACACAACAAGAAAGCAGCAACAGAAGTGCATAGATCCCAGCCCTAACATCATGTCTGAAGAAGGCTGGAAGAATGAGCAAACAGAAAAAAGAATCCCATCACAAAGAGCTATTATAATGGCAGGGAAGCTCATGACATAAACCCAGAAGAACATCTGCAAAGTCTCAGAGAGAATCACTGCTTGGACAGCAATTCAACTAGGAATCTGAAAGAGATAAAGCAAAAGAGTCTTTTAAAAAGTTTTAAAATGTCCTTTTTAATGAAATGAGAGCACTTGAAGGGAAAAAATGGAAAAGAAATGAAATCTATAGAAGAAAGAATTGGAAAGAGAATTAATAGTTTGGTAAAAGAAGGGCAAAAATCTTATTCCAACAACAAACTTCTTAAAAAGTAGAATAGACCAAATAGAAACCAATGACTACAAGAAGCAAAAATATTAAAACAAAGTCAGAAGATTAAAAGAATAGAAAAAATGTAAGCTATCCCATGGCAAAAAAAATGACCTGGAAAACAGAGAGAGGGGAAAAATGTTGAGAATCATTGGACTATCTGAATGCCATAACCCCTGCTCCACCCCTCCCCAAAGAACCTGCACATCATATGTCAAGATATCTTAAAATAAAAGTGCCCATATCTCTTAGAACCAGAGCATAAAGTGGAAATAGAATCTACTGGTCACCTCTGAAAGAAATCCCTAAGTGAAAACTCCCAGGGACATCACAGCCAAAATTCAGAGTTTCCAAGTCAAAGAAAAAAAAAATAACTGCAAGCAGCCAGAAAGAAAGAATTCAAGAACTGAAGATCACACACAGTCAGGATCGCACATGATTCAGCAGCCACCACTATAGAGGGGAAAACCTGAAATAATGATATTCAGAAAGGCAAAAGATACGGACTTACAGCCAATAACATCTTACCCAGCAAAAGTAAATACAGTGTGATAAATGAAATAGATGACTTCCACACGTTGCTGATGAAAAGACCAGAGCTAAGTAGAAACTTTAAAGTTCAAACACAGAAGTGAAGAGAAATGTAAAAAGGTAAGCAGGAATGAACAATGCTAAAGGATGAAGCAAAAATAAACTGTTTACATTCAAATATGGGGAGATGATACATGCGTCCCCTCTGAACTCCGTCATCATCGGGGATCATAGAGGGAATCTAAGTAGACAAAGCCTGAAAGTAGTTTCTGTCTTGATGATCTTAAGAAAGTAATAGAAAGAGAAAGGAAATTAAAAGTGAAAGAAAGGTTAGAGAAAATTATCTTACCTGATCAAGATGTATAGGTAGATATCTCTAAAGGAAAAGAGGCTGAGGGAACAGTGGATGCTTGAACCTTACTCTCATCTGAACTGGTCCAAAGACGGAACAACACCCACACACAGCTGAATACAGAAACACGTCATTCAACAAGGAAATAGGAGCGGAAAAGGCAAGAGCGGGGTAAGAGGAATTAGGGGGAAGGTAAATTAAGGGAGGAATTAATCTGAAGCAAAACAAACTCCAAAGATGTACAAAAATATTCATATATTTTTTGAGGTAGCAAAGAAAGAGAATATGAAGGGTGCCCACAAATTGGGGGATAGCTGAACAAGTTATTGTATTTAAATTTGATGGCATGTTATTGTGCTGAGCTCATAAGCAAATGATGAACCGTGATTCCAGAGGACTAATGAGGAAACATACTACCCACATCCTGTTAGAGAAGAGAAGCATGCAGAATGAGACCCCAAAAAAATTATTTTGGCTGTGGATAATGTGGAAATTGGATTGACTATACATTTCTAGAATGGATTTTGTTATTCTTGTGTTCTCAGGTGAAAGGGTGGAAGTGGGAGGTGAGAAGGTGGATTTTAGCTGATTAGGAAAATAAAATATTTTTTTAAATTAAAAAAAAAACTGTTCACCGTATTGAGTCTTACTCCTATATTAGCCATGCTATAGCAGTACACTACATTTTAATTATTTGCTACAGGTGAGTTTTATAGAAGTAACGTTCATTAATCATAGGATTTTGGGGCTGAAAGGGATTTTAGAGATGGTCTAGCATGATCTCTTTATATTACAGATAAGGAAATTGAATTCTAGGTAAGAGAAGTGTCCTACCCAAGGTCATATACCTAGTGTCAGAGTGAGGATTCAGGCCCAGGCCTATTAAATCAAAGTAGAAGCAACGCATCTCTCTGATTTATGCCTCACTTAATATAGGTAAGAGGACAATTTAACAAAAGTATATTTGTGGCTGAAGATATCAAGGATTTTGTGTGATAAGAGAATAAGCAGAAGGAGGACTGACTTTAGGGTCAGATGACCTGCCCTCAAATCCCTATGAGTCCAAATTCCTGGCCTCATTTTCTCCATCTGTAAAATAAAGATGTTAGACTAGATGATCTCTGAGGTCCCTTCAAACTCTACATCTTTTGGGTTCTACTTTTTGCTAATAAGACTAAAGAGATCAAAAGAAGTTAAATGATTTACCAACAGTTAATAGTCAAGGGAATAACCTAGATCTCTATGTTGTTTTAGCCATTTTTCTACTAAACCATAATATGGTCAATTATAAAACTAGACTATTTGCAGACATTAGAATCAACTGGGTCACCTTTTCCTCTGCCTTCTACACACACACACTCTATCTCTGTCTCTCTGTGTCTCTGTCTGTCTCTTTGTCTCTGTCTCTCTGTGTCTCTGTCTGTCTCTCTGTCTCTGTCTCTCTCTGTCTCTTTCTGTCTCTCTGTCTCTGTCTCTCTCTCTCCTCTTCCCTTCTCTCCCTCCCCCAGACTTTCATTTTAGTCATATGTACAAACTGTTCACAGACACGACTTCCCTTCTTGAGGATTTGGAGAATGAACGTAAAAACTTGAATGACGAATGACAACAATTGGAGAAATTATTAACGTTGTCATTTTTATTGAAACACACACACACACACACACACACACACACACATTGACAACAAAACTGTAGAAAGAAGTGTAGACCCTACTGGATTTTGGTTTATTATGGACAGGGTTTTTTTAGACTAATTCTATAATTTCATCAGTTACGGGAACATTCATAGTGAAACTTCCTCCGCTGATTCAGATTGGAACTGATTCTACAATTTATCATCTTAGAGAGCTGCCAAAACATCTGAGTTATTATTAAATGACTTATCTGTGGTCATATAACTAGTATGTGTCAGAGGCAGGGCTTGAACCCACATCTTCTGACTCCAATCTGAGCTCAATACATTGTGCAATGCTGCCTCTAATTATAGAGGCTCTCTCACTTTTAAGTTATTGTGTTTCTGATAAACCCATTCAGGGGCATGAGTGGGATTCGGTAGAGAAATAGTGATATAGGGACTCTCTCTTTTTTTTATTTTTTAAAATTTTATTTTATTTTCAACTCTAAATTCTGTTTTTCCCACCTTCTCTTACCCCCTCATTGAGAAGTTTTTTAAAAATTAATAACACGTATAGTCAAGCAAAACAAATCCTTGCATTAGTTATGTCCAAATGCTTCCATCTGTACTGAGTCCATTCCATCTCTATCTAGAGGTAGGTATCACAAGCCTTCTGGAATTGTGAAAACCAATACTCTCTTCACCATAGCTCCCACACCGAGCCCATCAGTTAAGAAAATAGTGAAGTTGTTTTAATACATCCAAACACCAGCTATGTTAGCTATGGCTAACAGGGCGTCCAGCAATGTCCATAATTGTGTATCAAGGGAAAGGAAGTGGTCTCAGTGAGGCAGGCGAAACAACTGAAAACAGGTGCAAAATCATCTTTGGCTATTTCCTAGTTGGACATTTCAAAAGGTTAGAGAACCACTAAGAAAATTTGGGACTGTCTTTTGAAAATCCAGGATACATAATCATTGTAATGATAATGTACAGAGAGAGATATTAGGTCTTTTGTTCATCCCTTGCTCAGACCTGCCTTATTTTCCCTTCCTTTTCCCCTTTTACTTGCTCACTTCATCACCCTCTGTCCTAGAATTAATGGGGATGGGATCTGGACCCCAAAAAGGAAAAGCTCTAGACTTTCCCAAGTGGCCCAGGTTCCTGGCATTCACCTGGAGCAATTGGTCCTTCCCAGTTAATTAACTGCCCTTCATTGTCTGCACCTGGCCCTACCCCGGACCACCACTCCTTAATTCCATATAGACTCCTTCTCTGTTCCCACAGTCTTCTGTATAAAAGATCCATCTTGCCTCCATTAAAGTGCTCAGATTCCTTAAGAGTCTGGCCAATGCTCAGATTCCTTAAAATCTGGCCAATATGGCAGATTTTTAGAATCACGCCCACCCTCTCTCAGTGTCCTAATAAACCTTGTCTTTGGCTGAAAGAAGGCTTGGATCGAATTCATTCGGGCAGGACCAGAGTGTCACTATTTTGGGGTCCCAACACCTCCAAACCTCAACAGAATCTCTTAGCACTCCAATTCTAAAACACTCATGGCTGATATTCCCAGTCCTTTCTCCCTACCCCTCTCCCCTATAACTAATGGAATCTTTTTGAACTTCCCAAATTTTAAGAATATCGTATTATATTTACGTACAGGTAAAAAGTTATAAATATTTTTAAGTAATGTTTTTGTAGAGAGATTGACGTGGATAGACTGCTGACAGTAATTGTTATTCAGAACTTGCATTTATAAGCCTTCCTTTTTTCTAACCAGAACAGCAATCCCTGGGCCGTTTGCTGTGGGAATAACCTTATGGTATGGAATCCCGTGTAGTAAGTGCAGTTCTACCATCTTTGAATCTCCTTTCTGTCTTTGACTCTGTACTCTTACTGACACAAAATGAGAGACTGTTCAAAATCAGGGCTTCTATGTTCAATGGAAAGTAATAACCTGTGAGGGTTTACAATCTCTATAGGGGAGGTGGTGATATTAACAAAGCAAAAATTCACTTTTCTTTCTTTAAAGAAGCCAGTCCTTTGTCCCCCTCCTTGGCCCACCTAGAGTCTACCCTGATTCTACTTGTTATTGAAAGATCTGAGCACTTACCTTGGAATATAGTCATCAGTGTAGTCATAGGTTTTATCTGTAAAAGAAATTGTAAAATGAATGTTAAAAGACACTTGGAATGATGACAATGGTGATGCTACACAGAGAATATTCTAAATACAAGGGTTTTTAATTTGTGTTCCATGAACCTGTTTTATGTTAACATTCTGATAACTGCATTTCAATGCAATTGGTTCCTTTGGTTAGCCTATGAATTTTATTTTGTACAGTTTATTATTCTAAGAAGTTTCCATCAAAGGAGTCCATGACACAAAAGCTGTTAAGAAGTCCTATTCTTGAGTGATGCTTGTGATATGTATGTCATCATTGAATTTGACCATTGGATAATAATTTTTTTAAAAAAAGTATTAAGAATTGTTCTGGCTGCCATCCTATTTTATCTCTATGGGATGGTGGAAAGGGCACCAGGCTTAGAACCCAAAGACTTATTTTCACATCTGAGCTCCTTCCCTATCTAACTGTATAACCTCAAGCAGTCACTTTCACTCTGAGTGCTTCCATTTGCATAGCTAAAAATTGAGGTTCTCTTCCTAGTATAATGTTCTGGAATTCCTTGAATGAATGTGGTGAAGAAGGGCTAAAGACAGAGGGGAATGACTCCTACTCTTGGGGCGAATGCTTTACTGGAAGCAAGTCTTTCCAAAAATGCATGCTGTTAGGACTATC
This sequence comes from Phalanger gymnotis, assembly GCA_028646595.1. Taxonomy (NCBI): domain Eukaryota; kingdom Metazoa; phylum Chordata; class Mammalia; order Diprotodontia; family Phalangeridae; genus Phalanger; species Phalanger gymnotis. The sequence goes on along the minus strand of CM053622.1, from coordinate 525,668,617 downwards.
TGTTTCATCTCCAGACCAGACGAATTTTCATTTTGATTCTTCTGATGTTTAAAATATCATCCTGGTTCCTTACTGTAAGGATGCAGGGGAAAGAGCAGAATTCTTCAGCAACAGAAATAAACACTTTGTTGTTACTTTATATTCATCAGATTTCACTAATAGCTGTTCCTTTTAGTGTCCATTGAAATCGAGGCATGTCTGGTAATAAAAATCCTGAAGCATATTTTAGAAAAAGTCAGGAGTGAGGATATCAGTGTCCTGGGGAAAAGTAACATATTCCACCTGCCCTTTACATTGAGAAACTGATAGTCCCAAACTGTCAACTTGGGTAAAATGAGCCTGAGATAGTGTTAGAGTTGGACAAAACATAATAGACCTAGAAAAGATCCAGGGACAGACAACTAAAATGATAATATTAGCTGGCATTTATATCAATTTTTATAGCTAAGTGTTTTATGCACATTAACTCCATCACCAGAATGATGAATTGGCCTCAAATGAACAAAGATTAAAAAGGCTAGGAGCAGCCTTTGTCTGGAAGGACAAAGAGAATACACTCAAATTTCTCTGTGCCTTTGTTTACTCATCTGTAAAATGGGGATGTTGGACCAAATGATCTCTAAGTTCACTCCCAGCCCTAAATCTAAAAGCCTGTGATAAGGAAAAGTAAAAATAGGTAGGAAATAGTTTTTTATTCAATCTCAGAGTGTTAGAAATAGGCACCATGTGAAACTTAAAGGTGATAGGAAAAAAGGATAGGAAGTATTCCTTTTTCTAGAGAGAAATTGAGAACGTGGGTAATACATATGGTAAATATAGTTTCAAGAAGGCTCTAAGTAAATGAAGAATTGGTAGCTGTAGGTGCTCTGTGAATAGTGATTGTTTCATTTGTTGTTTTTGTTTGTATCCCCAGCACCTGGTATAGTGCCTGGCACAGAGCAGGAGTTTAATGGGTACATGTTGATTGATTAATCATTAAGAGGAAAATAAGAAATGCTGAAGATATTGCCCCTAATATTTTTAGGCCAGCATCACAGAAAACAGCTCTGAGGTATGTCCTTCTATGGACGGACACTTTGTTCTACTACCAGGAACAGAAGTCTGGAATACAAGACTATTCATTAATTTGGCCTAGAATCAAATTGTTTGGGCGCTAAATCTTTTCATGCTGGCCATCATGCCTAAAACTTGATCAACACACTGTCGTTGCTGTTATTTATCAAAAAAGTACGGAGGCTAATGAGAGCCAGCATGATGTAACAGATAGAAGGCTAACCTTGTAGTCAGGAAGACTTAGGTTCAAGTCTTGCCTCTTAAATGTGCCACCTGGAAGACCCTCAGAACACCATGTTGTTGCTGAGTGTTTCAACCATGTCCAACTCTTTAAGACCTCATTTGGAGTCTTCTTGGCAAAGATACTGGAGTTTCCTTCTCCATTTCCTTCTCCAACTCATCAAACAGGGCTCAGTGACTTGTCCAGGATCACACAGCTAGTAAACGTCTGAAGCCACATTTCAGCTCAGGAAGATGAGTCTTCCTGACTCCAGGCCAGGTACTCTATCCACTTAACTACCTATACTATACCCTTCAGGGCAGGTAAAAGAGGCCATTCTTTGCCTCATTTTTACCTAGCCTTAATCACTGAATGGGTGTTTTCTCAGACAAACTGAGACCTGGAAAACACCCTAGCTTAAAAAGATCAAGGCCTCCCATAGCATCCTGGGCCATCTCCAGTCATCCTGATCTATGTCTTGCCTCTGGACTCAGATGGCGGCAAAGGAGAGAGTGAGGCTGGTGACTCTGCACAGCCCTCCCTCACTTAAATCCAATTCACTTGCAAGTCATGACATCTCCTTCCTGATGTCACAGTCCTTTCCAAGAACAAAGGACAAAACAACCCCTCAAGGCAGAGGAATTACAGATATGTGTCAGTAAAGAGAGTTTTCACATCAGAAAGTTCTCTACAGAGATGAAATAATCAATCTAGACCCAAAAACTAAATAAATAATCAAAGCCAATAACGAGCATACCTAAGCTTATGACAATGACAGAAGCAGTCTGCACATAGTCTCCCACTTAACAAAATTGGGACAAGAAAAATCAAATAATGAAAGGATTGGTTGGACACAATAAAGATCAATTAATGAAGAAACAAGTAATGAAGAGGATTTGTTTTAACTGGCATTACAAATAACAATTCCATGCTTTTGGTAAGAAAGGTTATTCTTTATACAAACCTCAAGCAGAATACGTGTGTGTGTGTGTGTGTATGTGTGTGTGTATACTAGTGAGGCAACTCCACAAATACAAAGATCGCTTTCTTCCATGAGTTACAGACTGTGAATTTAAATCTGTCTCCAAGGAGATCATTAATTGTCGAAGATGCATTATCTAGAGTAAGACTGCAAGTTGGAGGCAGAAGTGGATATTTCACATGCGAATGTATTTTTTTTTAACGTCGGTGGCAGAGACAATGTGGGAGGTTTGCTACGGAATCTGCACATCAAGGCACGGTGCTAGAAGAAGTGATGAATGCAACTGTTGGAATATGTCAAAAAGAAAACTTCATTATCCTGTAGGGAATGGAGCCCTGAACTGACTGATGTGGAACTTTCTTAACTATACTTGTGGTTCTGAGCCCAAGAGATCAGATGTGTACAGGGCTACTTGCAAGTCACTGAGCTAAGGCAAAAGTGTAAGAAAGGTTCTCTATAGACCCTGAGTTAACAGCAATATAAATAAAATTGTAAATACCTTGTGGAGCGGAACAAAATGTCAAGATATAAACCGGATTACCAATGCTTGGCAATGAAGGAATTGTAAATTAGGAAGTAAAGAAGCTTGGTCTGAAGTAGGGATTGATTTATTTTTATATGATGAGAGGACTTAGGATCATAGATTTATTGGAAGGAACTTTAGAGGTCATAGAGTCTAACCCATCCATTTTATAGATGAAAAAACTGAGGGCCAGAGTGGTTAAGTGATGGGCCCAGCATCACACAGGTAGTAAGTGTCTAAGGAAGCATTCAAACTTAAATATTCTTGACCCCATGTCCAGCACAATTGATAACGATTCACTTTTGACTGAAAGCAGTACTCCTGTTACAATCCTGCCCTCAGTACCCTCTCCTCTCTTGAAGTACACACCATTCAATGCTATCACCATTTTCTGATGCTTCTAACAGTCATAAACCTACACCTAAACATCCCTCTCCCATCTTCCTAGATAATTTTGTCTTCTAGTATTTTGTCTTTCTTTGTATCTCAAGTGTTTAGCACACAGTGCCCCGAGTATGTGGTAAGTAATTAATATATGCTAGTTGAATGACTGATGTCTTTTCCAGGACTTTGTTTCATCACTGGTGCCCATTTATGTAACTGTATTCTACTGCCTGGCCACAGTGCAGCCCTTTCTTGGTCTCTCACATACACCATCCCACCTCCGTGCCTTTGCATGCTTTCCTCCATGCCTGAAATGCACTTCCTCCTCAATTCCACGTTAAAGAATGCATTTCTCCCTACAAGACATGGCTCAAGCACCAGTTTCTACAGAAAGCTTTGCCTGAGTCTCCCCTACTGGTACTGTCCTCCCTCCCTAAGTACATAGCATTTCATCTAGATTTATTCTGTATATACATATATAAGTACATACTGTCTCTCTGGCAAGCTATCTGAAAATGAAGATAATTTCTCTTTCTCCTCCTCCTTCTCCTCCTCCTTCTCCTCCTCCCCCTCCCCCTACTCCCTCTCCTCTTTCTTCCTCCTCCTCTTCCTCCTCTTGCTCCTCCTTGTGTGGTTTCCTTGGCTAGTTCCTCTTCCTCTACCTGACTCTATAAGAATAGACATCTCCTAGGGCTCTGTTTTCTTCCTAATCTCCTCTCTCTCTCTGGATCTCGTGAATCGGACAACAATAGGTCCCTGACCAAGGACCACTTAATGGTTATTTTTTGGGCCCTCCTGGCTTGGAGTATATAGTATATAGTAACTGTTTCTCTTTTGGCCAGCAACCCTGAGGATCCTTCTCTCCCGATTTGATTCTTTTTTGATTAAAGGGGCCATCCCTTGACTCACTTCTTAAAGAGGCCTATTCACTGAATGGGCCTCACTCAATGTTACTTCACTCAAAGTGAAAACTTAAAAAGACCTTAGCTTAAAAGGGTTAAGGTCTTCCACTGCATCCTGGACCATCTCCAGTTATCTTGATTGATATCAGGACCCAGATGGCTCGGGAGGAGAAAGTGAAGCTGGTAACTTTGCACAGACCTCCCTCACTCAAATCAAAGTCAATTGCAAGTCATGTCATCATTTCCCTGATGTCACGGTCCTCTTTGAGAATGAAGGACAAACCAGAAAACTGAATCCCTCCCATGTCTTAGGAAGATTCTGAAGATCACCTGGTAGGATATGATGCCAGACACTGAGGTCCTTTCTCGAACTAAAGTGCCAAGCATTCAAACTCCGCTTCAGAGAGCACAACTCCTATCGGCTGGCCGCGTTGTTCAAATGCGAAACATACGCTTGCCAAAAAGACTATTTTATGGAGAACTCACACAGGGCAAATGTTCACGTGGTGGTCAGAAGAAGCAAAACAAGGACACTCTCAAGATCTCTCTTAAGAACTTTGGAATTGATTGTGTGACATGGGAGACACTGGCACAGGACTGCCTAGCATGGCGTGCCCACGTTAGAGAAGGTGCTGTGCTCTATAAGCAAAGCAGAATGGAAACAGCTCAAAGGAAACACAGGATGCACAAATTTGGAGAATCCACCCCAACTGTTCACATGGACTATTTGTACCTGACCTTGACTTTAGCACAGAGTCAACAACAACAGTCAGTTCTCTGACATTCTTGTCCATTCTCATGGCTTCAATTTCCAGCTAAGTCCTAAGTCTACATTTATACTCCCAAACTGAGCTTCAGTCTTGTGTTTCCAGCTACTTATATATTTCTAACTGGATGTTCTACTTTTATATAAAACTAAGACTGTCCAAATCAAGTCAATTTATTCAGCATCTACTATGTTTCAGGAACTGTGTTAAACATTGAAGATACAAAAAAAAGACAAAAGCAATCCCTGCCCTTAAAGAACTTGCAGTCTAATGGGAAAGAGAAAATCTGAACAAGTACAAACAAGATATACATAGTACACATTGAAGATAATCCACAGGAAGAAGGCACTAGAATTAAGGGGAACTGGCAAAGGTATTTTGTATGAGGTAAGATTTTAGCTGAGATTTGAAAGACAGGGAACTATGGAGGCAGAGATGAGGAGGGAGGGAATTCTGGGCATAGGGGATACCCAGTGAAAAGGCCAAGTCAAGAGTTGGATTGTTGAGCCCCAGAGTCCCTTAGAGACCACACTTTACACTTCGTGTGAGGAACAACAAAAAGGTCAGTGTTGCTGAATCATAGAGTATAGAGAGAGGACTAAAGTATAAGGAGACTGGAAATCTAGGAAGTCCAAGATTGAACATGCCCCAAACTTGGTTCCCTGGCTCTAAACTTATTCCTCTTTCTAACTTCCCTGTCTCTGTTGATGGCACCATTCTCCTCCCTGTCATCCAGACTCAGTACCTTGGTACCATCTCTGAACCTTCCCCCCCAACCCTGCACAATCAATATGTATGTCCTAGCAATTTTATGACCTGGAATCCCTCCTTTTATTCTCGCTTCCATCTCCCTAATTCAGATCCTTATTAACTCTCATTTGAACTGTTGTAATAGCCTGCCTCAGGTCTCTCGCCTCTCCATTCCAGAAATGATCATGCCAAGGGTCAGAAGGAAGAGAACCCATGTGCCCAATACTTCAGGAGGACAGAGCTTAGTATGATTTCCCTGGTCTATTTAAGTATGTCACTAACCTTGGAGCTGCTATTTTGGTCAGGGAAGTTAGAAAGAAGATGCTTGGAGGAGAAAATTTCAAGACACTTTAAAGTTTAGTCTGCATTATTAATATTTTCTCTTTCTTTCACTTTTTTCACTTTCTCCTATACTTTAAGTCCAGACAATCATCAATGCAATAGATTAAGTTCAGGTTTGTGTTTGCAATTTCCAAGGTATAAATATGCACTCTGAAAATTTAACAGTCCACTCTGGAGAGCCAGTTTGAGCTGGCTTCTGTACACTTGTGCAGAGAGCCAGCTACATCTAGCTAGAGGCAGACCCCTGGCCATCCTCTTGACATGCGCATACTTCCTCTCTCCACCTTTTCCATCTCTTCTTGGACCAATAATTGCATCATTGCTACTTTTGCTACTGGGGGAGTATGTCAGTTGACCCTCCTATGATTTTACTTATTATCGCTGTTATTCCTCTGACAAAAACATCTTTCCTAGTCACTACCCCCTATGCATTGTTTCCCCTTAGAATTCAAGCCTCTTAAGAGCAGGAATTGTCTTTCATATTTGTATTCCCTGTACTTAAGGCACAGTGCCTACCTAATCCAATTTTTTTTTCATTTCATTCATTCATATTCAACACTCTGTGCACATATTAGATTATATTTGTTTGGTGGTGGTGGTGATGGTGGTGGTGGTGGTGATGGTAGTGGTGGTGTGTGTGTGTGTGTGTGTGTGTGTGTGTGTGTGTGTATGTATGTTTTAATAGACCTTTGATTTAATTGTATAAAGACAGCTTCCAGTGAGGGAACTCCTTCTTTAAATACAGGTCACACAAGCTCTGCAACTTGGTCTTAGAGAGTCTTCTGAGCCACTGAGAGCAAAGTTTACACAGCCAGTATATGTACTGGGAGGACCTGAAGCCCAGTCTTTCTTACTCAGACACTGTTTCTCTATCCATTGCCCTTTTCTCAGTATGGTGAGATTTTTGTTTTGTGTCGTTTCATTAGAACCTATGACTGGTTCCCAATGAGGAAATATCCTCTACTAATACAGATACGCATGTTATAGTCTTATAAAGTTATCTGGGACATTGATATTAATTTGATCAAGGTCATACAGTCAGTATTGATCAAAGGTGGGACTTGAATCTCGGTCTTCCAGCTGTCTGTGCACTTCACCCATGGCTCCCTCTCCATATACTGTGGATTAAATTACGCTTCTGTCTGTACGAAGCCAGAGTGTGTGCCTCTCACTGAAACATGAAAACACACCCCACAAATAACTTCATGACAGGGTTAGACTTCATATTTTGGAAAAAGATGGACAGATGAAGACTATTTTCAGTGAGACATAGAGGTCATGGAACATACTCTCAAACCTGATTCTAAATTCCTTGTTCAGAAAATAGGACCATAAGAATACTCAGGTGGTTCTTAAGCACCCAGGATCTTCTAAGTTGAATGCTTGATTCCCAGTGTGCCAGTTCTCAAGCTGGGCAGGAATTCACGTTCTTTCACTGGTGTTTTATACAGCTTCAGAACCATCTAAAGCCTGACACTTATTTTTATGTAATGTAAAAGTGTGTAGGTAGATTATCCCTCTATGGCACTTCTCTGATCTTTCTCTCAAACCAAAACTCCCGGAATTTTCTTTTGCTTGTCTTTATCAAGGATTTTTTAAACACCATATTTTACTTAGAAGCATTTTTTTTCAGTTCTACAGTCAGGTACAACTGAAATCTCTAGAGAAATGTTGAAATTCACACCTCTGACACTATTTTGCATGTTTCTACCTTAAACCTAAAATCCAAGGCAAAGCACATGGGGAATGTATGTATCAATCAATTCTGTCATGCAGTTTCCTTTCTTGATCTTGTTGCAAACTGTCTCTTCCATATTCTTACCTGCTCAGCAATTCCTTTCAGCAGTGAGCTGGCACAAATTAGTTTGTTGTTCAGTCATGTTCAGTAATGCCTGACTCTTCATGACTCCGTTTGGGGTTTTCTTGGCAAAGATACTGGAGTAGTTTGCCATTTTCTCCTCCATCTCATTTTATAGATGAGGAAACTGAGGCAAACAGGATTAAGTGACTTGTCCAGGGTCACACAGCTAGTAAGTGTCTAAATCAACATTCGAATTCAGGAAGATGAGTCTTCCCAAATCCAGGCCCTGGAACTCTATCTATTGTGACACCTAGCTGTCCCTGTACAAATTAATAGAGACTCTAAATTCAGTGATATGATTGTTGAAAGCTTAGTTCAGTTTCACATTTTGCCTATATTCCATAATTAACATTTTAAGTCATAAAATAATACATGCACCAATCCTCCTCCCATCCACACACACCTTTGTCTACTAAGGTAAAATAACATTTCCAGATTTGCAAAACTACAGTTCTGGCAAACTTTCTTCTTCTTTTTTCTGGTAATGAGGATGGGGATGAAGCATTGTTGATTATTTATAAGTACCCTAAAACTAAAACTACAATGGTATTGACAATCCATCTTCCAGTTACATATAGGAGTTCAAATATTTGCATGGAATTTGCATGTAAATGAACTTTTCAGTATCTTTTCCTCTGAATTTATCTGTAAGTATGTCGTCTTTCATGGTTTTCTTTATTGCATCATTCCTCCTACTTTCACCTGGACTCCGGCTTATTTTGGAATATTTCAGCTTTCTTATTGTCTTTCCTCCTCTGACCATACACTTTCCACTAAGCCTGTTGTTTATTCCTTTCTGGTGATGGTCGATGGAAACATTTTAAACTCTTCTTCCAAGGCTTATTATTGGTGTAACTTCACATATAACAACATTCATTCCCTCAGTATTTTCAGTAGGACAGCTTTACATTATTATCTTTAAAAAAAACTTGGCCAAATTCTCAGAATGTTTTTCACACTCCACTCTCTCTTTTTATTTCTTGCTTGACATATTGCCAATTAAAACATTTCTCACTTAAAGTTTTTCAAGAGTCTATTTTTGATTTCCCAAATAATAACTCAGCTGGTGATAATCTCATTGACATCAGTATAATTCTCTAATTTGATACCAAACCAAGTTGCATTATAAGGTTTTTACTTGCCAATAGTTCTTAATTATTTCTACCCCATTTCCTATGAAAGGCTATTCTAGGCTAAAGGTGACATATTCAGCTGCATTTTTTTTGTATTTTGCAATTTCTTAAATTCAAATTAAATTAAATTAATTTCATTCAATATTAAAGTTATTGTCAAATTAGAGAAGAAGCATGGGATAGTGAGCTGGCCTAGAAACCAGGAAGACCTGGATTCAAGTTCTGCATCTGACGCATACTGTCTATGTGACTAATTGATTTAACTTGTGAACAGTTTAGGCAACTGTTGGTGACTATAAGCTGCAGAGACAGTGCTCACCTTGGTTGAAAGAGAGAGAAGTTCCTTGCCTGTAAGTTTCTCATACCAATGAAATCTCAGATTCAGTCCCCATCTCTAAGTTATACATTGATTGTCTGTTACAACTTTAGAATATACACCATAGACCTTGTCAAATTGGACCAGATTACAGCTATTACATTTTCCATTTCAGCACATATTACATTAGCATCAGACATTATATTATATCATATTAATATAGAATTAAATTAAACAAATATTTATCAAGTACCAGCTCTGTGCTTCCATCATGCTAGGGATAGACATAAAGATGAAAGATGCGACAGTCCCTGTCCTCAATAAGTTTACAATCTAGTAGGGGATAAGACTTGAATATAAGTAGCAAAAACAAATTAGAAAGTTATTAAGTGTATAAGAAGTCAAACAGAGAGGACTGAAAGGTTTGAGTAGACAGAGATCATTTCTTACTGGGAGTTTAAGGAAGACTATGTGGATGATGGATATTGGAAAAGGGTAAGGCTGTAAAAGGAGGAGCTGGGGGCAGGTGAGATTAGGAATAATCTGTTCAAGGTATGGAGGATTGAGCACTAATTGGACAACTCCAATTTGACTGGTATATAGCATTCATGAAGGTGAGGGCCATGAAATATGGATGGAAAGGCAGGGTAGAGTTAGGTAATATAGTAGCACCAACTCCCAGTGTTGTTGTAAAGATCAGATGAGATGTCTGTAAAGTGCTTTGAAAATGTTAGAGTGATATATATGTATATATGTATGTATGTATATATGCTAATTATCATCATATTTTATTATCATCATATAGTATTATTATTTTATCACATATATGCTAGTTATTATTATCATATTATCATTGTATCTTATGGCCAACAAATGGAAAGGTTTTAAGACAGAATAGTCAAATCAAAGCAGTTCAGTTGGAATATTTTAGTAGAAGCATAAAGGATGGATTAGAGAGAGATCATTAGATTGTCCCTCATACTGCATGCCTTGCCTTTATTCAAAAAAGATTAAGTAGGAGCTGAAAAAAGATAATCCAGATGGGTTGTATGGAGAAAAGTTTGACCATGCACTCTCTTTTTGTACCTATATTGGGAATTAATATATGGGTGGGAGAGGGAAGACATTGTGTTACCTCCAGGTGCAGTTTCAGACCAGGACTTATTTCATAGCTGGTTTTAGGTGTCCTGGCAAGCCCCAACTCACCCATGCTTACTTTTCTGCTACACTCAGATCACTCTCGCTATGACTCACTATCCTGTTGCTGTTTCCCGTGTATCCATTGAATCAGCCTCTGAACATTCTCTCACTTTTTTTCAAGCTACTTCCAACAATATCGCCTTTGTCATTTCTTCCACATCAATCTCTTAACAAAGAAAAGCAAAAGCAATCCCCACCCTTAAAGAACTTACAGTCTAATGGGAGAGAGAAAATCTGAACAACTGAGTACAAACAAGATATATACAGTATATACTGAAGATAATCCACAGAAGGAAGGCACTACCATTAAGGGGAATTGGCAAAGCTGTTTTTTTATATGAGGTAAAATTTTAGCTGAGACTTGAAAGAAAGGGAAGCATGGAGACAGAGATGAGGAGGGAGAGAATTCTGGGCATAGAGGAAGAGGAAGTTAGAAAGAAGATTTCCAGTCTCCTTATACTTTACTTCCCTCTATATACTCTATGATTCAGTGACACTGACCTCCTTGCTGCTCCTCACACAAGGTGAAAGATGAGGTCTCTAAGGAACTCTGGGGTTCAACTATCCAGCCCCTGACTTTGCCTTTTCACTGGCTATCCCCTATGTCTCCTCCTCCTCTTCCTTCTTAATTTTTGGAAAACCAGTTGATAAACATTTACCAGTACATCCCTGGCTCCAGGGCCAGAGTTCCACAGTTGAATGACTTAACTCCTCCAAGGCAGGGTCTCTAGAGTTTGTTAGGAATATAGAGCAGCAGGGCATGGCAGAAAGATGGTTGGTGTGAAACATGGTCAAGGGTCTGGGGCTGTATACATCTAGTGAGCTCTCAGCAATCAGGAGGTGTCTTAGAATGGTGTTTCATAGAACTAAACACAATTAACTTCTCTCACCCCTTCTTAAAAATTAATAGGTAGGAAAAGGGGATACTATTTTTCTGTCTATAAATAAATCAATGCATTTCCATCAGAAGATTACTCCTAAAATCATTTAAGAATAAAATTCACACAAAGGTAAGGGATTGTGTTTGAAGAGAAGGGAAAGTAGAAAGTAATTTTGAAGCTTTTACATATTGCTACAGAGATCACCGGGAGTCCACTTACCTTACTGTCTATCTGATTAGATCTATGGCAATATCCTATTGCTGCTGGGATGGGCTTTTTCTTTTGTTGCCTTATTAAATTTACCAGGAAAATTTATTCCCTGCCTTTATGGCTGTGCTAGCATTGCCCTTTACATAGAGCAATGCCACCCCCCAATAACAGAAATACAAACTGAAATGTGCCATGGCATTAAATGCAACCAGAGGAAGAATATCTAACCAGTGTGATGGAATTAGCCTTCATTTGTATGTACCAAATGAAATCTTTTAGGGAACCAGTGTCCCCATGCACCAAAAAAAAACCCTGGAAGGTGAATCAAGCTTCTTGCAAGATCTCTTAAGCATCAGGATAAAACAGGAAAATGCTATTAGCTGTTAATGCAGAATAAAAAGGAAGGAAAAATTATAAGGCCTGGAGGAAAATGTTAGCTGAGGCTGGAGGAAGATTGGGAAGGAGAAATTATAAGGGGGAAAATATAGCTGAAATTCTTTTGTGGTATATATTTGCAATACACTTGACTTTTTAATTCAATTTTTTAAATTAACAGGCATTCATTTTCTCAATAAGTATGTTAACTATCCCTCTATCCAACTCATTGATAAAAAATGTTAAGCAGCTCAGGACTGACCACAGATTCTGGGGGAACTCTATTGGAGACTTTCTAAACTGGTATCAAACCATTAATGATGGTAACTTGTAATGGTGATGTAAATTTGAAAATCGTTCCCACCCGTTAATGGGCCCATGTGACCTGCTTACATCACAGGAAGCTTAAGTCACATGTGTTGGGAGGAGCTTCCTGATAGGAAAAGGAAGTTATGTCACAGGAGACAGAGAGAGAGAGAGAGAGAGAGAGAGAGAGAGAGCAGTTATGGCTGCTAATGGCCACCCTTGTGATAGAACTTAATGCGCTGACTTAACTGTACTGTGAGTTTGTTTTGGGGAAGACTCCAGCAGGGAATCAGAGAGGTTTTGGGGTGGAGAGGCTCCATGTTGTGATATTGTGTGTGGAATGTTTTACTGCTCTGATACATTGGATAAATGGCTTGTGGGATGTGGTTCTCTGATGTCTGAATAAACGATTCACTTCTTTTACCTTCTATATCGACAATCTCGTATACTTTGCGATACAGAACCACATAGGCATTTTGACGATTATCATCTACATTGTTATTATTGCCTTACTGATACACGAGTGGAACTGGAAAGGTGGAGCAGGAAATGCTCAGAGCAAGTCAGAACCACGGGAGGAGGACACGGGCAAGGAGTGAGCTAGGATTTGTGAGTGTTTGTGGGAAGGTCCCAGCACAGGGGAAGGCTAATGGGATGGTGAGGCTCCATGCTATGATATTGTGTCTTAAGTTCCTTGCTGCTATGATGAAGTGGGCTTACTGGTTTGGGGATTTGGTTGCTGCTTGGATGAGTTGGACTTCCTGGCTTTGGGATTTGGTTCTTTGGTGTCTGAATAAATGTTTTACTTCTGCCTTCTATAAGGAGAGTCTCTCATATTTTGTGATACAGAACTACACGGGCATATTCACAATTATTGCTGACTTTGTGACTATTGCCTTGCTGATACATGACTGAACACCATCTTTGCGGTGTTCCTTGTGACTCAGTGACTGAACATTCAACCAGTTCTGAACTATCCAACTGTAATCTCATCTACCTCGGATCCCTCCATCTTTTCCAACAGAATAGCAGCAGAGACTTTGTCAAATGCTTTGTTAAAATTTAGGTAAACTACTATATAGTAGTCCCTCAATGTTCCCCAGCATGGATCTCCCCTCGTTGGTGCAATCCAACTGATTTTCCCATCTCTGTTTTCTTTGGTGCCATTTATACCTCCTTTATAAGCACCTATAAGCACCTGGTGCTAGAGTCCAAGTGTAGTGGTTCTACTATCTTTGACAGAATAATCAGTTTGTTAAAATGACTTTTGAAAATCCTTCCTATTTTTCTTCTGTTTGTAGACTTTCTGCCATTGTCATCCTTAAACGCCCTTGGGACGATTTTGCTTAGGTGGATATCTTGCCATGTATTCTTCAGACAGGTTTTATCTTCCACTGTTTCTCCTTGCTTTATGAAGTGGTACTACTCACAATCAACTATCAGGGAGAAGACAAAGAAGGATTTGCTCTCAAGAGAACATCTGGAGCTGTGAGAAGAACACACTCTGAAATTATGCACACAGAAACATGAGGCTTGACAAATATGAATTTGGCATGCTAAATTGTCCTAAAAAATGGTAATCTGTATAGTAATATATTATAACTATAATTATATGTGTATTATTCCTATTATAAAATAAATTAAATATAAGTTTAAGCATCAATAAATCAATAAGCCAAGAAAAAAGTTATCTAATTTGAAGAAAAAAAATGTTTGCCAACAAGGCATTTGCCACAGTGTTGTCTTTGGCATCCATCTGTCTTCTTATGGCAAACAAGACAGATGCCTACTGACTAAGATACTTTCTGGGCTCCTTTGAACTCTTTGTTGTGGTAATTAGCTTACACTGATTAAACTTCTTCAGAAAATCATTATAATTTGTTTTAAATTCATTTCTATTGTCCTCTTCATATTTTAAATTTTTAAATTGCTCTAAGTAATTCATGGATCTATCGTTTGAATTGTACTCCATACTGCTTCTTCACTATTATTCTTTTTTATATACTTCATTGTCCTCCTCCTCCTCCTTCTCCTTCCTCTTCTTGCTCTTCTCCTTCTCCTCCTTCTTCTGCTTCTCCTTATGCTTCTCTTCCTCCTCCTTCTCTTCTCTTCCTGCTTCATCTCCTTCTTCTCCTCCTTCATCATCTTTTTCTTTACCTTTACCTTCTTCACACATTCTGATCTTAACTCTGACCTATTGATCATCTGACTGTCCACAGACAGCTCACTTAGGGATAATGCCTGTACCACAGTATAACAATTCTTATGGTCACCATATCCAGAACCTACAACTTCTTCTTCTTCTTCTTCTTCTTCTTCTTCTTCTTCTTCTTCTTCTTCTTCTTCTCCTCCTCCTCCTCCTCCTCCTCCTTCTTTTTCTCCTTCTCCTCCTCCTTCTTTTCCTTCTTCTCCTTCTCCTCCTCCTTCTTTTCCTTCTTCTCCTTCTCCTCCTCCTCCTCCTTCTTTTCCTTCTTCTCCTTCTTCTTCTTTTTCTTCTTCTTCTTCTCCTTCTTTTTCTCCTCCTCCTTCTCCTCTTCCTCCTCCTCCTCCTCCTCCTCCTCCTCCTCCTTCTTCTTCTTCTTCTTCTTCTTCTTCTTCTTCTTCTTCTTCTTCTTCTTCTTCTTCTCCTTCTCCTCTTCCTTCTCCTCCTCCTTCTTCTTTCTTAAGAAAGAAAGTGTTCATAACATAGAGTTGTGTATACAGATGATACAAATCTTGAAAGAATGTTTAACAAACTGCATGAGTCTGGATTCAAAAAGGTTTTGACAGGCTAAAACACTGGACAAAATTTAAAATGATGGAATTTAGAAGGAATTATTTCACCAAGTCATATAGGGACTGAACTCACACATTGGCAACTCATATATAATCAAAGAAATTCAGAAGAGACCTAAAATGTCTAAGGGCTTCTCTAGCTATCTAAATGGGGACTTCATCACAAATAAAGCTCAAAATAAAACATGAAACAACAAAGAACTATAATCATCCACACCCACACCCTCATCCTCTCTCTCTCACACACACATGGGAAGGTACTTTGCACCTGAAAACTGGCAGAGAATAGAATCAGCACCTAAAGAAGCCACATCATAGATGAACATGAGCAGCAGCAGATCAGTGAAGAAGCCACATCATACCCAATGATCAACAGATGGAGGCATAGAGAAGGTGCTGACATCTCCTTGTGGGCAACCAGCAAAGAACAGCTGCCTAAGAGAACCATGATGGTGCAAGAGAACAATAGCAGCTCTGCAGAATCAGAAGCATGGGTTTTCCCAGCTTTGCACATTCTCTGGCTATAGAGATTCCCTACAGTGGTGTCAAAACACACATAAAAATAGATCCCAAGGGATAGCATATTGACTGGGAAAACCACAGTTTAACATTATTAATATCATATTATATTTTCATTTATTTATTTATATTTATTTAATTTTTATTTATATTTATTTATTTATTTATTTTATTTGGTTTGAGCCCCATTCAGCAACAAATTTGACACCTCTGAGCCCATATATATGACCCTCGCCAGATATCCCATGTTTTCTATGCATATGCCCCTCTATAAATAGCCACTGGAGCTATAAGCTAAAGAGTTGGAAGTCCCCATCCAGCCACTTATCTGTGAGAAAGAACAGTCATGGCCCCCATGTTTCTTTACTAGTCACATGTTATCTACAATGATATTGTGACAAATTGTAAGAGAGCATTGCATGCCTCTGTATCTATGGGAGGAATCTTTATTGTCTCTTGTTTTTCTAGGTGGCTTGTCTTTGATAAAGACAATTAAAGCATTTTGTGTATGCTTACTGTTTAACTAATTGACTTTGAACTCCAATATCCTCTGGTTGGCATAATAAAGGAAACATGGATGAAGGTTCAGGGACTATGATTTTGAAAAGATGCAAACTCACAAAACCCCTCCTACCTGGCTCCTTTAGAGGCTTAATTGTGACGGAACCTAGAAGGGTGTGTGTGTGTGTGTGTGTGTGTGTGTGTGTGTGTGTGTGTGTGTATAAAATGAGTGATTTGTTTTATATATAAATACATAATACATAAATATGATATATTTTATATAAATTAATGTATAATTATATATAAATGTATAATAAATCACTAATTATCAAAACTATCCAGTTATATAAAAATATGAATTTAGATCACATGGACAAGTCATGGAAGCAAAAACATGCAAGAGGCCAATGTTTCACAAATGCAAGAACACAAATTATTGGAGAATGAACTCTTTAATGAACACAAATGTCTGGAAAGGCAAGAAGAATAAAAAGATGACAAAACTGAAGTTAAGTAGAATCAGAAAAGTTGGTACCATACCATCATAGTTAAAGAACATATACTTTCTGTATGTAACAATTTATAAACTACAACAGTAGAATATGACATGTTCTATTAGCTACAGTCTCATTATTAGGTAGTTTGGTTTAACTGTTTTCAGGTTATATTATTTCAGAGGAGGGAGATTATTTATTTAGGTGTTAGTTGGGAATCAAGCAAGCAAGCAAGCAAAGAAAAAGTCCTCAAATTCTGATGGTAAATATCTGTTGTGTCAAAAATGTATATATTTTTAAAGGGCTTTAAATAAGCATCAAGACTTCCTTAAGGAGATATACAACCAGGAAAAGAGGGATACCAGTCATGTATTAACAGTAGGGGGATAATGGATGGGCTGAATATTGTACTGGTACTAGTTTTTTTTAATTCAAACAGGCTTGTCATTCCATTGGTATAAAAGCTCCCTCTACCAAAGTATCTCAGCACCTGCTCTGCACTTATCTTAGCAAGTTGCCTGGTTCAGCAGGGCCTGTAAAACCGTGTTTTGTCAAGCTATACTCTCAGGCTCCTCTGCCTGGGCTCTGCAGCCACAATGGATCCAAGTCAGAAATAAGGCAACCCTGTGTAAAGGCAATCAGTGAATGGGAAGATCTTCCCTGACCATTTGAGTGGGCTTCGTGGGTAGGGCTCTCAGGGTCCTGGAGGGACTGGCTAGGACTGGAGCCAACGGTAGGCACCTGAGTTCTGGTCCACGTGATGACATGAAGCTTGTGGTGGAAGGAGCTTACTGAACGGTTGGAGCAGTGCTAAGAGGCAGTTGGTGAGAGCAGTTTAGAACTGAAGGAGAGAGGAAGCAGTCAGCTAGCTGGAATACAGCTTGGAGATTGTGGCAGAAGTGGCGGAAGCAGTGGCAATGGCGGCAGGCACTACAAAAAAGCAGGACGGACCCTTGTGGAGACCAGAGAGTGCTGAGCAGTGGCTTGAGGCCAGTGGGTGGTCTTCTTGCTGAAGGGCCCTGGCATTGGGGTGGGGGGAAGCACCAGTATGGCTTGGCTTGCTGCCATAATGTTTTTCTGTGGCCTCCTGGTCATTATTGTGAGATGGGCATACTGGTTTTGGAAGGGTCTTGCAGGATGTAGAATTGGGGACACTGGTCCATGGGTCTGCTACTTTTGAGTTTCAATAAATGCTTTAACTCCTCTGCCTTCTACTTAGAGAATTCCTTATAGCCTGCAATTCTGGACCATTCAGGCATATTCATGGTTATCTTCTAAGTCATGAATTCTGCCTTAATGATATACCCTAAAAGATTTTACCAAGAGATTGAAGTCAATCAAACACATCCAGAAAATTACCAAGTCTATGAAAATGGTTGCAGCTGCAAAGTGTGCCCGAGCTGAGAGAGAGCTGAAACCGGCCAGAGCATATGGAGTTGGAGCTTTGGCTCTTCCTGAAAAAGCTGATATTAAGGCTCCAGAAGACACGAAGAAACACCTCATTATTGGTGTATCCTCAGATCGGGGGATTCGTGATGCTAACTATTCCTCAGTTGCTAAACTGATGAAAAACAGGGTTGCTATCCTCACAGCAACTGGGAAGGAAGTTGTGATTGTTGGAGTTGGTGACAAAATCAGAGGCATGCTTCATAGGACTCACTCTGACCACTTCTTGGTGATATTTAAAGTGGAGAGGAAGCCCCAGACCTTTGGAGATGCTTCAGTCATTGCCCTTGAACTACTAAATTCTGGATGAGTTTGATGAAGAATCTATTATCTTTAATAGACTGAGATCTGTTATCTCTTATAATACAGAAGGAAAACCCATGTTTTCCCTAAATATCATCGCAAATGCTGAGAGTATGAGTATTTATGATGACATTGATGCTGATGTGTTACAAAACTTTCAAGAGTATAGCTTGGCAAACATCTTCTACTACGCTCTGAAGGAGTCCACCACCAGTAAGCAGAGTGCAAGAACGATGGCTATGGACAATGCTAGCAAGAATGCTTCTGAGATGATTGATAAGTTGACTTTGACATTTAACTGTACTCGCCAAGCTATCAGCACAAAGGATTTGATTGAAATCATCTCTGGTGCTGTAGCTCTGAACTAACAGATCCAAGTTTTATCCAAATTTAAGAGGTAAAGATAGGAAATATGAAGCAAGTTAATTAGTTTAGCCTACTTCTGTCTGTCAGAAGAACTTTATTGTGTACATGACCCATTGTGTACATAGAAGACAAAATATTTGTAAATTATCTTACAATAAGCAAATCACGTGAAAATGAAAAAAAAAAGTTGCCTGGTACACCACAAGGCTAAGTGATTTTCCCAGAGTCACATAATATGTGCTAAAGGCAAGACTTGAATCCTGGTGGTCCAGATTCCAAGGCCAGTTTTGTATCCATTTGGTCATGGTTGCTTCATTGGTATTAATGAAAATGTTAAAACTCCTGAAAGTGGACCTGAAGCACACTGGTAGATATTTTATGGGCTCCATAGAAGGATATGGACAAGAATCACACAGAATGAGGTTTGTAATCTGTACCAGTAAATATAATAACCACAAGTGGGTGATAAGACCATGGGTCTGCTGGTATAAACTCAGTTTCTTTATGTGTAAAATGGGAATAGTACCTTCCTTACAGAGTTGTTCTAAGGATTATAACAGATAATGTATATAGATGACTTTGTAAACTAGAGGAGACTATGTAAATATGAATTGTTGTTGTTGTCGGTTCAGTGCAAAACCCTGATCCTTCCTAGGACAAGGTTGAAAATTTTGAGGTAAAATAGGAAAAAGACATTTTTATCCCTACAATGAGAAATAAAAATAGGAGGGCTGAGGTCACATGATTAATCTGTGGTGAAGTCAAATTTTTATCCCTACTTTTTCTGAAACTCTAAGTCCAAAGTGGTTTTGATTTTCAAAAGGCAATGCCACCTTTAAAGTCATCCCTTGTCACCGTTATTCCATTGTTTCAATTGTGTCCAGCTCTTTGTGACCCCATTCTGAGGTCTGCTTGGCAAAGACACTGGAGCGGTTTGCCTTTTCCTTCTCCAGCTCATTTTACAGATGAGGAGACTGAGATAAATGGGGTTAAGTGACTTGCCCATTGTTGCACAGCTAGTGAGAGTCTGAGGCCAGAATTGAACTCAAGAAGGTTGTCTTCCTCTCTTAGGCCTAGCCCTCTATCCACTGCACCACTTAGCTGCCCACAAAGTTGTCTCTTACAAGCTCTCAGACTGAAAAAGTAGATTGTGTGTGTGTGTGTAAAAGAAATAATACTACCTAATAAATTTCTAAATTCAGCTCTCCTATTAACAATGATTTCAATTAGTTATTTCAATAAAGCATTTTTTTTCAACATCTAAATGCATCTAAGAAAATAAATGGGATTTGAACTACAATCCATAAAGTTACCATCTGGTGTCTTCCGTATAGTACTAAGAATCTCTTCTGTTAAGATAAAAAAAAATCTGCTAAAAGGAATACTGTTTTTTAAAGAACATTTTAAGCCTAATGAGTGCTACATTAAAGACCAATAAAATATTTTAGGCCTCATTTTTAACAACAAAAAGCATAAAAATCTAAAGATTAGTTATGATCCATATGAAGATATTATAAAACTACATTGACAGAAATAATAGCATATATAATTAGAGAGAAATTCAATGTGCATGCATAGGTCAGATCAATATATTAAAAATGATAATGTTGCAAACATTAACTTACTAGGCAACGGTAATAAAACTGATGTATTTATTTATAGAACTAGAAAAGAACACAATGGAGTTGATCTAAAAGCACGTAAGAAAGAATATCAAGGCTTTATTTGATGGGAACAGTGAAACACGTGAAGTTGGACTTGCCAAAAACATTTTAGAACAGTTCTAGTTAAAACTGTCTGTTACTGGGTTAAGACAAACAGACAAATAGAACACAATGGAAATTCCCCTAATAGAACCAAATGCATACCAAGCAACAAAATAAGGCAAAGTTTTATTTAAAGTTCTGGTTTATACCCTCCTTAAAGGCATATATAGATAGAGATTCTTAAGCTTTTTTGTATCATGGACTCCTTTGATAATTTGGTGAAACCTTTGGACTGCTTCTCAATATAATGTTTTTAAAAGTATGAAATAAAATGTGTATATGCATAAATGTCTAAAAATAAAATAACAAAGAAAACCAATTATATTGAAATATAATTAACAAGATACTTTGAAAAAACAAGTTTATGAATCCCAGGTTAAAAACTCGTGCTCTAAAAGAACATAGGCATCGAGGCATGTATATGTGATTTGTATTAACTAAATCTAGGGTCATTTGTATACATTAGCAAGAAAATACATTTCCGCTAAAGAGAGTGGAATTTTTTTCTGTACTCTCTTCTATTCCTTCCCAACTAATTACACCTTTTGCCACTGGCTGCCAGGTTTTAGAATATGATGTTCTAGGATCCAAAATCAGAACAGGTCAGGATTTTAATAACAGCGTGTCCTGCCAAGCAATACCCATACTACTGTGTGCATCACAGAGGCAGCCAATGGCCATTAATACCTCTTTTTTGTACCCCTAGATTCTGGGTGAATTACAGAATAGTATGTTCTAGAGGAATTCCAGGTGATTTTATCCAGTTTTAAATTTGGTCCTAGCCTAGAGAACCAGAGAAAACTGGTTGGTCCTTGAAGAAACCAACAAAAGTTGAACTTTGCACTGTCTTCCATTCCTAAGATTAAAGGAACTCTTAAAGTGTCATGTGGCTTCTTGATCTCCTCTATATGCAGCATATCAAAATATCCATGGCCATTCCAGAGCTAATAAATCTTCCAGATGAGCCTTTGTACTAGGACAACTTTGATACAGGATCTCCTGGGTCCATTTTTTTCTGCCTATTGCCCAGGTATAAGACCAAAAATTATAGTTTCTGGCCAGCTGATCAGGCAAGATTTTAGATTTAAGAGGATTTTTAAAAAATTCTCAACTTGTATTAAGACAGAAGGAAATTATATTCCTTAGAAGGAAACAGAATAAACCCATTTCTTTGGAGGCTGATAGGGTTTCTAGAGATGAGAGAGACCACCATCTCAGTTACCCAGGTTCAAAACTTTTCCTCACCTCATCCCAGATCCAATCAGGTGCCAAGTCCTATCACTTCTACCTTTCCATCTCCTTCAAGTAACTAGCTCATGCTGCCATTCTAGTTCAAGATGATTTAATATCACTTGCCTAGACTATCATAATAGCCCCTTAATTTCTTGCTCTCCCTACAAATTCTTCCTCTCCAATCCATACTTCACCAAGTTGGCGGAACAATCCTTCTAAGGCATAGGTCTGAGTCTGCTGCATTCCTTCTGAAAAACCTATATGGCTCTCACATTGACTATAGAATGAAATACAAACTCATTCCTCTGATATTTAAGGGCTGCCACAATCTGACTCCAGCTTAGCCTACCCTTATTTCATATGACTCCTGTTCATGTGCTCTACATCCCAGTCAAACTGGACTATTATCTGCTCTCCACATGTGAGACATCTCCTAACTCCAGGAATTTGCACAGGCATTACAGACATGCCTGTCATGTGTTCCCTCCTCGTCTTTGGCTTTTAGAACTCTTGTCTTCCTTTTAGGCTCAGTTTTAATAACACCCCTCTTAAACCTTCCATCCTCCGCACTCTATGTTGCTAACAGACTCTCCCTCTTCATATTACCTTCTATTAGACTTATCTTTGTAACATTGTATCCCCTTAGCCAGACCCTTAAAAACAAGGGCTATTTCATTTTCATCCTTCTAACCCAGGTATCTCACATAGGGTCTTGCCATAGCATGCATGAAACCAATGTTGGTTGAATTAAATTAAAATACCTAATAGTTATCGTCATTTTAAAATTCTTGGTCTATGGTCATTTAAAATTCATCATGTCTGTCTTACCTTGTCGCTGCTTTTCCAGCCAGTAGGAAACATTGAGGATTAGGGACATAATCAGACACAAACTCAAGAAGGCTAAAAGTCCCCAGACAAAAATGGGGCATTGATCATTTTCTGAAATAAAAAGCAGATATACTTAGCATGAGATGATTGTAGCTGTTTTATTTTAAATTTGGTTCATCACATAGTTAACATTGTTGTTTATTGCTTGAATGCTGGACAAATCCAATAAAAATATTTAGTATTAGCTAAAACTGTTGAGAAACCAAAGGCTTACACTTCTTTGCATTTGTTCTAAGCATGTTATAGAATTAGCTAAGTAGCACTGGATTTAAAATCAGCAAAACCCAAGTTTAAATCCAGCCTCAGACACTAGCTTCATGACCTTGGGCAAGTCATTTAATCTCCCTCAGCTTCAGTTTCTTCAACTTATGGGAGTATTAATTTAAAAAAAAAAACCTACCTCACAGTGTTGCAGTGAAGGCCAGAGAGAATATTTATAAAGCACTTTGCAAACCTTAAAATGCCATAAATAAATTCAAGCTGCTGCTGGTATATTTTATGTAATTAGTCACATGGAAAGTTTGTCCTTTGTATCAGTCTGACTTCCTAAAGATATACTTCATGTGGTGATGGTGGTTACATTGTTAATTGAGTGGTTGATTGGTTGGTTGATTGGGTGTAACTAATAGTGGCAAAAACAAATTTCCTATACCTCTTCCAATATCTTAAATCATTCTTCCTCTCCCAACACTTCTTTTCAACCTATAGACCAGATTTCTAAAACTCTCCTTTTTTTCATACAAATCACAGAATCTCCAACTTGGAAGAGACCTCATATGCTTTAACAAATAATCAAACAGCTTTTGCTTAAAGACATCCACTGATGGGGATCCTACTATTTCCCAAGGCATCTCATTCCACCTTGTAGTAGGAAGCTTTTGCCTAAACCTAAATTTGTCTCCTTGTAACTTCCACCAAATGCTCTTTATTCTGTGGACTAATCTCTCTTCTCTGTGACAACCCTTTAGTTACACAAAGACAGCTGTGTGTCTTCCTTGCTAAGTCTTCTTTCTCTGACTCTGAAAGCTAGCTAGATGCATCTATGGAAGGAAACAAAGCAGGGAATAATCTACTGTTTCCTTCCATTGATCTGGGTGAAACAGAGAGTTGTTGGGTAGTAGGGGAAAGTCAACTTTGGGAACATTAGCAGCTCCAGGAATCAGGGTGGTAGACCAGGAGAACATCTCATTGACCGTACATGGATACTTTATGTATTTATAATGGAAAACTAATTTGGCTTCTCTTTCTCCTTACTATGATAGTCACAAGCCTTTTCAGCTCCTGTGCAACTAGAGACAATGTTAAGAATAGATCTTACAGATGACAATGGCTAGTATCCAGTGGTTCTGCATACGTGTACATGTGTGCATGTATGTTGTTTATCCTTTGTTTATATATATATTTGTTATATATACATGAGTATATACAAATATATATGTATTTGTTTTATATATATATATATATACACACACATATATTCTCTGTTAAACTATCCTAGTACCCCTCCTCTCCCAAATTGTGAACGTTTTTTCTCTCCTTAATTTACCTTGTAGTATGCCCATCTACAGTTTTATTCCTTCAGTAGAATGTAAGCTCTTTAAGGGCAGGCATTTCATTTTTTTGTCACTTACTATGTGTGTGTGGGGGGGGGAGGGACTGTGGCATGCTGGACCAAGTTTTAGATTGAGGTTAGGGAGACCCATTTTCTAGTTCTAATCTTACCACTTCCTAGCTGGGTGACCCAGAGGTCACTTTACCTTTCTGATCCCCACTTTTCTCATTTATATCATGAAAGGTTGGACTAAGTATTATCTAAAAGTCCTTCTGGCTGTACAATTCATGGTATTCTCTTTGATGTGTGATTGTCAGGTAATGGGTTTTTTTTGTTTGTCAAATATACCAGAAGCTATCCAAATGAACATTGTCATACAGAGCAGGCATCTCAAGAATCCCGACGTTTGTCCCATAGATGCCTTAATTGTTTAAAACATTGCTTGGAATCGTCACTTGTGACTTCTTTCAGTATTAGTCTTTTATCGTTACAAGAAAAGTGACCTCAACCCTCATGGACTTTCAATATTTCCAAAAATCGAATTCAAGATAAAAAGATGAAGACTTGCTATCACTGAAGACAGTCAAAAGAACTGTCAGGAACGATCTTCCTTGTTTGATGCTATCATTTGTAGAAATTAGAGGGAAGATGTCAGGTTGACACTTCTCAGGTAGGCTCTGGAAGAGCCTAGCCTGGGGCTACTTCCCATCATAGGCTATGCACAGGTAAGCATGACAAACAGGTCCCCAGCCAGACAAGCTCTGCTGAAACACAGAAAGACATGGCCAACCCTCTGGATGCAGGAGCCTGTGGAAGGCTTTCCACCAATTCACACATGTAGATTATTGGTAATTAAATGTTCTCCTGTTCATCTTCTATTACCTGATCTTACTTCCATCTTTTGGAGATGTCTTTTAAAAACCTATGCTTGTTGATGAGTTATCTATGCATCCTTCTCAGTCACTTTTGACTTCCCCTTCTCCTCTGATAGGAATCGTTTTAATTTGTGTGTGCGCATGTGTGTGTATGTGTATATATGTATATATATGTGCATATATACATGCATACATAGTATAAGTACATTTCTTCAAAAATTCTTGCAAATATCCCATTCTTCTTAGGCTGACTTCCCGTTTAGACATTTAGTCCCTAGGCTCCTACCTCTTCTTTCTCTGAACTTTTCTCTCCGAAATTTAGGGTTTATGTCAGAATATACCAGGCTTTCCTTTCCTTCATCAGAAATTCTAAAATTATGAGGTTTTCATAATTGCTACCTTTGTATCTAGTCACTCCTTCTTAATGAGCAGACCTAGAACACATGTTCTATTGACTTGTTTTTATATATTTCGAAGGATGAAAGCATTACTGAGGTAAGCCGAAAAATTTTTGGCTGCTCTAATTTTGCCTGAAATACAACTCTATCATAGGTTCAATAAGTTGAAGTCCCCTATCTCTGCTAAATCATGTCTCCGTTCCTGGCTTATGGTCTATTTCACAAAGTTTTACTCTTTTTCTTATTTTTGTCTATGTGATCTGTAATAGAGTCCGATGATAATTCCATTTCCAAAATATACTAGTTACTGACTTCTCTGACATAAATATATCTTCTTAACATATAATATGCAATATATCTTCTTAATATATAACACTACTCTTTCCATCTTGACTCCTTTGGACCCCATGACACTACCTCTGACTGCCCTATGATCAGATTTCCTACCCTGTCAGGTCTCAGTGATAACTAGAAGTTTGAATATGCCTCATTGCATTAAAATCTCTAATTTATATTATTCTACATATATAGATAAAAATTGCTTCCTGGATGTTCTTTAAGTGGTAAATAATAATAATAAAAGCTAGCATTAATATGGTGCTTCAAGGTTTGCAAAGCACTTAACACATGTTATCTAATTTGATTCTTGCAACAACCCTGGGAGGCAGGTGCTATTAATATTCTCACTTTACAGATGAAGAAATTGAGGTTGATGGAGTGATTCGCTCTGAGTCACACATCATAAATGCCTGAGGCTAGATTTGAACCCAGATTTTCCTTTTCTCTTGGCTAGAATGCAGAATTGATGTAGAATAAGCTTTAATACATGGAAAATGTCACTTTTAAATGTTAATTTGAAATAAAGAAAAGAGATAATGAACTTATGTGTGGAATCTAAAGGGGAAAAAATGGGAAAAAAAAGTAGGGTTGGAAAGTAGAGAGCTAGATGGTGCAGTGGATAGAGCACTAGGCCTGGAGTGGAGAAAACTTATATTCATGAGTTCAAATCCAGCCTCAGACACCTACTAGCTGTGTGACCCTGGGCAAGTGATTTACCCCTGTTTGCCTCAGTTTCCTCATCTGTAAAATGATCTGGAGAAGGAAATGGAAAAACCACTCCAGCATCTTTGCCATAAAAACTCCAAATGAGGTCACAAAGAGTCATAAATGACTGAACAACGGTTGGAAAGTAAATAGCTGTTAGTGATTCTTCAGCCATGCTTGAAAGAGAAAATAAGCTTGACCCACTGACACAAGTACTCCAATCACCCTAATAAATATATTCCTATGACAGATAAGGTTTACCCATTTATTAGCTTACATATATATAACAATTTGTAGTTACAACATACTTCCACGTGTATTATCTCATTTAATGTTTGCAACAATTATTCAAGGTAGGCACTGAAGTATGATATCCTTAATTTGCTCATGAGGAAACATGTCGAGAGATCATGATTTGTCTAGAGTTCCATAGTTAATGAGAAAACTCAAATCCAAATCTTTAGATACCAAGTCCCATGTTCTTTCTATTTCACCAAACTTGTTTGTCAAATTATCTTCTTCAAAAATCATCTCTTCAATGAATTCAATCAAATTCTTCAATGGATTACATTATTTGTTTGATATGGGCACTCTCTTTACCTACATACATCACACCCCAACCTTCCCTAACTTAGCATGCATTCTCTTGCAACTTAGCAAAGTTACCAGGGCTCAAAAAATTCACCAGAGCACAGTTTGCCTAGTGAAGGGACAAAGGGCCACAACAGACATGGAATGAGCTAAGGAAAACCACCTAAAATAAAAAACGTTTTGAGAGATGCATGTCCAAGGAATGCAGGGAGAGGAAGGGAGGAGGGTTGGTCCCTATATGTATCTCATGATTGATGAATGCATCAAGATGGTACCTGGTATACAAAAGAACAATATTGGAATGATGGTAATCTAAGGAAGTTATATCATCATGTTAGAAGTTTTGGAAAGAAATAAAGCGCTAGGCTGAGATTTCATGTGTCTCCTTTCCCTTTTTCCATTCTGAAGAGTTTGGTTTTCTATTTGATTAATAAAATCAGTCATTTGTATATTCTTTATGTTCAACTTTTTAAGGAAAAAAATTGTAAGAGTTAAAAAAAATCACCAGCCTGAAGCCCAGTTGGTGGTAAACCTCTTGGAAATTCACTAGACTGGAACTCAAATAATATATGTACAATCCATGACTGTGACTATATTCAAAGCCGTTCTAACTTGGCAGTGTGTGACAGAGTTTATATTCTTCTTTTCTAGCCTTTGAGAACCCTGGGTCATGACTTTAGAGAAGCAATTATAGCTATTAATGATAGCTCACTAGATAAGGAATAGGGGAAGGACCCATTCATTCATAAATGAGGGTGAGGAGAAAATAAAATACCCTAGCCTCCTCACCCTTTATTCCCCCTAGAATGAGCTGATAAAATCAGATTCCTCAAGGTTGAGAACCAGACTGGAGAGCACAGAAATAACAGCAGCATTTGAGAGCCCTCTAAAAAAAAGCCTACCAGCCTCCTGACCTACACTACTGCTGAAATTCCCATATTTTTCAATTAAGTAAGCTGAAAATCCTAATTTTTACAGAAATTACAACCAACACTGGCGATGATAGGATTCTCACTATTATGCTGTCAAATAGAAACGTTCTTTCCCCTTTTCAAATGAAATGGAGCTTTGAAATAATTGTATTAGTCCATTAACTCCCTCGAGAAGATAATTTTGCTCTTAGCCACAACGCCACAACGCAACAATCAGCTCAGTACTATAAAGCTGCATTTACATGGAGAGCTCCAGGGAATATCCTAATAGTCATTGTAAAACATATCATCAAGGCCACAGTAGAATTTGGGTCATTTTTTATATTCCTTTGAGAGTGAAAATCTGGTTAATGTAACATGATAAATATTCCTAACATATTGTTGCCTTCTCAGGAGGCCTTTGTAAAACAACATGGATTCTCACCTGTCTGAGATTGTTTAGATGTCATGTAATCTAAAGGCAGAGGGATGTTCTAAATGAGAGGATTAAATGTATTCAATGCAGATTAACTAAAGAACTTGAAGACCGTCACTTTACAAATGTTTATCGAAATGAAGAGAAAGTGCTTTGTAACCATAGATAGCATTATGTAAATGAAACCTACTATTTCGTCTTTTCATCTTTTTATGTTCAATGGAATTCAGACCAAAACTGTGCTAGGACAAGTTGGATTCCTATCAGTGTTCTTTTTATGTTTTTCAAAACATTTTGCAAAGCTGAAACAATTATATAAAAGTTATTGTTATCATGACTGTGTAGCAAACTATCATGAAGGTGGTGAAAATAATTCATTTTTTTAACTGAATAAAAGCATTGGGATGGAAGAATGGAAGATAAGAGAAACAATAAAGAGAACCAAGCAAAGGAACACTTCTTTAAAAAGGGTACAATACAATAAAGTTACTAAAAATGTAAGGTTGAGGAGAGGAATAAAGTAAAGAATTTTTAGTATTTGCTTAATTAGATGGAGAGAAGGGATAAAAGAGGGGGAGAAATAGCAAAATAGATACAAGAAAATTAATCATTTAAATAGATTCAAAGAACTTGGAATAGGAAAGGCAAATGAGAGAAGAAAAAAATATTACTACTAGTACTACTACTACTACTACTAATACTACTACTACTACCTTTCACGTTTCCTTCTAGCTGTAGTTTTCAATGATTCCTCTCTGGCCCTTCTATTTCTCAGGAATTTCTACTCCAGCATTACTAATCTAATGTTTTGAGTGCAAAAAGAGAAATATAGCATCTCAGAGTTTTATGCACAAATATACTCCACAACAAGGTGCCTTGACTAATGTTTCCCAATAACGTTGAAAATATATTCCAACAACACCTCACCTTAAGGATGCAAAACCCTTACTTACCCACTCACTTACCCACTGACCCATGTATAACATTTACAAAATAGTTCCTATGGAGCCAATTGCCTATTGTAATGCTATGTCACCTAAATTCATCTTTACACAGAACCAATTAATGATATTAGGGTACGCTTACATTCCTGATGCCTCTTTCAAATTTCTGAGTGCCAGTAATGACAGATCTCTCCTTGTTTTAAAGAAACAAGAGAAGTAGTAATCTATTCTGCTGAGGAGTGTGTAGTTAAATATTTAGGAATTCTCAAGCTAAAGACACTAATACGAAAGACCCTGTTACAGCCCATTGAGGCTCCTCCAAAGATAGCATTGCATTTTTATGAATATTATATTATTAATTTCTATAGAGATGAATTAGCAAGACCTAATAGGTACACGCTGGTATAATGAATCTGCATTTTCAGTATTTATAGACCAAATGTTCACTAATGTTTTCATTAGTGTAGGAAACTCCTAGTGTAAAAACCTTCTTCTCAAATATAGATTGGATATTCATTTTGTATGTAATTTATAACTGAGATATTTAAATAACTTGACCATTGTCACACTCCAAGTAAGTGTCAGAGAGAGAAATTAAGTCCAAGTCTTTGTGATTCCAAGACTGGCCTTTTATTGACTACACTACACCACCTCTAGTAAATTATCAAATTGCCTTTCTATTTAGCCTTTAGCTTCCAGGAACTAATTGTTGATATAATTACAGGCTTCTAACTTCCATATAAGCATCACTAATCGAAGGCCCATTATGATTTCACCTGAGTGGTTGGATTTTATCCTTTCTCTTCCCCCCAGGGAACTAGGTTCAACAAATATCTTTTTGCTACTAAAGTTGTAGAGGGATTAGAGGTCTGGAGTCCAAAGCCCTGAGTTCAAATTCTGACTATGCTACTTTGTGATTTTAGTTAACTACCCTTATTTTTCTTATCTACAAAATGAGGATATTAGACTTCATCCCTAACATGTCTTCCCTCTCAAAAGCTGTGGCCCTCTGTTTAAGTAAGTAAAATGGTTACTTAGAAGAAAAAAAATCGCTAATGAATTATCTTGGTTGTTTTTTCTTTAGGGGACCTTTAGCTATGAAAATATTTGCTCATTCTTATTATCTTAAGAATCCTGTAACTTTCATCTAATTATCCCTTAATTCCTTCCGAGGTGAGACCAAGATGTCCTCATGTTCCAAAAAACTTTCTTTTTTTTTAGTTCCAGGTATATGATGCCAGACTCATAGTTTCCCAATAAATAGTAATACATAATTCTTTGTATATTTTTTGTATAATTCTACGAAGGGGCTGCTACTAGTTTCTCAACAGTAAAATGTGAGATTTTGCAGTGGCGATAAGTTTGCGCTGAACTGTCCATTCACTTTATCCATGAATCTTACTACCAATGGCACATCATCACCAAAAAGGATTAGAATAATAATGTTTAAACTGTAAGGGTTTCAAGAAATCATCTAGTCTGGGGATTCCTAACCTGGCATATGTGTACCCTCAACATTGTATGAGGAGCTTGGCATAAAGGGATGGGGAATATTGAGTAAATAACTAGTAAATAGGCTGATAAGCCTATTGACATATTCTAAAAGTAGTGGTGTTAATGATAAAAAATGATTTGTAGAGAGAATGGTGATGAGACAAGAGTGGGGAAGGAAAGGGAAAGGAACATTATAATATATCTGAAAAACTGGGACAATTAAAGGAATAATTCCTGCTAACCAAAACCAAAGCAATAAGATTTATACACAGAACTGTTTTCATGTCAAGCTAGAAAAAATCAGCAAAAATAACCCGGTAAAACATAAGCTAACAGATTTTCACAATAACTAGAAACTCAAACAATTTCAAATTAATAAAATCAAAAATTTTAATATATTCTCAGAGAAGCCTATTCCATTCTAATTAAAGGTGATCATAAGGCTGTAACAACTCCTCTTTGTGAATTAAGAATCTTAGCCCTGTTCTCAGTCAAATCCATAAGAAGAAACAAACAGGAGGCTGATCATGATGTGCAGGAATATCTTTCAAAAACTATGCCCAGAGTAAAAGTGTCAGTAAATAAGAAACAGAACAGAGGCAGAGCCAAGATGGCAGAGCCAAGAAGAAGCAAGAGGAAGTGCCGTGGGTTCTCCACTAAAAATTCCTTCAAATAGATCTAGAAAATACCACATCAAACCCGGATGGGGAAATCCAAGAAAAAGTCACATCCTAGGTTGGCATAGTGAGAAAGACACGGAGAGGTCTGCAGGCATTGAGGATGGGTTCTGGATACTCCCAGGGACTGTGCCCAAGGTAATGACAAGGTCTCAAACCAATTCTGAGGGCAGCCTTATGTGCAGTGTGGGAACAGGTGTCAGATGGCAGTTTTGTTGCTCATTACCCTTTTCAGATCTAGGACCAACTGAGAAGGAGCCCAATGTCCAGAGATGAGGACCAGTCATAGTCTCTAGCCTATGTACTGAGCAAAGAGGAAGTTCAGAAGCAAACAGCAGACACACTCCAGGAGCTGAGTGTGGTCTCAGTTCCAGTTTCTAGCCCAATCTAAAGCCTGCAAAGGAATAGCCAAGGAAGGAATTCTAGACCAGAAGAGAGCCTACAGTTCTGTTACTGAATAAGCATAGCATTCCAGGTGACTGATATTGTCTTAAGTCCATGAGTAGTATACTACTGCTCAGACCTAAACCCATGAACCTGTAGATTTCAGACCAGGAGAGCAGTGATCTGTCTTGCCCTAGATCATTTCACTTTGGGAGCACTCAGAGCTTGCAAGTGCCCAACCTGAAGTGTTTGTTCTTAAGAGCCTGGAATAATACAACATTCAATACCCCAAGAAACAGCAACAAGACCAGCTTGGATCTCTGCAGAAGTCAGAAATCTGGCCCTAGAATCCCAAGTCAGAAAGGAGGCTGAAAGAATGAGCAACCAAAAAAGAATCCCAGACAAAAACAGCTATTATAGTGCCAGAGACATTTAAGATACAAACCAAGAAGAGAATGATTCTAAAACATCTATAAACAAAGCCTCAGAAAAACGCGGCTTCCGCACAAACTCAACCAGAATGTCTAGAAGAGATTAACCAAATGTTTAAAAATAGTTTGGGGGTTTGGGGTTGTTTCTTTTTTTCTAAAAAAAATAAATGAGAGTGGTAGAGGAAAAAATATTGAGAAAGAAATGAAAGCAATGGAAGAAAGAATTGGGAAGGAAATTAACAGTTTGGCACAAGAGATACACACTTTGCCCATGCAACAAACTCCCCAATGACTCCAGGTGACAACCAGAAATGATAGAACAAAGTCAAAAGAAAGAAAGAAAGAAAGAAAGAAAGAAGAAGAAGAAGAAGCAGGAGGAGGAAGAGGAGGAGGAGGAGGAGGAAGAAGAAGATATAAAATCTCCTAACAAAAGTGACTGACCAGGAAAACAAATCAAGAAGAAAAAAATTAAGAATCATTGGACTACCTGAAAGTCATGACCAAAGAAAAGAATCTAAACTTCATTTTTAAGAAATCTTAAAGGAAAACTGCCTAGACCTCTTAGAACCAGAAGGCAAACTCAAAATAGAAAGAATCCAACAAGTCACTTCTTGAAATAAACCCCAAAATGAAATCTCCCAGGAACATTATAGTCAAAACCCTGAGCTTCCCTGTCAAATAAAATGATATTGTGAATAGCCAGAAAGAAATAATTCAAATACTTAGGAGCCACAGTTAGGATCACACACCATTTAGCAGCCTATCCAATCTATAGGAGTGGGGAACTTGGAATATGACATTCCAAAAGACAAAGATTTACTATAAAGAATAATTTGCTCAGCAAAATTTATTATAATCTTACAGGAGAATAATAGATCTTTAATGAAATAGAAGACTTCAACATATTCCTGATGAAAAGGCCAAAACTGTGTAGAAACTTTCCAGTTAAAACACAGGAGTTAATAGAAACATAAAAGGGTAAATATGAACAAACAAGGACTTAAAAATAAGATTCTTACATTGTAATATGAGATGATACACATGCCCCCTCTGAACCGTATCATCAGAGGTCATAGAGGTGGTCTAGTTAGACAGAAATCCTAGCATTAGTTCTTTTATGTCTTGATAATCTTAAAAAGGGGGAAGAGATATACTGATGGCAGTGGGGGAAGGGAAAGGAAGGTTAGTGAAAATTATCCAATATAAAGAGAAAAAGATGGAGAGAGTGACTGACATTTGAACCTCACTCATCTGAATAGGTCAAAGTAGAGAAGATACACAATACACATATATAGACACAATTGGATACAGAAATGCATTTCACTCAACAGGGAACTAAGAGGGGAAGGGGAGAAGGAAAGAGTATTTAGAAAGAGGGTAGATTAGGGGAAATATAATACCTAAGGAAAATAAACTCTAAGGTTATACAAAAATATTTGTAGTTCCTCTTAAGGTGGCAAAAAATTGCTTTTTGAGGAGGTGTCCATTGGGGAATTGGGGAAAAATTGAACAAGTTATTGTGTATAAATATTATGGAATACTATTGTGCTGTAAGAAATTATGAAAGAGTTTCAGAGAAACCTGGGAAGACTTACATTGACTGATGCATAGTGAAGTGAACAGAACCAGGAGAACAATTTATACAACAACAACAATAATATAAAGACGAACAGCTTTTATAAAAAAAATTAGGAACTCAGATCAATGTAATAACCAATTATGATTTCAGTGAATTAATGATGGAATGTACTGCCTTCTTCCTGATAGGGCTGAAAGACTTAGAGTACAAAATAAGACCTTTTTTTTCCTTTTAGACATGGTCAATGTGGAAATTTATTTTGCTTGGCTACATATGTTTATAATAGGGAGTTTGATTTTCTTTTATCTTAATTAGAGGAGGGTGTGAAGGGAGGGAGAGAGAAAGGATTTTTACTCATTCAAAAATAAAATATGATTTTTAAAAAGAATCAGAAATTAAGGTTCTCGCTATTTTATTTGACTGTGTTGTTATAATCACCTAATAACTTCATGATACTAAAAATGTTGTTACGATCAAATGAGGTAATATTTGTAGAGCGCACAGGGCCTGTGTGTTGAAAATATGTCTTGTTATGGTCCCCATGACCAACTCACCGATATAGTAAACAAATATGTAGGTGACTAGCATAAAGGTAGTAATAAAAGGAAACAGGAATTAAAAATGTAAAAGAGGAGCATGGAGATCACTGGCTAAAACTATATCCTGAGCTAATTAAGACCCCATTTATACCTCCATAGATTATATACTAAATTAGTCCCAGTAGGTCCCAGTAAATGGCCCCTGGTCTACAAGTGCAAGATAAGCACCAGCATGTGCAGTAAAATCCGAAAATGATATACTAATAAGACAACCCTAAGGGGACATAAGTATACTAATGAAGCAAGGCTAAGGTGGCATGGATAACATTTAATCCATTCCCCCTCCACCACTAGAACCTATGAAAATGAAACCTCCTTTGCTTCTTAAGCCCTCCTCACATCATGCTGCCTGAGTGCTTCCAACTCTCATCTACTGATACATAATTGACTCTATGTGCCCCTCTTTTTCCCCATTCCTCTCCCCATGCCATCTTTCTCTGTACTCCCTGTGCCATTTTAATGTATGATTGACTATTACCCACCTACTGCCAGCATCATTCTTCTCAGTAAGAATCCAAAGAACCATCCTATTCTCTCTAACCCACTTGGAAACCCCACGTGGTCCCTCATTAGGCATAAACCAGACACCTAGACTAGGACTAGGTTGTTAGCAGTCACACCTACTGTGAGGTAGCATGGTGCTAAGAATACATTAGTAAAAACCAAGGCTTGATTACTGAACATTGCGCCCTTTTAGGTAAGGACCTCTCTTCACAGTTGGGCTTAACAGAATACCTGGCACATAATAGGTGATATATAAGTGCTTATTCCCTTCCCCTCCCTCCTTATATACTAAATTTGTCTTTATGAAAAAATTAAATAACCTCTTTATTTTATTTCTTATATGCATATTCATGGTATTGTTGTTGAGTTGTTTTTTAGTCATGTCCAACTCTTTGTGACCCCATTTAGAGTTTTCTTGGCAGAGATACTGAAGTGGTTTGCCATTTCTTTCTCCAGCTCATTTTACAGATGAGGAAACTGAGGCAAACAGAGTTAAATGACTTGCCCAGGGTCACATAGCTAGTAAGAGTCTGAGGCCAGATTTGAATTTAGGAAGATGGGCACTCTAGCTGCCCTGAATAGATGTTAAATTCTAGAATTTATTTCCTTTCATGTTTAAGAGAGGGGCATAAGAAGCATGACCAAAAAAAAAGGATCAGAAACTTCTGATCTAGTTCATCTTGAAGGTCTCTTCTAGATCTAAAACCTAAGATTTTATGATCTTATCTAACCCCTGTTTCCCAGGTATTAAAGCACTATTGTCCATTTTCCACGTAGCAGTCAAAGTAGGTTTCCTAAAGCACACATCTGACCATATGACCCTCCATTAAATAACTCAGAGATACTCTATTGCCTCTAGAATCAAATATAAAATTCTTCCTTTGACATTTAAATTTCTTCGCAACCTGGCCCCTCCAGACTGGACTGTCTTCCTACACATTATTTCCCTCTTTGCAATTTACAATCTAGCCATGTTAACCTACTCCCTTTTTTGCATAAATGACATGCCCTATCCAGTTTCCATACCTTTGTGGTAGGTACCTTATGCCTGGAATGCATTCCCTCCTCCCCTATACCTCCTGGAATCTCTGGTTTCCATCAAAACTCAGCTCATATATCAGCATCTAAATGAAATTTTTCCTGATCTCAGATGCCAGTGTTCCTCCCCAAAGTACCTTATATTCATTTTGTATACACTATGCATATACCTACAAATTTTTATGTTTTTCCCCCATTAGAGTATAAGTTCCTTGAAGGTAGAAACTTTTTCATTTCTGTTTTTGTATCCCCAGGGCTTAGCATTGAGCCCGGCAGATCCTAAGAGCTTAATGGAAGCTTGTTGATCAATGATGAGGAAACGAAATCCCAAAGGGGTTATATGAGTAGCAGTTGTACATGCAGAATAATATACCATATGCTAAAGTGGGGAGGCACAAAAATAATAGATTATACACAGGGAATTATGGCCAGTTACCTCATCAACTAGATCGTAAATACATCTTTCTTGCATCATATGCTCAATGACTGAGCTACACTTTTACTAAGAAATTTGTTGGTGACAAAGCTGAAGAATCGTACAGCATCTGAGAGATGTTCATACGCTATTACTCAGTCACTTCAGTAAAATTCTCCAGGTCATGACCAGTCTTCTTTCCTAGACTAAAGCAATCTCTTAATTTAGATTGGTGATCTTAAAAACCCACTCAACTACTCAAAGTGATCTGTGACTTTATCAACAAAGACATTTCCTCTGATGATGAAAACCATTAGAGGAAATGTTCTTCTGTGCCAGCCCATCATCTGCAATTCTTGGCCATATTCTCCCATAAATTCATCATAGAAGGTCCTCCCAAAACAATAGGTGTCTTCATTGCTTTCACCTGACATTGTTAAGATACTAATCGAGTACAAATGCTATCCATCAGCTATCCCTTGCTCTCACCATGAGACCATGGTCATCATTTCCCTGATGTCATGGTCCTCTTTGAAAACAAAGGACAAAACGCAACCTGTTAAGTAGACCAAGCTCCCTGAAAAGGGACCCAGATAGCTGGGTAACTCAGCTCATCCTCTCCCTCTCCCTCTCCCTCTCCCTCTCCTTCTCCTTCTCCTCTCCAAAGGAAGGTAAATTTTGATGGCCAGAAGCTGCCCATTTAACTTGGGGTTTACTGGGTAGATCTTTCTTTCTTTTTCTTTCTTTCTCTCTTTCTTCCTTCCTTCCTTCCTTCCTTCCTT
>CM053622.1:525595237-525631367 GCA_028646595.1 Phalanger gymnotis | reverse complement strand
AATGTCAATGGTAACTGTTTCTCTTGGGAACAGCATTCTGAGGGTCTTCTTCTCCCAGCTTGATTTTTTTCTCTTTTTTTCTAATTAAAATAGCCAATCTTGACTCACTTCTTAAAGAGGCCTATTCACCGAATGGGCATTACCTCACTCTAAGTGAGTACATGAAAAGGCCTGAGCCTAAAAGGGTCAGGGTCTCCCATTGCATCCTGGGTCATCTCCAGTCATCCTGGTCACTGGACCCAGATGGCTATGGAGGAGAAAGTGAGACTAGTGACCTTGCACAGCCCTCCCTCACTCAAATCAAAGTCAACTGCAAGTCATGTCATCATTTCCCTGATGCCATGGTCCTCTTCAAAAAAGAAGGACAAATACAACCATGAGACCAATACTTTTTTCTTTATAAGTTTTTTTATTGTAAGTTCCAGTTATCCTTTGTAATTCCTTATTTATAATATGTTGCAATATATACCTTATGATTGATACCAATTTTCAATTTTTCAGAGACTGTAATCTTCCATGCCTCATAGTTACCCAACACCACCAGGTTTTTGGCATTTTTTTAAATAGGTCTTTGTTTCAAGGAAAAATTTGAGGTCATTAAAGAACTTTGCAATTGGGATATGGATGGAGAGAAGGTTATCAACACTAATTACAGTATTTTCATAGATGTTTAAACTATGTAAATCAGTTCCCATAACGAGGAGAATAAAATCAATTAAAAACCACCTTACTCAGCCAACACTTGACTCACTTTCCAAGAGAGCTATGACAACTGAGGTCAACAGCAATTTAGGATATAAACTTGCATGTAAAGTCTGCAGAGAAGGGTAGTAGACAATTTTGAGTAATATTACCTCATAAAAGAGAAATGAACAATAGGAGCTAAAAGCCAGTTTAAAGAAAACTTGGCAAGAGACCTAACATAATAAAGTCTTTCTGGGTTCATCTAAGCAGGAACAAACTCTTTTCAACATCATGGATATCAGAATCTAAAACCATAGTCCTAGTTGTACTTATACAGATGGTAGAAATTTCACCTCAGAGAACAGAGACAGGTAAAGAAATTGGATCAGAAGAAGTGTTTTCAGAGAATGTCTATGCTGGAGTTGACAGAATTGTGAGTCCATTGAGAAAACTGTTATCAATATATCTGAAAGAGGGGAAAGTGCTAAAGCAAGAGAAACGTCTTGAAATATTAGGGGAAGAAAAGCGGTCAAGACAACATCAAAATCCACATTTAGATCAAAATGCTTTCAAAATTCCTAGTTGTTTCTGAAATTTTGGGGTGAAAGTTCTCTCTCCTTAACTTCCATTTTAGCTAGTTTAGATTTTAGTTCCCTTTCTCCTCAGTATTTCAGTGATTAAAATAATCTTCATTAATAATAATAGTATCTATAGTGCACTTTAAGGTTTGCAAAATCTCCAATCTGGTGACTCTGAATTCCAAATGTCTTTTCTTAATTCATTGTTTTAGTCTGAACACCAAAGTCAGTTTCTGTGCCCTCTTCTATAAATTGGGAATTATATACTCCTTTCTTGTCACCAATGCTTTGCAAGGATGCTTAATTCACAAATGCTTGAAATAATACAGAGAAAATTAAAGTGATACATAATCCCAACGAGTTCAAAAGAATAGGAAAAAAAGTCCACATGTACAAAAATATTTATAGTACATTTATCCCTTCCGCATCACAACATTCCTCATCACGGTTTCCATGTATCACGAGTCACATAAGAAATTAAATGGGAATTTTGGGGGGAGTTTTGCAGGAACCACAGACCAGCACAGACCAAATTTTACAATAAGGTACTGTAAAGAGAGGCATTTCTCTGTCAAACTAACTTTAATGAAAAAAAAATCTTGTCCACTATGGCAAGATAATCAAACTAGTTTCCATTAAGTGACAACATTCCTTTTAGAGCTACTTTTCATGCCTGCTCTCCCAGAAGTGTGAAAATCATCTGCCAGTTTATATTTCTAGGGTGAGTTATAATTTTAAAACAATTGATTTAGAATTCTGCCCTTGCAAATTAAAAAAAGAGAAAAATATGCTATCACTGTCAAAGAGGGTCATAAAATGAACTGTATAGACACAACCCTCAGGAATAATTCATTAAGTGGGTAAGTGGACTTGAGCTACTGCTAGCAAAACTTTCAGAGGAATTGAATTGACTTCTTTGGAAAATCCCTTTGCTTAAACTGCTATGAATTAGAACAAGGTTCATTGATCACAAATTACAATAATTATTTCAAAAGGAAAAAAAATATCACAGTCAACCAGGAGCTCCTCAAGATAGGAATCATATTTTTAAGCCAAAAGAATGTTGTGGTATCATCCAGGAATACACAAGAAGTTTGATGCTCTAGTTACAGCAAGGCCTTCTATGTCATCGCTTTCCTGACAACTATTCATTGCTGTAGAATCTTTAATACATTTTCTAATTCCATCAGTTTTTCTTCCCATTTTCACATCATTTGCAGTGAGGAATTCAAATTCTAAGTCATGAGTGTCTTGCTTTAAGAGCTTGGATTCCCCTTAGTCTGTTAAATGCATTTATTTTTAGCCTACACAGAGTAAGGGAATAGATTTTAAAGCATCACTTACCTGACATCCTTGTTTTCTCAGACAGATTTGTTTACCTCCATAAGTAAAATGTAAGTAGTTAAGAGAAATAAATACCCACAAACAGCTTTCTGCTAAACGATACTGCTCCCCAGCACTACAAGTAACATGGCAATGTGCCTGATCTTCATCTGCAACTCATTTTTCATGCCTGTTTCTTAAAATTCTTTGTGTGCACTTGGTTCAGTTGCAAACAGGAAATGTGGTGATAGAGGCTTCTTCAGTGGAAATACATAACTAGAGGGCCCCTCTTTTGTTTTGTAACAGAAGAAAACTCCATAGGCCTCTCTCTATTTTGGCGTTTGATCTTCGTCAATAACATGGATCCAACAAGGAAAAAAATTATTCAACAAAGATACAGGCAATGCTGGAAGGAACTCAATGGGCTTATATATCTAAGTTTCTTCAGGTCCCTCTGTGGGTAGGTGGATTCCTCTTCTTTGAATTTCTTCTCCTTACTCAGAGTGAACAATGAGATGTATCAGCAAAAGAACGTCCCTTACTAAATAGGAGTCCTTAGAAAGAGAAAACAAAAAAAAATGCTAAATTAGGATGAACTTAAGCCATAATTAAATATCCCTGATCATAACAGATGACCGTTTATATAGCCCTTGGACCAAATGCTTTCCTCACAAGGACCCTGCAGATATTACAAGTATCATTATCTGTTGTACCCTGCTCCAGGATGGGCTAACGTGTGCTTGTGGTTCAACAAACCTCTGAGGGAAGTAGGGAGAAGTTAGTTACCTAGAAGGGCAGAGGAGGCAGGATCCAAATTGCAAAGGAGAGCACATGGAAAGTTGGTACCAGAATACCAAAACCCAAGAAGCCGAGAAGCATATGGTTGCCGGGGCAGGGATTCAGGACAAGAAAGTATGTGCTAAATTAGGAAGCCAAGATGTAGAGAATTCCAGGGATATGGCTCAACATGCTTCTCCAATAAGGTCTTTTTATGGCATTTGCTTACATTTTCTGCCTCTGTTTAATGCTGCAATGCCAGGATTTTGCTGAATCCATCAAGGTTCCTCCTGACTCAGTTGCTTGATCTTGCCTGACCATGAGCTTATAAACCATCAATGCCTTCCAGTCCTCAAGGAATGGGATTAGCCAGAAGTCCTCTACCAATTCCAGAGACTGAACATGATGTGCTGACAATTAGGTCCTTTCTTCGAGATTACACCATTAACGGTCTGATGGTACTAGATGCGATCTTTTTTGCTCCTTGGGTTGAAGATATAATGAACAAGGTACTCCTCCTGCCTATCCACCATGAGCAGTAGAATTAGGCTTCTAAGCATGTGGTTAAGGGACAAAAAAGGGCCTCTCAGACAAAACCCAATGGGACATGGGGTGGACATGATAAGAGGATAATGGGAGGCCATGGGATGCAACACCTAAATGATGTTGAAGGGGCCTACTGCTTTTCCATTCATTTATGAGAATGTCTGTTGGTACAGAGGTTTGGGAAAGAGAAGCTCACTTTATCTTCTACATTCAAGAGCCCAAACCACCCAACAGAGATAGAGGTAACCAAGGGTCTTAATAGAATTCTAGCCAATGGAATGCTTACTTCATACGGGGAGCACTTGCTTCCATTATATTGGGATGGAGGAGGACCATCCTTCTTCATCTCTTGCTGAAAATACTCTTGTTATCTGAAGAATACATCCCAGAGGGTCTCTAGCCAGAATGTACCTCTTCTTCTGCCAGATATGGTACCCTGTATTATCGTCTCATGTGCCTCAGTGGACAATTAGGAGACTCTCAGCAAATGAATAATACATATCCAAAGCCTACCCTTCAGAGTTCCTACATGGTCTCCTGAAAATACACAGAGAATATCTGTGTATGTTGAAAGCTGAAGAGGGTCAAGGGGAGATGAGGGGGTTAGATTAGGAAGCCATGTTCTAGGTAGATTAATGAATGGACAAAATTCCTTATGGGAAGAAAGGTACCCGAGTCGTCCTAAGACGAGGTGTAGAACTGGAGATAATATTTCAGGATTCAGTTTGTGCAATCCAGGGTTTACTCTGTGCAAACACTTGTGGATATCCAGTAGAAAGATGAATCTTTAGTTAAAGGAACATGAATACAGCAGTACAGAAATGTGAAACAGAGAACTAATGAGGTTTTAACATTTTGGTTTTTGTAGAACTCTACAGGTTCTATCAGGACCTCAGAACATTTCTAGCTGGTCTCCATCTCCTGGGTGGGTGGGCTAAGCTTGAGGAGGTAACATGGTACCAGGACAAAGATGTTGGGCATTAATCTCTTACCCAAAAAACCCCTGTGATCTCTGCTCCTGCTCAGTTTTGTACCCTTTCACATCTGCAGGTGCAAAGGGTGGGGATTTCTTTCTAAAAAAAACATAAATGGCCTAGATTTCTGAGTCTTATCCAGGCAGCTGGAGGGGAAGGATTCCCAGGTGCCACTGGCCAAGTGACATTACCCCAATTTTTCTTGTGCTCAGTCCATCTTTTAAAACTCCTACTTTTCCTTACTCCCTCCGACTCCTCCTCCCTTATAGAGAGATGGAGCCATGAAATAGCACTCTCAGTCAAGGCAGGTTACATCTATAAAAGATTCCTTCTAGCCCTAAATTACTGGACAATAATAATAACTGATATTTACATAGAGGTTTACGTATTTTACCTCATTTGATCTTCATAACAACTCTGTAAGATAGATATGACAGAATGATTATCCCATTAGAGGATAAGTTGATAGAAATGGAGATGTTTCATCTGGAGACATAGGGGAGGATATAAAAGCCATCTATTTGTAGACCTACCATGTGGAAGAAGGCCCATTCAGATTAGTGTGTAATTTTTTCTACAAAAACCAAGGCCTACAAGATTCTAGCAAAATCCAAAGAAAAAATCTTCATGATTCTCAGTCTTTGCTTTTGACATTGCAGGCCCTTCTCTCCTTAATTTATTTGCTAACCTAAATTTCCTTAATGAGAAAGTCTTCCACTTTTCCTCCCAACTTCCTTCTCTTTTGCCCTTTAACCCTTTTCTGGTAAATTGTGGGTTTTCTCCAGTATTCAGTTCTGCATCTTCTAATTTTGCCTTTTATATGGTCCCTTGAAGAACTCATTTACTCGCATTTTTTTTCTTTTTAATTGTTAACCTTTGTTATAGAAGAGATGTTCTTAAAGGAAGGGAAGATTTTCACCTTTTTTGTGTCCCTAGCACCTGGCAAATAGCAAGTACTTAATAAAAGGATAAGGAGGATCACAGAAGATAAAATGGATAGTTTCATTTATAATTAAAAGTTTTGTACAAATAAATCTAGTGAAGCTTAAAATTAAAAAGAAACAACTGGGGAGTAGGAATTTTGCTGCAAGTTTCTCTAATAAAGATCTGATTTCCAAGATGCATATGTCCATTCTGCATCTCTGGTCTGTCACCTCTCTATCAGTAAGCAGGAAATATCATCATCCATCCTGTGTAGTTGTGATTTGTTACTGCATTGATTAGAGTTTTAAACTTGTTTGTCTTTCTTTGCAATGTTGTAATCATTGCATAAATTGTGCTCTTGGTTCTGTTCATTTCACTCTATCAATTCATACAAGACTTTGCAAGTTTCTCTGAATCTATCATTTCTATCATTTTACAAGGCAATAATAGTCCATTACTCTCAGCGACCATAATGTGCTCAGCCATTCCCCTTAGTGAATGGGCATCTCCTTATTTTTCCAATTCTTTGATATAAGAAAAAGGTGTACAATGAATTTTTTGTACATATGGATTCTTTCCTTCTTTCTTTGATATTTTTGGGATATATTCCTAATAAGGATAATCTTGGGTCAGAGGGTGTGCAGAGTATAGTGACTTTAGGGAGATAACTCCAAATTGTTTTCCAAAATGCTATAGCAATTCACAGCTACATTAACAGTACATTAACATGCCTGTTCTACCACATCCCCTCCAACAACTGTCATTTTCCTTTTTGTTTATCATTGTCAATATGATGGTATGGGCACCTCAGAGTTCTTTTAATTTATATTTATATAATTATTAATAATCTGCAGAATTTTTCATATGATTATTGAAAGCTTGCTTTTTATCTTTTGAGAACTGCCTGTTCATATCCTGTATCCATTTAGCATATGGGGCGGTGGTGGTGGAATAGTGGCTCTTTTATATATTTGATTAATCCCTATATATCTTGGATATAAAATTTTTATCCAAGAAATTTGTTGCAAAGATTTTTTCCCAGTTAACTTATTTTCTATTTTTAATTTCTTATTTTCTAATTTTAACTATTTGTTTTGTTTATATGAAGCTTATTTTATATACTAAAAATTGTCAATTTTGTCTCCAGCAATCTTCTCTATCTCTTGTTTTGTCAAGGATTCTGACTTTATTCATAGCTGCAAAAAGCACCTACTTCCCTACTCTCCTTGTTGAGGATACAACCTTTTACAGGAGTAGGGAATCTGTGGCCTCAAGGACACGTGTGGCCTTCTAGGTCCTTGGGCATGGCCTTTTGACTGAGTCCAAGTTTTACAGAACAAATCCTTTTATTAAGGGGATTTGTTCTGTGAAGTTTGGATTCAGTCAAAGGGCCATACTTGAGGACCTAGAGGGCTACACGTGGCCTTGAGGCCACAGGTTCTCCACAGCTGATCTAGATCATGTATCCATTTGGAAATTATTGTGGTATATTGTGTGAGATGTTGGTCTAAACCCAATTTCTGCCATACTGCTTTCTGGTTTTAAAAACCAATTTTTTGGTCAAGTAGTAAGTCTCCGACTCCAGCAGTTGGGAAACTTTGGGTCTATTTAATATCATGCTATGTTTGGTTGTTTCTGGGCCTGTCTCACTGATGAACTTTTTATTTTTTTAACCAATACAAAATAATTTTGACCATTATTGTGCAATAGTCTCAGAGCATACTTTAAGATTTGGTACTGTTAGGCTCCCTTACTTTTTTTCGTAATTTTCCTTGGGATTTTTAATCTGCTGTGCCTCCAGATACACTTTTTTTCTAGCTCTATATAGTAACATTTTGATAGCCCTATTGATATGGCACTAAAAAAAGGAGGATCAAGAAAAGTTTTGTTTAGAAGATGGTGCTT
Source organism: Phalanger gymnotis (assembly GCA_028646595.1). Taxonomy (NCBI): domain Eukaryota; kingdom Metazoa; phylum Chordata; class Mammalia; order Diprotodontia; family Phalangeridae; genus Phalanger; species Phalanger gymnotis. Next base: position 525,623,656 of record CM053622.1, on the reverse strand, counting down.
GGGATGAACCTTGCTCATTGTTTTCTTTTTCCTGGATGATATTAAGCTTGTCAAAAATGTTATGAATTCTAGCAGGTCATTAGGTTCTTTGCCATGGAATCTCAGAATTCAGTACAATAGACTAGGACTTTGGGCTGAATCTAATAAGATGCAATTTATACGGATAAATATAAAGTTTACTTAGTTTCAAAACATAAATTTCACTAGTACATGATGGGAAGGCATGACTAGACATTTATTTTAGAAGATTTGGGAGTTTTAGCAGACTTTAATTCATTTAAGGAAAACTTCCTTACAGTTGCAGAGATAGGAAAGTAGAACAGGATATTTTGATAAGTAGTGAGTTCCCCATCATTAAAATTTTCAAATAAAGATTGGTTGATCATTTGGGGACATGTTGTATAGGAGAATCTTGTCTAGGTACATTTGTGGCGAATGGTCTCTAAAATCTCTTTGCGGTTCTGTGATTATGAGTTGGGAAGGGTCTAAAATATCATCTGAATGAATAGGAATCCTTTCATATAATGACCCTGACAAGTGGTCAACGAGGCTCTGCATAAAGACTTCCAGTGAAGGGACACATACAAATTCCTAAGACGGCCTGTTCCATTTTGGAGCTATTCACACTTACCACTAGGAAAGTGATCAAGGCACCCCAAAATAGTCACATTATTAATATAGTATGATTAATATGTTTGTATGATTATATATTAATATATTACTGTAACTATGCATTATAATATGACTGTCAATTATATATTTCATACATTTATTAATATCTATCATCTCAATCCATCCAAAATGAAAAGTGTCTGGGATTTTTTGCAAATATATTTTGTTATATTTAGTCTCTTGTAATACCAGAAACACCAAAGAAGCTATAATTATCACACTATACATAAAAAATTAATTGTGAAGTACCTCCTGGTCTCTCTGACAAATGTGTTCAGGTGATCAAAGTGAAAAACTGGGAACCTAAAAGAGAAAGTGAATTGGCTAATTACTTAGAGGCTTCTTTCAAAAGGATGCGATAATATGTACATTATATACATATATAATATGTGTGAATATATGTACATATATGAGTGTGTACATATATTCATAAGTATATATTTTATGTGTATACACACACATATATATACGTATACATATATATTATATATATATATATATATATTAATGTAGTTCAGTTGTATCTGACTCTTCATGACCCCATTTGAGATATTCTTGACAAAGGCCCTATGCTTTATCTACTGCACCACCTAGCTGCTCCCTTGGGCCTAAAGTCAGGAAAACTCATCTTCCTGAGTTCAAATCTGGCTTCAGACACTTCCCAGCTGTGTGACCCCGGGCATGTCATTTAGCTCTTGTTGCCTCAGTTTCCTCATCTGTAAAATGAGCTGGAGAAGGAAATGGCAAACCACTCCAGTGTCTTCGCCTAGAAAACCCCAAATGAGGTCACAAAGAGGCAAATATGACTGAATAACTCAACAACAACAACATTAATGTTACTTTTTGCATATTGGACCTATGAACTTTGATTCTATAAAATGCTTATTTAGCATTTTTAAGTAATATGGTTCCATTTAACACACACTAAATGGTAATTTAGTAAATAATAAACTAATCATCTGACTGCCTAAAAATAAGTGCACATTCAAGAAAACTAATACATATCTGTGGAATAAGAGAGCCCAAAGTAAGATGGCAAAAGTACTTTACAATTTGTAGTTACCTTAATGCCTTTGGAAAGCAGGTCTGCATACAAGTTTCTCTGTTTTATGGGCATGCATAATAAAGAGGTTAGGCAAGTCATCCAAAGTCACACAAAAACTAAGGTTCTTGGTGAATTTATCCATGTTTTACCAAGGTGCAGATGATTAATCCCAAAAAGGGAAAAAAACAATGACTTTTTATTCAATGTAAATGATTTTGCACTAGGGGACATTATCAGAATACGTAAGTGCTGTAGACATATATTTGTCAGGAAACATATGAACAAATGAGCTTAGTGGTGTGGGTGATGGTTTCATACACCATGCTCACATAATAAATAAACATGAGTGCTTTTATAATACTTTTTAATGAGACAGGACTATCAAAAGGAAGTTTAGAATACGGCTAGGCTCAGCAGGTTTAAAGATATGTACTGACAAGCTTATTGTAGACCACGAAATATTACAGAGATTTTGAGGGGAGGTAGCGTAATCTTGATGAACGTGTGTCAGAGAAATAAGGATTCTCAGGTCAACACAATTGGAATTTTATTGTCAAGAGTGAATGTAGGATATATATCAAAGTGGCAGCTGCCACTTGCAACCCTCTACATTTGGAGTAGGGTGTTCCTGAGAGCCAGAGGAGGCCCAGTTAAAGCCAGTAATTAAATGGGTTCAGAGCGTCTCCAAACGACTGCTTCCCTACCTGAGCAACTTCCAACATCACATAAGACAGGAAGATTTCTCTACAAAGGCTAAGCCTCTAAGCATTTCCCATTCATTCCTTCTGGGGTCCAGTTTTATACCATGCACATGAAGTACTCTCTCTGGGTTGCTTCTCCAACTCATCCTCGGTGGTGATCCAGGTCCCCAGAAGGCAGTTGTCTGTTTTTCAAGGTATTAAGTGTAACTCTCAGGGTTTGGGGTTTCTAGTAGTATCACTCATGAGTCCCCGTCTAGTACGTTCCTTGTTATTATCAATTATCTAGGTTAAATTAGCTTTGAGAGAGGGGCATTTACTCATGTGGTATAGTGAAAACAAATGATTCAAAATATTCTCCTAAACCAAAACATGTGATCCCACACACTAGTTCCCTAGGAAGAATAGGCTAAAACCAAGATAGCACATGTTGTCAAAGGGCAACTTAGAATTTTTGGCAGTTCTCTTTCCCTCTTTGTGGAGTCCTCATGAAGTTTCCCTTAAGTGGGTGTAGCTCTTTGTGGACTCTGAGTATCTGCCCCTTTGTAGAGTCCTGAAGCCATTTTTAGTTTGTCTTCCACATATCTCTCTACTCCCAAGACAGATGCTGCTATCTGAGGACACAACGGGAAGTCTAAGTCTTCTAATCTTTGAAATTCACAAGATTATCCCTTGGTCAATAGATATAAAGGAGATAAACTCAATCGTACCCCCTTCTTACTCTCTGACTTCTCCCCTCTGGTTATAGGCTGAAGGGTTTGTTTGTTCAAAATGTTCCTGAAACTTGACATTCCTACTGGAATCTCTTCTATGATACAGATGGGCCCAAAGATACATTAGTTTTTCTTTCAACCAGTCTCAATACATTTACTACGTATCATCATCTGATTGCACCAAATGCTTGGAAGCACTCCCCACCTCCCAAATTAATTAAGAATGTGTCCACACTTTGTTTATACCTTTGATGGATTTAACAGAGGTGTCTAGGAATTCTTCACACCTGGTATATAGCTGATAGTATATAGATATCAAGGTTTAAAAAAATCTTGTAATTACATTAATTGGGGTTAAGGTTGTAAGACGCTAGTCTTACAAACATGCAAAGTTAGCCATTTAAATGCACATATTATTTTTCTACCCTGTGAAGGAGTTTCAGGGGATAAACCGCATGAAGAATAATTGGGTTATAGATGCAGTCATTCATTTCAGCTGGGTGTGGCTTAAGGACTCATTGGCCTCTTCCAGGCCTTCAATATTTCATCCTGAGGTTGGTTGGGTATCCTTTAATCTTAAACCTTGAGTCACTCAATACCTCTTGAGTCTGCCCTCCAGCTAGGTTTAGTGATGAAACTGTTCTTTGATGTCATCTGAAGCACAAAATCTTGGAGTCGGAAGCACTCTCAGAGGTAATCTAGTCCTGAAGCAGCATCTTCTGCAAAATTTATGATAGTTGGTCATATAATTTCCACTTGACCTCTGGTTGTGGGAAACTCACATCATTCCTCTTCCTTAGATTGGTTGAATCGGTTTTGCTAGTGCTAAAAAATTTCAATTTAAGTATTATCATTCATGTCATTTATATCCCTTCTTTCACTGAGAACTCTTCCCCTTACCATAGCTGTGAAAGGTACATTATTTGTTTCTCTTTTAATTTTTTTAATGGTTTGGCCTTTAATATTGAAGTCACACATCTCCATTTTGAACTTACTGTAGCCCAGTGACATAAGATGCTACTCTAAACCTATTTTCTAAAAAATTGCTTTGCAGTCTTCCCAGTAGTTCTTATCTGTTGGGAAGTTTTTTTCTCAAGATGATTTATTGAAGGCTTGGTTATTGAGTTTCATCGTTTCTAATTCTTCGTTATCTAATCAATTCCACTGATCTACTTTTCTATTTTTAATGAATGCCAAATAATTTTTACAATTACTCCCTTAAAAATTGAGATCTAAAAGTACTATAACCTCTTCATTGCTACTTTTTTTTCTTTATTTCCCTTGAGAGTCTAGACTTTTCGTTCTCCCAAATGGTTTTTGCTCTTATTTTATCTAGCGCTATAAAATATCCCTTGGTAATCTGATAAGTTTAGCATTAAATTTGTAAATCGATTTAGGAAATATATTCATTTTTTATTACATTGGAATGGCCCAACCATGAGCAATGGATATATCCCTCCAATTATATTTTATTCTTTTAAGATGAAATTTAACTTCATTTATATCTTAGTTATGTTTATTTTGTATAAATTGTGTATATATTTATATGTCTACATCTTTTGCTTTTCACTCAGTAGGATGTATGCTCCTTGAAGATAAGAACTGTTTAATTTTTGTCTTTTATCCTCCATACCCAAATCAGTGCTTGGAACATAGTGGGTGCTTTAGTAAATGCTCGTTGATTTATTGATTGACCCCTTGATACTAGTTTTCTCTGGAAAGAAATGATACTCTAATACCTCTTCCTTATGATAACTCTGTAGATGCTTAATGACAATAATTTTGTCCCCCCATGTCATAGGGAGCTGCAAAACACAAGGTGTCCAGTGGGTACCCCCTGTACTAACACAGGATAACAAAACAAATTCTATTAAATATTATTGCACAATGATCACAAGTAAATGATTTTTCATTTAATTGAAGAAATGCTAAGCACCAAAAGGTTGGGCACTAAGTGATGAATAGCGATTTCTTTGCCACAATTCATGAAGACCAACTACAATGATAAAGAAGGGTTGCAATCCACATCAATGGAATGAATACTTACACCAACAAAATTAGAGATCTTTTGAAGTATTCTTCCCTAGAGTCTTCCCAATGAGTCACCTTGATCTAAACTTTCCTTTCTGTGGGCAACAAATCCTAGAAATAGCTTCCCTAAGGAGGTCTATGCTCAGAGTTCCAGCAAAATAAGTGAATTAAAATTGTCAATTTTAACTCTAAGCATTTAATTATCAAAAGCCTACTATGTTCCAAGCATTCTCCTAGTAACTGGTGATACATCAGAAAGAGAGAAACAATTTTTGCCCTCAAGAAACTTACATTCTAGTGGGTGAAGACATCACAAAGGGAAATGGTAGCCAGGAAAGGAAGTTTTGGTCCCAGCACTCACTGGGATGATGATTGGAACCATAGTCGAATTAACTGACACATCCTTTCTTGAAAGCAATGGTAGTATGATTTTTATTGATTGACTTTTATTGCTGTACCCAAACCCAAAAACGGAAATGGAGTTGGATCATGGGTTGCATGTGCGGCAACAGGGCAGATAGCAAGATGTCCCACATAGATGTGATATGAAACATAGTCTGGAGCTACCTAGATATAATGGGGCATCTAGGTGGCAGAGTAGTTTGAGCTCTAGGCCTGGAGTTAGGAAGATTCATCTTCCTGAGTTCAAATCTAGCCTCAGACACTTACTAACTGTGTGAGCTCTGGGCAAGTCTTTTAAACCTATTTGCCTCACTTTCCTCACCTGTAAAATGAGCTGGAGAAGGAAATGGCAAAACCACTCCAGTATCTTTGCCAAGAAAGCCCCAAATGGGGTCACGAAGAGTTGTATACGATTAAAAGAAGAACTGAACACCAGCTAGATATAGTGTATTAGGAAAGTTTACATTCATTCATTCAACAAACAAAGCCATTCTGTCCCAGGGCAGAATTCTAAAACTAAATGCATTAACTCCTCTCAGGAAGAAAGTCATGGTCCCCAGAGACCTAATCTCAAGGTTTACAAGTGAGAAGAAGGTAAAGGGGAGCAGGGAGGGGCCAGCAGACAGAACAGATGCCAAAATGTCCAGAGTGGATGAGTGGATAAGATGTGAAGAGGATTGAGAAGATGATCACAATTAAGCCCACCTCCCCTTCATCTCTCTAAAGTAGTAACACATTGTCAAATAAAGGAAAAGGACAACAGGGATAGGAATGGGACCTGTGATTTCATTAATATAGGGAGCCACTAGCGAGGAACTTCCTCTGTCAATGACAAGCCAACATATTCTTTGCTACTTTTGCCTTAGAGACCTGCCCAGAGAACTGAGAGGTTGTGATTTGTCCAAGATTACATACCTACAGTGTATGAGATGGGACTAGAACCAAGATCTTTCTGGCTCCAAGCCTAGCTTTCTATCCATTATGCCATACTGTCTCTTAAAAAGAATGATTCACCCCCCCAAAATGGTAAAGAAAGGAAATCCTTAGAGTGAAAACCTCAAAAAGAATAGTTGATACTGAAGAAATGAATAAGCAAAATAATAATAATAACCCAATGAATAAACAATAAAAGCAAAAATCTCCCACATAACAATTGGATACCCAGAAAAAATAAGGGACCAACACTAAGAACCTTCAGGATAATGCTGAAAATGGAAGACATATAAATAGAGATCTGGCATCTTTAAAAATGGACACAATAGTACTTAAAGAATACAAAAGAATCAACGTCATCCTTGACAGCTTGGAACATTTGGCAGAATTTTTTAGTAAATCAGTAGATTCCAAGAATGACATAGATAGAATGCTAAAATACAGTGATGGCAAGAGTTCCACGTCCTCAAAACATTTCTTAGCATCCCTGTCTTCATCCATTCCTTCCATCTTCCCTGGTTTCCTAAAGCTTTCTGATATTAGTATAGCTAAAACCCAATTTCATATTATAATTACTCCAGCAGGATGGGATTGCACCAAATAAAGTGACGTCCGGTAGCATTTTTTAAATTTTTAATCTAGTCAATAATTCTTAGTTTAGTGTTTGGTTCTATAATCTTAAATGTCATCTCTATTCTGACATAAGTTTTATAGATACAGACCCATGCTCACTTTGATATTCATGAAGACAAAACAAAATTTGGCTTTATTCATTGATTCATACCCACGTTGTTTTAAAATAACTGTGACCCTGGAATCTATTCCCCCTTAAAAAAAATCTCCAAGGATCCCTGTGCTCAGAGTTTAAGCTGGGAATCTTAAAACCTTTCAGAGCCAAGGCATGACTGTAGGTTACTCTTGTTTCAGATGAGGTTAGAAAGTATTCAAAACTTAAAGGGGAAAAAAAGTATTTCAGTGCACTAACCTCCTGGTGTTTAAAGCTTCTTTCACCAAATACTAGTAAGATGACACCAAGATCTTTATTTGATTTCCCCCAATATCCTTTCCCCAAAGTGGAACCATTTCATAGATATGGTATCATCGTCTCTTCTTGCGTTGCTTTTTCTCCTTCCTTCTTTAACTAATAGAATGTTGTAAGTATCACATAAGGTGGTGGAGAAAATCTCCCTTCTCTGTTCTTCTTCGGCAAGCCAATAACCCATCTTCTTGCGTCTTCTTCCCCTGTGCTCTTCTTCCTGGGCTCTCACGGGGTGCAGGGCTGGCAGGGTGACACGCTAGCAGCATTTGTCTTACGTGCAGAGGACATAAGGTAAACATTTTGTGTGGAAATGAGACAGATAGACAGAAAGACAGAGAGAGAGAGAGAGAGAGAGAGAGAGAGAGAGAGAGAGAGATTAAATGACTTGTCCATGGTCATACAGCAGGTGCCTATCAGAAATGGGATCTGAATCTAGGTCTTCCTGATGCCAAGTCCAGCACTCTATCCAGTGAGCAACACGGACCATTCTAGAATATTTTTCTTAGAATCTTTTCTTATAGAGTAAACTCATTTCCTTATGTCTTCACTGATGTTACTGAGACTTTGGTGTGAAGAGCTGTTTGCGGATTAATGGAATGGCCTCGGATCATGTGGGGAAAAAAATCAGAAGTGAAATCTCAGAGGGAACTGATACCCTTGAAAAATACTTTGTGGAATTAAAACCTGTTCATTTCATAGCAACAAAACTGATTTCTTCTCTGTGCTTTCCCTCTACGGTACAGTGATTTAATTGTGCAGTCAGACCAAAGTTAATACAATATAAGTAAACAATTTTATGAAAGTAAAGAGGAGAAAAATCCTTTGTTTCCTAATAGGCTTTTAAAAATATGTAAAATCCTTCAAAAATTAATTACAGTGTAACACTATCACAGCTCATGAAAGTATATCGATGATTCATAGTTTTGTTGAGTTCAAGACCAAAAGATTCTACAGAAATCAGAGAGAAAACATAATTATACAGATGGAAATAGACAAGTTAAAAGTAAGGAACAATGATATGGTTTGGCACAAGCTTTTTTTTTGTAAAGTTCTTTTCTTGTCTTACAGAATATAAACACTAGAAAGTCGGACTGGAAACAAAAGGATATATGAAGATGAAAAAGAAGAGAAATAAAAACAAAGAAAGGCCAGATCAAATGAAAGAACAGCCACAGGACAAGTGCTGACATTCTGTGGATTTGGGTTTATGTTGCTGGGAGGGAGGGAAGGGCGTTAACTTTTATGTAAGATCCTCGAGCTTTTCAGATTTCTGGGGGAAAAAATTAAAGATTATTTCCAATTTGCTCCCTTCCTCTTTCCCACAATTCTAATCACGCATATGTAGAAAGAGCCGCAATTTGGATGCAGCCTCACGCAGGGTGGTTTGCCAAGTGTATCGCTCTCTTCTTGTCCTGTTGTATGGAGCCCCGGGATAACCCGTGTAACCTAAATATGCCTGCAGCACTTACTCATCTCAATCCAAATAGCAATCTAGTTTGGGGGAACTGACGCTGAAGGAGTAATTAAAACATTTTAAGACACAGATTTGAGGGTTCTTGCTTTTGCTGGAAGGTTGTTTTGTTTTTGCAGTCTTTGAATATTTACAGATAAGAATGTATTTCAGATCTTATTTTCGTGAGAGGCATTGAGCTGTCCATGGAATCAGGAAGGCCTAGGTACATGTCTCACTTCTGAACCATACTAGCTACGTGTCCCTGTTAACCTCTTAAAGTCTCTAGGCAGCTCTCAAAACTGTATGTTGTGGATCTATATTGGTAGAAGTTCCTACACTAATGAAATCTCAGGTACTAAATTCCCCCTACACACACACACACACACACGCACGCACGCACGCGCAAGTTTCCTTTAAGAAAAAATTAGGATAACTCTAAATCTGGGGAGGCCTGAGAAACTAGGGACCCATGCCTGTGTTGTAGGGTTTCTCTGAGGAATATTGCCCTTTAACTATTTACTCTCAAGGGCAACATTTTGTCTCTATTCTTACCTAGCCCTTAGTCATTGAATGAGCATTGCCTCAGACTGAGATCTGGGAAAGACCTTAATTTAGAAACGCCAAAGTCACCCACTTCATCCCAGGCCATCACCAGTTGTCTTGACTTTTGTCTTGCCACTAAATTTCAAGTAGTCTGGAGGAGAGAGTGAGGCTGGCACCTGCGTAGCTCTGCCTCACTTAAATCCAATTCACGCACAAGTCAAGATATCATCCATGATGTCATTGGTCTTCTTTAAGAACGAAGAAGGAGCAACCACATCTATGGGTCTGGAACGTAGAAGAACCTTGAAACCCTGTGTGATCTGTCTCTCAAAAAAAAAAAAGGCAGTGACCATTCCCCTACTGGAGAGAAGCCACACACAAACAACATGTACAATTCAACAGAGATCCAGCAGGTGGCAATAATAAGTTGGCAAAAGATTAACAGAAGGCAGAGGGGTAGAGAAAACAGACCAGCAGATGACATCCACAATTCTATGAGAAAGCAACAAACAGCAGCCACTGAAGCAGAAAGGTGGTCCAGCTGTGGGGAGTACTTTTAAAAGCCCGAGTTGTCTGAGTTCTGCATTTTCTCAGTGGGAATCTATGGGAGAATATGGCCCTGTGTATATGAATGGGGGGAGTATACTTGTGATCTACCCTTGCTATTCTGTTTAATTAAATGTCCTTGTTTTGAGTTAATGTATACTCTGGTTTGGTCTTATTTTAAGACGAGATACTTTGGATGGGGGTTCATTAGCAAAGACTTTGAATGGATGCTGACCCTACATCTTGATCCTGGGTGTTGCTTTCAGGAGGCCATGGTTAAATATGGCTTAACTTGGCTGCATATAAAGTCTCCCCATCATCCCCCATCACCAGCAAAGTTAAATCTTTCTAAGAAATCTTGTCCCCATGAAAAGTACAGATCTACCCTTGTAAAACATATAGCTAAAGTGGATGTTAATACATCTAGGTACCAATTAATAAAAATAATGAATCCCATTAAGTGGTCACATTATTTGTATTCACACTACATATTCCTATTGGGATAGAACCTATTACCATATCTACATTATTGCAACTTTTAAATCATGTGAATTTGGATACGATGAAGCTACTTTAGGGGAATTCATTATTCGTACTAATTGAGATCTCACTGCAATTTGCAGCCTCCTTGGTCTTTTGCAAGTGCTATGCATCTTTTTTTCTCATTACCATAAGATATTCACTTTAATTTGGTGTTACAGGAATTCTGGGAGCCTTTTCTGAAGTTCCTTCTATGGCAAACATAGCCCTAAACCCAAAAACTTCTCTAATACATTTATTATACTCAGACTGGTTTCTCAGTAAGACCTATTAAGTCTTATCAGCCAAGCCTTACTTTTAGATCCTTTCTAATATAACCATCGACTGAAAGCAGGTACATGCAGAAAAAGATATAAAATATACATCTCATTTTTCTAGTAAGCAGGAAAAGGGAGAGACATATATGCAAAGATCTTGACTGGAGAAGACAAGCCTGAGTGAGATCCTTGGGCCCTAGGGAAGAAAGTATTAGTGATAAACAGAAAAGTGACTAAAAAAGGAAAGCTTCTGAAAAGATGCTTTGACTTCACACTTGTGCGGAAGACTAGCCCAACTTATACTGGCAGTCGCAGCCTCTGTAATCTCTAAGCAGTAGACTTTTCTTTCCTTGCCAGATAACTACCCAACCTCCCATCTAGAGAATGGGGGCTGACAGTACATTCATTTTGTAGTTTCCAATCTGATCCTCAATGCAGTTTAGCTGGCTCCTAACTGAACTTTGTCTTCTAATTGTTAAATGATTGCACATTCCCCTCTCCCTGCTCCCCCATTAAGCTTGTTCTTCTTAGACAAAGCCAATTAGATTATAAAGCAATTATTCAGTGACTTGAGAGGCGGTGGAACATAGAGGGAACAGTACTGGACCCATACAATATCCCTAGCTATGTAGGCATGGGATTTAGAGTAGGAAGGAGAATTAAGGATCATTCACTTACAAGGAAATTGTACCCCAAAGAATTTAGGGGACTTGCAAAGTATCACACTAGTAGTGCTGACAATTTCCTATGACTAAAAATCTAGTGTTCTGTCATGCTGCTTCATGAGATCCACTTTGGAACAAATTAACTAGACAAGTTATTTATGGCGCCTGAATTATCCAAATAATTTGTTTGAGTTCTGTAAAACAGTAATGATTCTCCTTGTTCAGTTGTTTTCAATCATGTCTGACTCTCTGTTGGTTTTCTTGGCAGAGATATTGGGAGCGGTTTGCCATTTCCTTCTTTTTACTGACGAGGAAACCGAGGCCAACAGGGTTAAGTGACTTGCCCAGAGTCACACAGCTACCAAGCGTCTGAGGTCAGATTTGACCTCAGGACCATGAGTCTTTCTGACTGCAGATCCTGTGTGCAGACTCTGTGCCCTATGGCGCCACCTAGCTGCCCCACTAGTACTGACTACTCCTGCTCAATTATCTCAAAAGTTGATGTAATATTTTACTAATATTACTCACTTTCTGTAGTGTTTTAAGGTTTACAAAGCACTCTTCTCTCATTAACTTGTGAGGCAGAATCATAGATTTAGATATGGAAGAGCCCTGGCAGGTCATCTCATCCAACCCCTCGTTTCACAGAGTTAAGGAAGCTGTTCGCTGTCATACAGATTGATTCTTCTGCAAAGGTGAACGAGGGTCATCTTTTGCCTCAATTTTTACCTGGCCTTTAACCAATGAATGGGTGTTGCTCCAGACAAACTGAGACCCAGGAAAGATCTTAGCTTAGGGTCTCTCACTGCATAGGAGGTCATCGCCAGTCGTCCTGACCTATGCCTTGCCACTAGATTCAGACGACCTTGAAAGTGAGAGGAAGGCTGGTGAGCTTGCACAGCTCTGCCTCACTTAAATCCAATTCACTTTCCAGTCAAGACATCACCCTTCTGATGTTACTGGTCTTCTTCGAGAATGAAGGATGAACAGCAATGGCTCGCAAGGGTCAGATACTTACTAGCTGTGCGACCCTGGGCAAGTCACTTAACCTTGGTTGCCTCCATTTCCTCGTGTATGAAATGAACTGGAGAAGGAAACAGCAAACCACTTTAATATCTTTGCTGAGAAAACTCCAAATGGGGTCATGCAGAGTTGGACATGACTGAAATGACTCAACAAAATGTTAATATGTATTTTTTATTAAGTCAATGTGTGACTGCAGAGATCCTTGTGTATGGCTTAATGCCCTATTACTATTTGTGTTTGACACTGGAGTGGCATTGGAGAGTGGGGGATGGGGGATGGAGGCTGTTGAAAAATGTCTTCCAGGACCCTAAACCCTTCCGACTTGCTTTCCGTTACATGGTTCATTAACTTGTTGGTTGGGTCTGTGACTATTTCTCAGTCACATTGTTAGGAGCAGCCAGTAGTCTTTAAATGAGGTAAAAGCAGATCCAGTCAGTGTTAACTTTTCATTCTTGTCATGGCTCCAATCCCATATTTGAGCTCTGAGCTATTAACGTACGATGTTTTGTTTTAGGATGTGGTCAAAACCGAAGAGGCAGGTGTGGAAACAAATCGACATTAGGTACAGGCCACATCTAACATCCTGTGACTTTCTACACTAGTTATTTTTGTCTGGAAGCAATCGGAGTCGTTTTTCATTAACATGCCAGCTTCTGTAGCACAGGCAGTCACAGAAGCCCATGCTAAGTTTACGTGATTCCTTTTAGCAAATGATGTCTCTTCCTCACAATCCATAGGAAGCGATGACTATAGCCTCCTTAGCCACATCTCTGTGCTCTGTCAAAGAAGCATTGGAGTGGAGTGGATACCAACAGTATCCACAAGAGGCAACACACCTGCTTGGGTTCCAGTCCTACTTTTGGCACTTACTCGTAAAACCATTGCAAATTGTTTTCCCTCTCTGGTACTGGAGGTGGATTCATATCCCAGCTCTGACACTTACTACCTATGTGACCTTGAACAAATAATTTCCTCTCTCTGGGTCTCAATTTCCTCAGCTGTAAAATGAGGAGGAGGCCAGAATATACTAGTTAACATCCAAGGTCTCTTGTAGCTCTAGGTCTATGATGCTATGACCCTATGGCCTTACACAGTCTTTGTGAAGATCAAATGATAAAATGTAAAGAGTTTTGCAAATCTTAATGTGGTGTATAAAAATCAGACATTATTATTTGATTATTCAATATCATAGTACTTTTCATGTTTCTAGGAGAGAACAAACTCATGCTCTTCCAGAGTGTGTCTAGTCCTGGGGTGGGAAGCCTTCAGCCTCTAGGCCACATGTGGCTCTCTAGGTTCTCAAGTGTGACCCTTTGACTTGGGTGAGGAACTTGTGGCTTTGAGGCCTCATGTGGCCTTCTAGGTCCTCAAGTGTGGCTCTAGAGTTAAAGGGCCACACTTGCAGACCTAGAGGGCCACATGTGGCCTCAAAGCCATAGGTTCTCCACCCCTGAGTCTGTTAACAATTGTCTTTACAGGATAGCATCATTCTCTCTTTTTACCTCTTATTTAGAGGTGACATTAATAATAACTGCCATTTATTTAGTATTTTAAAGCTTGTAAAATACTTAACATACATTAGGTCATTTAATTCTCAGAACAAACCTGTGAGATCTAAGTATCTATCCATCTCCTATGTCTGTCTGTCTATCTATCTATCTATCTATCTATCTATCTATCTATCTATCTTCCCTTAAATATGCAAGGCTCCCACTGTCTTCAGGCAATCCTCTGACTGTCCTCATATGTCCCCATATCCCAGAATTGCCCTTTTCCCTCTCCTCAATCAAAACTTCTATCCCCAAGTACAGGTCTTTACTCTGGGGAAAGTTTCACTGTCCTCTTTGTAACTGAGAATGAGAAAATGTGATTTGCTTAAAGTCACACAACTAGTTAGAGATGGGAAAGTAACTCAGGTTTTCCTGACCTCCTCTTCAGCACCCCATGCACAACGCTAGGATGCTGCCTGTTGGATGCATCCCATAAATATTTAGTCAGCATCTACTATATTCAAGGCACTATACAAAATATTAATTGTGCTGTCAACTTGCTGAGAGCCTGTATGCTTTAAGGTTATGGTGACTTTGGGAGAATCGTCCACCCAGCAGAGGGAAATGTTGACAAGATTCAAAATGAGATCCTCTGATCCTTGCCCCCTGGGATCCTATTATTTCTGCCTCAGCAACCAGTTCATCCTTGATGAGAATCCATTTCAGAAAAGAAATTCTGCCTTGCGGGTACCTTCATCTTTTAAAAGATGAAAATGTAATTAAGGCAATCCAAGAGATTATTAGCTACTCTTTTGGGCACAGAAAGAATGCCAGCAGATATCTAGATACAACAGTGACTGGGAACGTCAATTATCCCTAAGGGAAGGTGGCACACAGCCATCATCTATGCCTTCACGTGAATTACTTTAATCCAGTAACCAAATAACTTTTCCCAAAGTTAAGAACTGTACTTAGGGGTAGAAGTGTTGATTAGGGAGAGAGAAAAGGGCAATCTTGGAATATGGGGACATGGGGAAGAAGAGATTTGGGGGTAGCTCTAAAGAAGCCAATTTTAGACAGTCAAAGGATTGCCTGAAGACAATAAGTTCCCTAGACATTTAGGGGAAGATACATATACAGATAGATGAATAGATAGATAGACAGAAATATTTACTATGTGCCAGGTCCTGTGTAAAAACACTGAGAATACAAATAGAAACAATAAAGCAAGATAGATCCTAACCTCAGGGGATTACATTTTGTTGGGGGAAAGATAGTACATAAAAGGGAGCTGAAAAGTGGTAATGGTGAGTGGGAGGTCCAGAAGGAGCCCTGTAAGTCATGGGCTGAACCAGGTTTAGAGTGAACATGTCTGACATGGGTACTTCCTCAAATGGAAGTTCTGAGACAAACTCACCAATCAGAGGAGGAAACTCTAGAGGTGGAGGCATTGCCAGCCTGAAGATGATCACTGCAGAGGAGGTCTAGAAGGAATCCAGGAAGCACGGGCTGAGCCAGGTTGGTAGGAAGCATGGGAAAGAGCAAGGAAGTAGGAGGGAGTTTCAGAAAAAGATGCAGGAGGGCACAAAAGACAAGCTTTGTCTGCTTTGAGATTTAACAAGGGCCGCACCTGTCACAGGAAATCGTCTCTAGTTCTGTCCTTGATCTGTGAGCCATAAACTACACGTTCATGTTCTGAAGGATGATGGAATCAGTTTAAACTGTAGACCTCAAAACAAAAATGTTAAAAAAAAATAGTTCCCTTATTCTACTCTTGAAACTTCTTAATGACACACAACAGCTAAACTACAAAAGATAATACCTCTGCCTAATGTTCTCTATCCACATGCATCTGCTTATAATAACTCCTACCTTTACGGCCCTCAGACAACCCTGAAATTTCCTCTCTTCTTTCTTTTACCTTTCAAAATCCTATCCATTTGGAGAGCCACATGGAGTCTTCTGTCTTCTATGTAACCTTCTAGAATGATTGCATTTTTCATTGAACTGCCGTGTCATTCATGGCCTTATTCAATTATAGGCTTTCCTATACAGTTTCCTATACAGTTGAATATGACATTTCCTATTTTTTTTGCTGAAAGTAAATTAGCCAGGATTAGTTTATTCTGAACCCAGTATTATTGGTTGATGACGAGATGCCCAGAAGGACCAGGGCAGAAATGTTCAGCTCCACAGAACTGTTTACATGCTTTATATATGCCCTGGAGTGCAAGTCCATGATTAAGAACAGAAATTTGGTGTCACTCAAGCACAATGTAGTGAAAGCCCAAGGGACCACAAAAACGAAAAAGAAAGGTTTAGACAGAAGTAGAAGTGGTGTACTCATCATGGTTTGGTTATTTGGTTATTTCGTGGATACGCACTCACATCATGATGAAGGACTGTGAGCTCCTTGGCTATAGGGAATGGGATTTGTTTGGGGGGTTTTAGTCTTTATTTTTATCACCGGCTTTATCATAGTGCCTGGCACATAGTAGGCTCTTCGTAAATGCTTGTTAACTGACGTAATGATTGGTGGTAGGGGTTAACCTGAAAAAATGAATTGTTTTGCTTTTGTTTCATATGTATTAATTTCACTTCATCAACTAAACAGTAAGCTCCCTGAGGGTAAAGACGATGTCTTATACTTCTTGAGAATCCTGTCTCCTCCCAAGGCTACTTCACATAATTCTGGGGCAAATATTAGCTGCTCAATAATTTTTTTTTGGTGGAGATGGCACAGGGCAGCGGAAAGGACTTTATTTGGAATCAGAAGCCCTGGGTTTGAATCGGCTACTTGCTACCTGTGTGGTCTTGAGCAAGTCGCTTAACCTCTGGGCTCAGTTTACTCATCCATAGAATGGAATTGGACCTGATGACCCCTGAGGTGCCTTCTAGAGCTGCGTCTATAACTGCGTTTGATGGAGATGCGTTGTGGACGATGCTGTGCAGCAGTTTATATTAACAGATAACATTTATGTGGTGATTTAAGAATCGCAAAGCGTACGCTCTCTTCTTTGATCCTCACAACAACCCTGTGAGGTTGGCGCTCTTATTATTCCCATTTCACGGGTGAGAAAACTGAGGCCGAGACTGGTTAAGTGATTTACCCGGGCAGGATTTGAACTCTGGTCTTCCTGACTCCAAGTGGCATAGTGATTAGAGCACCAGACCTGGAGTTCAAATCCAGCCACAGGCACTTACTAGTTGTGTGACTTTGGGCAAATCACTTAACCCTGTTTGCCTCAGTTCCTCATCTATAAAATGAGATGGAGAAAAAAATGGCAAACTACTCTAATATCTTTGCAAAAATAAAAAGTGGGGTCATGAAGAATTGGGCATGACTAAAAGACTGAACAACTTCCTGACTCCCAGCACTTTATCTACTACACCACTTGAGTTTGATACTATCAATCAAAAAAGTTTAGTTAGTTCTCCCTTTATGAGGTTGGCCTATACTACCTTCAGCCAATTACACTTATTTTGGGCAGGCATTCCACAAATTAACTGAGATCAGTCAGTTACTTCCTCGTGTACCATAGATAAGGCTCATGACGTCTATCATGGGATTCTTGCTCTTAAACTGATGGGCATCTTAGAGACCACCTAGTCTAACTCCCTCATTCTGCAGAGGAGGGAAATAAAGGCCCAGAGACTACTCAAGGTCACATGAGGACAGAAATGGAGGCAAGATAGGAACACAGGTCTCTTGTCTCCCCAACCGGTGGGAGTTCCACTGCACTATGCACCCTCACCACAAGGCATCTCTTTACTTCTTGGACTCATGTCCTCAGGGCTTTTATGCACCTACACTAATACGTCTTCTTTTGGTCTGTTGGTTCTAGGGTACTAGCAGCCACCAGGAGAAGAAAATGAAAATAAACAGAGCCAGGCGTTGGGGCAGAGGGACAGGGGAGACGAATGATGAAGGTAGTAGGATGTCCTCTGGCTAATGTCCTCTGGCTAAAAATAATGAGAATAGTTGTCTTGTAGGGCTGCCAAAGTGATTCAGAGGACAATTCTAAAAGAGGCATTTGACAAATGTTTTGAGCAAAATGAGTATTTTTGAACAATACTAATATTCTCCTGCTAATGCAATTTGGCCATATATCACCAAATGCCACAGTCTCCAAAAAGATCAGAGTTGTGGCTAAATATAGTGTTGTGTATTAATGTAACGAAATAGTATTGTGCTACAAGAAATTCCAAAGGAGACAATTGCAGAGAATTCTGGGTAGTATGAACTCTTGAAGAGTGAAGTGAGTAGAACCATGAGAACAACTTATCCAAGGATAACAACACTGAACAGAAAAACAACTTTGAAAAATTTAAGAACTCTGATCAATACAACAACCAACCACATCTCTCTAGGACTGATATTGAATGATATCACCTGCTTCTTGGCGAAAAGCTGATGGACTCAAGGTGCGAAAAGAGATGATCTATTTTGTACTGTTTGACTATACTTATTTGTTACTAGTTTTTTTTTAAATTTCTCTCATTTTTTAATTGGGAAGGAATGGAAAGAAAGGGATATAAGCAATACTGATATAAAAAGAGAGGCCATCAAAATATTTTTAAATGCACAATAGAAGAGGACAGAAGGAACAGATAAGCAGAATGGTTTCCTACTAATGTTTGGAATTTATTATATGCTTTTTTAAAAAAATAGGATATGAAATAGTGATCCAAGGATTTATATACAATCTTTTTCTGTTCCATTGTGCATATGGGAATGCTCTTTTCTCTTTTGGTAGGGGGAGGGAGAAAGGAGGATTTAAGTTAAAAAAAATGAAGGAGACATATGGTGGATCTCCCCAGACTACAAGACTGCAGCAAATGACTAGTGACGACTTCTGCATACGATGTAACAGAAAAGATCATCCAAGAAAAACTGAAAAAAATGGTGAACCAATCACATAGTGAAGGCAAAGGATAACAGGACAGCTCACATACTGCTCTGGTACAAATGCAGTGTTCAAAGACATAGAAGAAGGGTTCTAGGTTATTAGATAGATCCCAGCTGGAGGGTTCATGGGTGGGCATAGACAAAAGTCCTGTATCCCTCATTTGGGGCTTTCTTAGCAAAAATACCATTTGCCATTTCCTTCTCCAGGTCATTTTACAGATAAGGAAACTGAGGCAAACCGGGTTAAGTGACTTACTCAGGGTCACATAGCTATTAAGTGTCTGAAGCCAGATTTGAACTCAGGAACAGTCTTCCTGACTTCAGGCCCTCCACTCTATACACTGTTTCACCCAGTGGCAAAGTAAAGTAGGTAACTAGGTAGGTAGGTAGGTAGGTAGGTAGGTAGGTAGACTGAATAAACTTGCAATAGGTCAAGCAACAGAGTTAAACTTTTGAGCAAGACCAAACTATCTCCCTTCTTTTGGCCTTGATTCGAAGTCAGTTTTTAAGCCTTGTTTGTTAGACTATGTTGGAAAGAATTGCAGCTCAATATTCTAGGCATTACAAGATAAACAACCTGGCAATTACAGTCTAGTCTGCAACCCATAAACAAAGGATTTCTGAATGTTTGCAAGTCGTAATCTCATTAGCCAGCTCTTGAAGTCAGTTCTACTACAAGCTGCAAAATGGATTTCCTGTGGGAAACCACCACTCTGCCCCTAATCCCACCCCAACCCCTCCTCTGAGCTATGACTGGCAGAATTGCCAAGGGAGCTTAGCACAGTTTGCAGTATTTTTAAGTGGGTTGAAATTCTTCTAAGATCAACATTTCTAAGAAAAAGAATGAACAGATGGGAAACGTGTAAGCACTATACGTGCATTTTTTATTTGTTTAGCAATATTCTTTATTTAGCACACAGAGGTCCTCACCTCAAGAACTTTAGTGTTTTTCCTTTGTTTGCTTGCTTACTATAAACTCGAGCAAGTTCACAAAACAAGAACCCAATGAAGATTAAACTTCTCCAGCAGTCTCACGAATCTCATCCTGGAAGATCACTTCCTCCTTCTACATCTGAAGTACCCTCCACACCCTGGGCCCTTCCCTCTATTTGGATGGTTCTTCCCAGAGGCTATGTTTAAGGAGGGCACCCAGGCCGGCCAGCTCTTCATTTTGCAGCAGGCTGTGCTTCTCTGAACTTTTCCATCATACCCCAGCACCGGGCATGTCTCCTTAAGTCCTCTCTGCTTTTCAGTTTCCTGCCCCACTAGAATGTAGCGCAGGCAATGTCTTTCTTTTTGCTCCTATTTGCATTTTGAGTGCTTAGCACTGTGCCTGGTAATAGAAAGGGCTTAATAAATGCTGTTTGACTGACTGACCAAACTCTTTATGTTCCTCAGAAGACTTTGATGAGGTGGATAGAAAGGTGACCTTGGAATCCAGAAGTTCTCAATTCTAGTCTCTGCTTCTGCCCTGTATTTGGTTGCAGTGACTCTAAGCAAGTCATTTAACCCCTTACTGCTCTGGGCAACTTTCTAAGAGGTTATAGAATATGTATTATGTATGATAATATATACGTATATACATACACATATACATATACATATACATACACATACACATATACATACACACACATATATGCATATATATATGTAAAATAAGGTTGTAGGACAGGTGCTGACCTGCATTGATAGATGGGATATTCCATTGGCAGAGAGATTTTCTGACCAGGAGTTTCCTTTACCAACGAAATCAGAGACCCGGTACTAGAGCAAGAGATAGAGACAGAAAGATAGAGAAACAGAAGGAAAGAGACACAAATGAAGAGACAGAGAGATAGAGACAAAGAGAAAGGCACATAAAAATACTTTCTAATCTCTCAAATTTTGTGCATCTACTTATTTGTTGACTGACTGAATGATTCTCATTTCGATGCCCACTTCAAATTTTCTCTCTTCAAAACTCTTGAAATTCAATGCAATAGCTGACATTATATTAAACTTTATGGTTTGCAGTGCTGTCTTACAACATCTGTAGGAAGTAGATGGTACAAGTCACATAATTATGCCCTTTTACGAATGCAGAAGCTGCAGGCCAGAGAGGCTAAGTGATGTGCCCAAGGTCCCATGGCCAATAAGTAGGTAGGCACTTAACAGAGAGGTGTAACCAGCAGATGTTGCTATGGAGGACAGTTCCTCTCATCTGAAAGTGGTCAGGGCTAATTCCTGCCGGACTATGTCTGCCAATGACACTGGGATTTAAGAGAATTATTTTTTCTCTGATGCCCACCTATATTCCACATCCTTTGTACCCTCCTCCTCCCCTCTTTATTACAAATGAGATAATATTTGTAAAAGCCCTTAGCACAATGCTTGGCTCACAGTAGGTACTTAACATATCCTTGCTTTCTTTCTTCTTCTCTCTGATGAGGGGTGGGATAGGGGATAGAGATTACCTAATCCTACTGAATTGTAAAACTATCCATGATTACTGTGAACAAAGAGATCAGTTTTATCCAGAAGACAATGACTGGAATCTACATGGGTTTTTCTGTTGTTTTATGGAGCTTACGAGTCATTATTTTATTATTTCAGTTATTATTTTTTTAAAAAAATTTTAATAGGCAAAGTCTAGACCAGACTCAAAATCAAGTCATCAGGACAGGGACTGTGAGTACCCTAACTCATGGTTCTCAGGAATGACCCATAGGAGTGAATGAAGCAGTACAGCTGATAGGGTGCTGGGCCTACAGTCAGGAGGACCTGAATTCTAATCCAGCCCAAGTCATTTATTAGCTGTGTGACCCTGAGCAAATCACTTAACCTCAGTTTGCCCAAGTTTTCTCAACTGTAAAATAGGGATAACAGCAGCACCTATCTCTTGGAGCCTTTGTAAGGATCAAATAAGATAGTCTGTGTAAAGTAAACTTGGTACAGTTTCTAGAATATCCTAGGTGCTATATAAATATTCCCTTCCATTTCAATTCCTGTGTGTTTTGATAATCATTTCAGATTATTTGAACCTCAATAAGCACCAGAGACTGAACTAATCAATCAGAAAAAGCCCCTCGACCTAACAGTTATCCCTTTGTTCTCTGAGTAAACTCGGAGAACAAACTTCCTCTGTCAACAAGGCCAGATGGAACTGACTAGCCATTGAGGCTGAGACCCTTGAGCAGACAGTACCTTGGTTATTGGGACTTTTTCTTATCTTAATATTTTATGGACATATACTATGTTATGGCATGTTAATGGTAAAGAAAACACAGATATCCTGGGTCGTAATTTTAATGGACATTTTGTCAGCTCTCTTATCTTATTGTATTTACCACCTATTCAATTAAGAAAATTCCTTTCTCATAATATTGTTAAATATATATGGAGATCATAAATTGGAGTGACATAGAGACCCTGAATTGTTATTGTTCAAATACATAAAAAGGCTCGCCATTCTTTTATCAGACATTCAAGAATTTAAGTTCTGAGACCTTATATGTACAGGTTAGCTGGCTTCAACTAGCTTTAATGTGATAAATAATGTGAATTTACCTTACTACATTACATTACTAGCCTGTTTGCCTCTTTTAGCTAAACTTTCTAGGCAACATTTTAAGCTAATCTCTGGTTTCCACCATTTTCCTGGGGATAGAACCAATATACAGACAATGCAATATACAACATTCACGACCAAACATGGGTTTTTATGTGAATAAAAGTCAGGATAAACAGATAGCTGAAAAGAATAGTGAAGAATAAAATCATGACAAATAGTCATTAAAAGGGACAGTAACCTGATAGGCTCTGTCTAAATTCTTCATTCCAGAAAGCAGAGGCTGAGTTACTGAAGCCAGCCTCTCTGCTCAGTCTGTTGCCCTGGTGGCCATAGCCATACCAAGGTTTTCTCTCTGTTGCACTCAGCTCTTAACTTCACCTCCCCTCTCTACCTATCCCCTGAATCCGAGGCAAAGCAATTTTAAAATCTCCCACTGAAGCAGAAAATCCTGCCTTCCATTTCCAAGGGCACCATAGTTCCCAGGTCTATAAGGACTATAGATCCCAAGGTTCTTCAGTGCCTTTACCCCTGCCCATGAGGCAACCAATTCAGGACCTGCCTGAACAGATTATTTGCACAGATCTTCTGAATCTCCATCCAAATTTGTTGTTGTTTGTTCTTTTCTGCTATAGCACATTGCCCAGAGGAAATGTATGTAAAGTTCCTAAGTGTCTATTTTTGTTGGAGAATTAATAGGCTAGGTGAGAAGGGACTGATTTCATAAAACTCTATATTTAGAACTGGAAGTTCATTTAATTCATTTCTCCCTCATGTTACACATGAGGAAATTGAGGCCCAAAGAAATTAAATGACTTAACCAAGGTCATGCAAGTAATAAGTGACAAAGCTGAGATTTAAATCTACATCTTTCAATTTCTCCATTATACTATCTTGTGTGTATGTGTGTGCACATGTGTGTGCATGCACTCAGTTATAAACAAATGATCTTGGAGTGGAGAGAGTAAGGAGGAAAACCCACGTTCGCAATCCATTTATAACCTTCATTATGTGGGTCCCTTGCCAAGTCAATTTCCTTCTTTGAGCCTAGTTTCCTCATTGGTATAGAGACTGGCCAGTAAGGACTAAGTAGTGAAAGCATGCACAGGGCACCCAGACAGATGTTTCATTAGCCCAATTCAGAACATTTGTGAAGCTGAGAATGGAGGTGCCCAGCTATCCACTTCAGAGCATCCAAGGTATTCTCTATTTTCTATCTGCTTACTTTGAGGTGAAAAAAGGCCTTTTGATCTCTTTTGTTGGCTGCTAAGCCAGAACTGAGGATACATAAAAAAAATTCAATGACTAAATATTTTTTCTTACTTTCCTACTGGCCACAAAGTGTAAGAATGACTCTCTGAGCTCTAGAGAATCAGTGGGAAGGTGCCTTCCCCCTTATCGAACCAGCCATTGAGAGCATGGGCAAGCCTACATCTTTCGTGGATGCCTCTTCTTGTTAGTTCCTTCTTTACTTTGGCACAGGGTCTGGTGAGACCTAGAAAGATCCAGGAACTGGAATCCATACCAGAGTTGGCCAGTAGTCAGGCCTAATGAGGAACCCAGTGAGGAATGATCTTTGAGACCCAGCCCAGCAGTAGATCCAATGGAAGCCAAAGTGTCAGGTCCAGTGGCCAGAGAACAATAGCCATGTCACATGTGGAAGTGAACTTCCTGAGGTTAATGTTTGGTATTAACTGCTCTGAATTGGAGCCCTCCCTTCTGCAGGAGCCACAGTGGTAAAGGGGTGAATGAGTTCCAGTTTTGGCAGGGACATTTTATGCTTTGGTTCTGGCTATATTCTTTTAATAAATATCTCTTTGCAAAAACTGAGGCTTATTAGTTAAATTGAGAGTAGGATGCAAATCAATGGTATTCATATCAAAGAGAAAAATTGGTGATCATTGCTATAAACAACACGCATGAATGGGGGAGAAAAGAGATTGAGCCAATAGAATTAGAGCAATCACCCTAGTCCTTCAGCAGTACCCCTAGAGCCCAGAGGGGGAGATGTAACTACCTTCTTGGGACCTGACTTGTCTATGCAATTGGGAATTGGGATAAGGATCCTAGAATAGGCACATACATGTGCATATGTGTGTCTGGGCTACATGAAATATGACAAGGTTAGACTAAACGGTCTCAAAGATCCCTTTCTATCTGTAACATTCTATGATTCTACGATTGTTCTTTGTTTTGGCCCAGATCTCTTATTTTCCCAGTATAGGCAACTCCCAGTGAGGAAACCCCTTCTACCAGAGGTTCTCAAACTTATTTGGCCTACTGCCCCCTTTTCAAAAAAAAAAAATTCCTCATCTTCCCCCTTGGAAATCTATTTTCTTTAATCCTTTAATGGTTTTTTGAAATTTGTACCATTTCAAAAATATATATATTTTTAAAATGATACATCTTAAATTTAATAATTTATTGTAAATATTTGGGTTTTTTCCTACATTGAAATTTTGATGACGCAATATTGCATCATGTAACCATATATAACCATATATATAACCATATAGTATCACATTGTAAAGAAGTCATTACATGCACATATTCCTGCCAACACTTGCTTATCAAGATCTGTCCACCGACTTCACCACTGATTGATTATAACTTGCATTTTGTGTGTTTATTTGGAAAATAATGTAATCATTATGACTTTAACTCTGTTATACAACAGATGAAACATGTACGAATGATTTTTCAAAATTTTCTTCCCTTCTCTTCTTTCCTTATGCTTCCACTGCCTCCTTATTTTTATTCAATGCCCCCCAGTTGCACCCAAGGTTACTACTGTCCCCCCGAATCATTCTGCTGCCCACCAGGGGGCTGTATCACCCATTTTGGGAACCTATGCCTTCTACTTATGAGGATCAGCATTTGCTCCGCAACTTCTGGTCTTAAAGAATTCACTAGGGCACTAAGAAATTAAGTAAGCTGCTTGGGGTCACTCAGGCATTATGTGTCTGGAGCAGAGCTTACACCCACTGACTCCACAGCCAGCTCCCTGGTTATCTCTTAGTATTTGGAATCACCTCATAAGTCGAATAGGTCCCTATGAACTTTAAGAGCCTCTTCCTTAAAACAGCTCTTTATCAAGTAGTTAACCCTCGTTGGTTTTATGTGGCCTATACAAGCTTCCAACTTGGATATTGAAAAGAGATTTTGTTCTTTTTCTTCTTAATTGGATATCAAATGCCACTTATTTAGGTTTTTATCACTAGCAATATAAGAGGTTTTATGTCTTGCTATATGTTCTGTTAGCAAGGTGATTCCCTTCCTTTGTAGCACCTCAATTTTAAACTTTTTCCTCAAATATTTTATTAAAAATAAACATGAAGCTGAAAACTCATTTTTGTTGGCAGCTTCCTTATGTTCTTTGAACTGTTCTTCCAGTCTTCTTTGAAACTTTATGTAGCATCGACCTGAAAGTTCGGTTAAAAGAGGCAAACAGGCTAGGCGATATGTAAATTCATATTGTTTATTCCCGTAAAGCTAGCTAAAGCTAGCCAACCTGTATGTACGAGTCAGAACTTAAATTCTGACTGTCTGATAAAAGAATGACAAGCCTTTTTATGTGTTAGAACAATCCCAATTCAGAGTCTCTATGTCACTCAAATTTATGATCTCCATACATGTTTAACCATATTATGAGAAAGGAATTATCTTGATTGAATAGGTGGTAAATTCAATACGATAAGAGAGTTGACAATGTGTCAGTTGAAATTATGACCCAGGATGTCTGTGTTTTCTTTACCATTAACATGCCATAACATAGTGTATGTCCATAATACATTAAGATAAGAAGTCCCATTAATCAAGGTACTGTCTGCTTAAGGGTCTCATCCTTAATGGCCATGAACAGAGGAAAAGTGCTCCGTCAGCTCCATCTGGCCTTGTGTATATTGGAAGAGGCATTCTCTGAATTTACTCAGAGAGCAAGGCATTTCTGTAATGCCAAAAAATTGTAAAGCATTATCGTAGATTAAGCACAAAGTGGGCCACAATGCTTCTCCTGATTGGCCAGTCCAGGTTTTAGTCCTTTCTCAGATCTTGGGGGTTCAAAATGGTTTGAGGAGGGGTCTACAGTAATAAAAGATTTAAACTTTTTAGTGAGTAAAAATTAATCAGTTTGCTTCAAGGACGAAGAACCAGAACTCTTGTAGATGTACTAAAGGGTGAAAGAAGTAAATGCCCCATCAGGGCAGGAGGCCTAGAGCCAAAGAAAAGAAACTCTGTGGCCTAGGTAGCCCCATCCCCAACCCCGACTCCTGTCTGAAGATCCTGGAGACAAATTCAGGATTTCATGGCTCCCATAAACAATCAATATGAGTGAGGGTAAAACATTCCCTTTAGCAGCTAGGTGGCTCAGTGGATAGAGTGATAAGCCTAGAGTCATCTTCCTGAGTTCAAATCTGGCCTCAGACATTTACTAGCTGTGTGACCCTGGGCAAGTCACTTCACTTTGTTTGCCTCAGTTTCCTTATCTGTAAAGTGAGCTGGAGAAGGGAATGGCAAACCACTCCAGAGTCTTTGCCAAGAAAACCACAAGGGGTCAGGAAGAGTTGGACATGAATGAACAACAAAAGGACTGAACAACAAATGTCATTCCCTTATGTGAGAGAGGGTGTAGAAAGAGATAAAAAGATAGCCTGGTATAGAACTTTAAGATGCACTCACATTTAAGGAACAGAAGAAAATAAGAAGCAATGAAAAAGGAGATATAAGGAGAGATAGTAGAAGAACCATGAGAATTTAGTGTCATGGAAACCAAGACAGGAAATGATAGCCCAGAGTACCAGTGGTTCTCAGTGTCAGATGATACAGAGAAATAAGAGAGAATAAGGAGAGAAAAAAGGCAGTGAATTTGGTAAAATCATTCGTAGAACATTGCCTTTGGGCTACGTTCCTTTGCATGTTAGGGCCTCTCTCCTCCACCATCCCATCTGCAGCTGGGCCTGCTTTATTCAGCTCAGGTTAACAGGAATCTGTTGTGTAAGGCAGAATCCAACCACAAAGGCCAAGGTGTAAAGGCCAATCATTCTGTTTTGCCAGAGTGGCATGTTTTGAATAGTCTTTTTTAGATAGGAGATATACAAAGCATATTTATTCTTTGTGGTTGAGACTATATTTACCTTCTCCTTGTCAGTCAAATCTTAAAATATCTCTAACCCACCACATTCTCCACCGGGCTGCTTCTAACTTTGCTCTCTGCTGTTACTTCCTTAACAGGAGATAAAAGAGCACAAAAGATAACTTTCTCTCTCTTTTTTTAAATACATTAATCACAGCAAGAAAATTACATTTATTCCATGCAAATAGAATCATTCATAACCTGTTGCCTGCTGCCAAAGGTATGATCATCTTAGGTAGTGAAAACATGCTGGTATTGCTCAGAGACTCTCCATTTCCTGTGTATGGCTTTCTGATAGATAGGATGTGGTTCCTGGCACCCTTGTGTGTTCTGTGAATGTACTGAGGAGGGTAAAATTTTATGTAGGACCTAAGGGAACCTCCAACAACTCACAGAGTGGCTCCTCCAGCTGAAAACTACCCAGGATTTAAGGTACTCTGTGAGTCTACATCCCCTAAAACCACAGCTAATAGATGAGCTACCACTGATGTATTTGCCTTTAATAATCACCTAGAAAGGACACAGTTAGTTCAAAGCAAAAACATTTAGTAAAATGGTGCCCCCTTCCATGGTGAAGCATCAATATAAAGTGGACACATGTAGGAAATATACATAATGAAGCACACATGTGTAGTAGGAAGGCCGAATTTATGATCTCAAAAAAGATCATATAAATATCTGAATGGTTCGAAATCGTTGGGTATACAGAATTCTCCAAGCAGAAGGCATCAAAAAATTTATTCAGGGCCCAGAGCAACAAATTAGCGAACCAACCT
>CM053622.1:525575433-525594737 GCA_028646595.1 Phalanger gymnotis | reverse complement strand
TAAGGGATGAGAGAGGAATATATTGAGAGAGGGAGAAAGGGAGAAATAGAATGGGGTAAATTATTTCACATAAAAGTGGCAAGAAAAAGAAGTTCTGTAGGAAGGAAAGAGGGAGAAGGTGAGGGGGAATGAGTGAATCTTGCTCTCATTGGATTTGACCTTAGGAGGGAATAACATACACACTCATTTGGGTGTCTTACCCCACAGGAAAGAAGGAGGAAGGAGATAAAAAAGGGGGTATGATAAAAGGAAAGGCAGATGGGGAGGCAAGTAATCAAAAGCAAATACTTTCAAAAAGGGACAGAGTCAAGGGAGAAAATTGAATAAAGGGCGATAGTATAGGAAGGAGTAAAATATAGTTAGTCTTTCACAACATGAGTTTTGTGGAAGGGTTTTGTATAATGACACAAATGTGGCCTATGTTGAATTGCTTGCCTTTTTAGGAAGGGTGGGTGAGAAGGGAAGAGGTGAGAGAATTTGGAACTCAAAGTTTTAAAAGTAGATATTCAAAAAAAAAGTTTTTGCATGCACCTAGGAAATAAGATATATAGGGAATGGGGCACAGAAATTCATTCTGCTCTACAAGAAAGTAAGGGAAAAGGGGATGGGGGGGAGTGGGCTGACAGAAGGGAAGGCTGACTGGGGAATGAGGCAATCAGAATATATGGTATCTTGGAGTGGGGTGGGAGGGTAGAAATGGGGAGAAAATTTGTAATTCAAACTTGTGAAAATCAATGTTGAAAACTAAAAATATTAAATAAATAATAATCAAAAAAGATAAAAGAAAAAACAATTCAGGAAAGCAGATCGATATAGCTTTACTGCCCGTGGTTTTCAGTGTTGGACTTACAAAGTGGCTACTACCAAATTCTTATGACTGAGAAAAACAAGAAAATGGCTTCACTTCCCAGGCCTTTTCAGTTTGAGAGTATGCCCCAAGGCATCTCAGGGTTACTCTTAAGTGGCTGACAGAGAAAGTAGTTGGAGACTTAAACTACCTGGAGGCATTGGTGTACCTTGATGACTTCCTGGTCTTTGGGAGCACCTGAGAAGAATGTGAGCAGACACGGATGAAAGTGCTTTAAATGGTGTAATGGTAATGGGAAGATCTTTCCTATCCATTAATAGGCCCACGTGACCTGCTTAAGTCATATGGAAACCTAAGTCACATGAGTTTGAGTCACATAAAACTTGTGTTAGGCAGAGTAGGAAGTGGTTGAACAAGAAGGGTGGAGCAGGAAGGGTGGAGCAGAGCTGAGAGGAAGTAATCAGAGCTGGGAGACAGTGGGAGCTGCAGTATGGTGAGAGGTGAAGCAGTCACAGAACAGCAAGTTAGCATGAGTGAGGGCCAAGGAGTGATTTTGCTTGAGGGTGTCTGTTTGTGGAAGGCCCTAACTGAGGGAAGGCTTGGCAATGTCACTGCCCCCTGCATTGCTAATATGTGTAGATTTCTTTGTTGCTGTGATGGATTTGGCTTTCTGGTATTTGAATAAATGTTTTGGTTCTGTCTTCCTGAATGATAAATCATTATAGAAGATCCTCCATATTGCAGTGTAAGCCCAACTCTCCCTTCCCCCTTGCAGACCTTTAGACTCTCCTGCTTGGAGACCGATAGGCCCTGAATAAAGAATAAGATTACATTCCTCAGACATTCTTCTCCCCCTAGGAGACTGATAGGCCCTGAACATAGAACAGGATACAACGGACAAGAAATATTTCTGAAATTGCTTTTTGAAGACCTAGCCATTCCTCAAAAATGAAATGACTGACAGGATCTTCCCTCCAGAGCAAAGTAGCTACCCTCTCTGGTGGAGAACATCCGGGACAGTTAGCAGTAAGTTTTCCTTGTTCAGGACACTTATAAAAGTCACCACATGGGAGAGGCACATTGGGATCTCACCTATGGAGAAAACAGTTTGCCTGGGACCACCTTCCTTTTTGGGGCCTTGATCAAGCTGTGTAAACCGGGAGCCCCTCAGCTTTCTAGAGGATCAAGTGCTGGCATTCCCCCGAGAGGAGATGCATCTATGTCATCTGTGTCTTTGTCTCTGTTGCTGTGTTTGTTAGGAATTGTTGGTTAATGTGGTTGTGGGTTCAATGTAGCATTTCCCTGTCTTTCAATAAAAACTTTATTCTCTTGGGAGTGTGTCTTATTGCCAGCATGTATCCGAATCTGAACCTAACCTAGTTTAATCGAACACTTCCACGTAGAGATATTTTGCAATTCAGAACTATGCCACTGTAGGCACTGTGAATATTGTATCAGGACTACAATTGGCTAGAAGAAAATGGTCCAATGATTATAATTAACAAGTGCCAATTTTTCAAAGCCTCTGTCAAATGTGAGAGTCATAGAACATCTCATCAAAGTGTAGTACTGAGAAGATGGAGGCTGGAAAGCAGGGACTTGCTTAAGCTCTCTCCCAAATCCCTCTAAACACCTGTAAAAATGGCTCTGAATGAAATTCTAGAGCTGAAGAATCCACAAAGTAGCAGAGGGAAGCAGGTCTCCAGCTCAGGAGAGCCTGTATGGTCACTGGGAAGGATCTATCACATGGTGCTTGGAGCAGAGTGCAGCCCAGCATGGGCTGTGCCAGGACAGTCCAGACCAGGAGTCAGCCAGAGCAGGCCTTAGGGCCATGAATCATTGAGCTGTGGCAGTTCCCATACTTCTCAACCCACAAATGCCAAAGACCACGGACCAGTTTAGTGGGAAAACTGCTGAATTGGGGTAAGAGGGGTCCTTCCCCAACCCTGGGGGTGGTGAAAGTGGTTCAGCAGTGGTGGCAGCAGCAACAGGAAGCTCCAGCAGCTGCTTCCCCATCTCCAGTGTCAGCTGCTTCCAGAGTTCCTGGCTCACATGGTGGGAGCAATCAAGCAGCAGATCAGAGCAGGAATGTAAGGAGCACTTTGTGGCAGAGAGGCAACTTTGCCCTGCTTGGATCTGGGTTGCAATCCTGTTTGGCAGTTCTTGGGGGATGAGGAGCACTGCTGTGGAGCAGCAGTGGTGGAGTAGAAGTAGCTCTGAAAACAGCAGCACAAAACCCCTGAAGCTTGGGACAAAATATCCTCTACTCTACAAGCAGTCACACCCTGACAAAAAGCTCAAAGGCCAAGCAGTTGGCTGGGAACATGGTCAGGCAGCGACAAAGGATACAGACTCAGACTCTAGAATCTTTTTTTGGTGACAAAGAAGATAAAAACATAGAATCAGAAGAAGTCAATAAAGTCAAAGAGCCTACATCAAAAGCCTCCAAGAAAAATATGAATTGGTCTCAGGCCATGGAAGAACTCAAAAAGGATTTGGAAAAGCAAGTTAGAGAAGTAGAGGAAAAGTTGGGAAGAGAAATGAGAGTGATGCAAGAAAATCATGACAAACGAGTCAATGACTTCCTAGAGGAGACCCAAAAAAATACTGAAGAAAATAACACCTTAAAAAATAGACTAACTCAAATGGCAAAAGAACTCCAAAAAGCCAATAAGGAGAAGAATGCCTTGGAAGGCAGAATTAGCCAAATGGAAAAGGAAGTCCAAAAGACCACTGAAGAAAATACTACCCTAAAAATTAGAATGGAGCAAGTGGAAGCTACTGAATTTATGAGAAATCAAGAAATTGTAAAACAGAATCAAACAAATGAAAAATGGAAGACGATGTCAACTATCTCATTGGAAAAACCACTGACCTGGAGAATAGATCCAGGAGATATAATTTAAAAATTCTTGGACTACCTCAAAGCCCTGATCAAAAAAAAGGACCTAGATATTATCTTTCGAGAAATTATCAAGGAGAGCTGACTTGATATTCTAGAGACAGAGGGTAAAATAGAAATTAAAAGAATCCACTGATTGCCTCTTGAAAAATATCCCAAAAAGAAATCTCCTAGGAATATTGTCACCAAATTCCAGAGTTCCCAGGTCATGGAGAAAATATTGCAAGCAGCCAGAAAGAAATAATTTGAGTATTGTGGAAACACAATCAGAATAACACAAGATCTAGCAGCTTCTACATTAAGAGATCGAAGGGCTTGGAATATGATATTCCAGAGGTCAAAGGAGCTAGGATTAAAACGAAGAAACACCTACCCAGCAAAACTGAGTATGATGCTCCAAGGTAATATACGGATTTTCAATAAAATAGAGGATTTTCAAGCTTTCTCAATGAAAAGACCAGAGCTGAATAGAAAATTTGACTTTCAAACACAAAGATCAAGAGAAGCATGAACAGGTAAACAAGAAAGAGAAATCATGAGGGACTTACTAAAGTTGAACTGTTTTGTTCACATTCCTACATGGAAAGATGATGTGTGTAATTCATAAGACCTTTGTCAGTATTAGGGTAATTGAAGGGAATATGCATATATATATGCATATGTGTATATGCATATATATATATATATGCATAAAGAGAGAGAGAGAGAGAGAGAGAGAGAGAGAGAGAGAGAGAGAGAGGACACAGGATGAGTTGAATATGAAGGGATGATATCTTTAAAAAATAAAACTAAGGAGTGAGAGAGAAATATATTGAGAGAAGGAGAAAGGGAGAGATAGAATGGGGTAAATTATCTCACGTAAAAGTGGCAAGAAAAAGCCGTTCTATTGGAAGGGAAGAGGGACCAGGTGAAGGGGAATGAGTGAATCTCGTTCTTATAGGATTTGACCTGAGGAGGGAATAACATACGCACTCAATTGGTTATCTTACCCCACAGGAAAGTAGGGGTAAGGGGATAAAAAAGGGAAGATGATAGAAGGGAGGGCAGATAGGGGGAGGAAGTAATCAAAAGCAAACACTTTTGAAAAGGGACAGGGTCAAGGAACAAAATTGAATAAAAGGGGACACGATAGGATGGAGGGAAATATAGTTAGTCTTTCACAACATGAGTATTGTGGAAGTGTTTTACATATGTTGAATTACTTGCCTTCTTAGGGAGGGTGGGTGGGAAGGGAAAAGGGGAGAGAATTTGAAACTCAAAGTTTTAAAATCAGATGCTCAAAAAAGAAGTTGTTTTTGCATGCAACTGAGAAATAAGATATACAAGGAATGGGGCATAGAAATCTATTCTGCTCTACAAGAAAATAAGGAGAAAGGGGATTGGGTGAGGGAGTGGGGTGACAGGAGGGAGGGCTGACTGGGGAATGGGGCAATCAGAATATATTCTGTCTTGGAGTGGAGAGGGGAGGGTAGAAATGGGGAGAAAATTTGTAACTCAAAATCTTGTGGAAATCAATGTTGAAAACTAAAACATTAAATAATAAAATAATTGTTAAGAAAAAAAAAGTGTAGTACTGGTCCAGAGAAGCTCAACATACTCCTGGGTCGGCTGCATCCACAGGACCTTGAAGATCAGAGCTAGTGATTATTATTGCATATTTTTAAAGAGCTATGCTTCTTTGCTAAACCACTGAATGACCTCACATGACTGAAGCAGAAAGGCAAGAGCAGCCAAATTGTCTTAAAAACCACAAAGCCATTTGGAAATTAACGGATAGATGGATGTGATTTGGACAATACTTCACACAAGTACCAATATCAGCCCATGCAGATCCAAACCAGTCTTTTGTTTTGCACAGAGATGCCAGCAGGTGGGGCTTGGGAGCAGTCCTGTTCCAAGAGAGTGATGGTCACCAGAAACCAAATGCATTTGCCTTCAAAGTGCTAAGTAACATACATATATATACACACACGTATATGCATACACACACACTTATTATTATTATTATTATTATTATTATTATAGGAGCCATCCCTTGACTCACTTTTTAAAGAGGCCTATTTCACTGAATTGGCATCTCCTCACTCAAAGTGAGAATTACAAAAGACCTTAAAAAGGCCAACATCTCCCACTGCTTTCTGGGCCATCTTTAGTCATCCTGATTGATATCTGGCCACTAGACCCAGATGGCTCTGGAGGAAAAAGTGAGGCTGGCGACCTTGCACGGCCCTCCCTCACTTAAAGCCAATTCAGTGGCAAGTCATGTCATCATCAACCTGATGTCATGGTACTCTTTGAGAATGAAGGACAAACCACACAGCCACAGGTAGGTAACAATGAGTCTAACTATCTCCATGAACAAGCAGGAATTGTTAGCTCTCACTAAGAAGTTCAAAGACTATCTGTATGAAATAAAGCGACTTCTGATATTACAGGGAAAAGTGGAGATATGTTTAAACATGTAGACAGGTGACAATATTAATGTTTACCCTTACATGTAATTGAACATACTCATTGATGGTCATGTCAATTACTGTTTTAGTTATGCTCATGCTTGATTATTTTATTTTTCGGGTTTATGTGCCTCTTTCCTGGTATTCAGGTGAGGCACAATGGATAGAATGCTGGACCCAGAGTCAGGAAGACCTGAGTTCAGATCTAGCCTCAGATGCATGTTACCTGTGTTACCCTGGGTATGCCATTTAACTGCTGTCTGTCTGCCTCAGCTTCCTCATCTCTAATAAATAATAGTACCTACCTCACAGGGTTATTGTGAGGATATAGTAAGACATTTGTAAAACACTTTGCAAATCTTAAAATGTTATATAAGGGCTATTATTATTATTTTTTATTATTATTATTATTATTTTATAGCTATATTTGTCTACTAACTATGCATAGTTTTTCTATTCATTCATTTGCATATACACTGTTTATGCATATCTCATTACGTAGACCTACTGATATTACTCCTATTGCTGTTGAGCTTTTTGCTTATGGTCTACAAGTATATATGTACTGCTGGAATATGAGTAACATGTTTTTCACGCATGGAATTTATTGTAATCACTGAAGCAGCCTTCAAAGTGATGTTTTATATTGTGCTATGTCTATTACATGGATTATTGATAGTATTTGCCATGAATGGCGCCCTGAGATTATTATCTGGGATAATGGGTTAATAATTCTTCTTTCGTTCAAAGCTGCTGTTTACTTTGCTACTTGTGATGCATAAACATACTGTCCTTGATTTTGTAAGACTGAAAAATTTTTTGCTCTAAGTAGGAATATATTACTGGCTTGGCCTTGTAGTTGTTGTAGCTGTTGATCGGTCATTTCAATAATGTCCAGCTCTTTGTGACCCCATGTGGGGTTTTCTTGGCGAAGGTGCTGGAGTGGTTTGCCATTTTCTTCTCCAGCTCATTTTACAGATGAGGAAATTAAGGCAAACAGGGTTAAGTGACTTGCCTAGAGTCACACAGCTAGGAAGTGTCTGAGGCTGGGTTTGAACTCAGGAAGGTGAGTCTTCCTGACTCCCTGCCTGGCACTCTATCTACTGCACCACCTATCTACCTATTGTACCCAGAGAGATCAGGATGCTGGAGACAAATTCTGTTGGTTGGGCAGAGATCTCCCAGTGTCTCCCTCCTCTTTGATTTCCCCATTCCCTTCTCCCAGGAATTTTTGCATGACTTTGAGACTAACTGAGGAAGAATAATACAACTCATAAGCATATCCTTGACTTTTTTGTTGTTGGTAGCAAAGAAGCTGCAGGAATTTAGGGAATAAAAGTAATGGAGGGGACAGAAGCCCAGAAAAGTAGGAGCAAGTGCAAAAACATAGTAAGTGCTTTATAAACACTTGTTGATTGATTCTTTGATTGTGATGAGGCCAGATTATTGTCTAAGTACAGGAACTGCCTAAGGGTGTGTGTGTGTGTGTGTGTGTGTAGGTGTGTGTGTGTACGTGTGTGCATGTTTCACTGAAGGCTCTGGGTAAGGAACTTCATTTACCAATGCAGATTGGCACTTTCTCTACAATTTATCATCATAGGGTTGCATGGGGCACTGAGAGCTTAGGTGACCTTCCAGGGACACAGCCAATATGTGTTAGAGGTGGAGCGTTAACTCAGGTCTTCCTGACTCTGAGGTCTCCTTTTTATTATGCCACTTTCTCAACTTACATGTAGCCATTTGCTATGAGACTAGATGTCTCCTAATCCTCTTAAGGGTACTAGTGAGCCCCTGGGGAAGGGCAAAAATGTAACCTACCTATTCTCCCCATAGTGGCGACCACCAGCATGACCAGTGCATACGTGTGTATCTGTGTATGCATGTAATTTGTAGGAGGAAAAGATTAGGTTGCCTCGAAGATTCATTTGGCTCATATTTGGTAAATAGTATAATGCTTTCAATGATCCTCAGATGCTCACTGGCACAGAAAACCATCTCTTTATGGGAAAATATACATTTTCCCACTGATGCTATGTGGCTAGGAATCATAGAACACTATGATCTCAGAAAAGAAGAAATTGCATATACAGTGTCCTAAAAGCCTTATTTAAAGGCTTTTTAAAAAACTCTTTAAATTTAGAGCTATTAAGCTTGAGATGTTAAAATACATTTTCCCCAAACAGTGCTTCTTTAAGCTTAATAGTTTAAAACTGCACTAAAACTTTTGGGACACTCTGCGCATATATGTATGTATATGTGAGTATGTGTTTATGTGTATATATGCATATATGTGTGTATATGTGTGTGTATGTGAAGAGAGTCACTGGGAAAACATATTCCAATTTATTGTTCATTTAAAATTGACCTAAGCCCATGAACTTCTGTTGTGTATTGTTTATTTAAAGCTAATGTGTATATTAACTTTTAGCAAGTTTGTTTAACAAATGGTTCATTTATTTCAAGATTCCTTCTGTACTTTTTTCTTTTAACATTCAACATTTTCTGTGTTTTCCCTGGATTTGGGCTATTTCTTCAACTGCTGTTGTTGTCAGTGACATATTTGTTGGTGGTATGTATATTGGGGTCAGAGTTTGGTCTTCACTCTGTATCACTTTGGGTAAGTATTCCCACATTTATTTGCATCCTTCACATTTGTCATGTCTTATGGTACAACAATATTGTGTTACATTCCTATACATAATTTGTTCAGCTATCCCTCAACAATTAGATGAATGCTGTCTAAATGCTAGCAATTTTTCAATGATTTTGTTTTTCCTTTTCCTATTACATGTAACGTTGCTAGGAATATTTTGTTCAGCAATGTCTTTTTTATCTATCAACAATTTATTTAGGTTAGTCATAACAGTATGATCTCTGGACCATAATAGCAGGCTCTCTAGATATAGTCTTATAGGTCTTACTATACCTCCATGTAATTTTCAAAAAAACGATTGAACCAAATCATAGATCCAGCAGGGTAATAGCATGCATATTTTTCTGGAGGCCTTCCAGTAATGAATTTTGTCATTTTTAACTATCTTTGCCAGTTTAGTGGGTAAAAGGTAGGAACAGTATAACTAAATTAACCAGTCCCATAATGACAAAAAAGCAACATAGGGTTAAATGCCAGAGTGTGTTACACAAAGAGTAAATTATCTATCATATCACTATAATAGTTTCACAACTCTAATCTTTAAGTTCGTAATTTAGCTACTAATAGACTATGTAACGAGCTCCTTACCTACTTCACCATTCATTCTTTCTTTCCCTAGCATGTCTTTGAAGTGTTTATGGAAGACTAGCACAGAAGACTAGTTTGAAGACTTGCTGAGACTTTTTCAGGACTGCTCATCCACCTTTGGTGTCCATCTGACACCCAGTTCTTACCTGTGGCTCCAAGAAGCTGGAGCATGGGCAGCAGCCACACCCTAAAAAACCATCCCAGCAGATGAACTAAACCAGGCTGAAGTGTTTGGGGCCCTCCCGGCTTAGAGTAAATGTCAATGGTAACTGATTCTCTTTGGAACAGCAACTCTGAGGGCCTTCCCCTCCCAGCCTGATTATTTTTTTCTAATTAAAGGGACCATCTCTTGGCTCACTTCTTAAAGAGGCCTATTCACTGAATGGGCATCACCTCACTCTAAGTGAGTACATGAAAAGGCCTGAGCCTAAAAGGGCCAGGGTCTCCCATTGCATCCTGGGCCATCTCCAGTCATCCTGATGAATATCTGGTCACTGGACCCAGATGGCTCTGGAGGAGAAAGTGAGGCTGGTGACCTCGCACAGCCCTCTCTCACTCAAATCAAAGGTAACTGCCAGTCATGTCATCATTTCCCTGATGTCATGGTCCTCTTCAAAAACTAAGGACAAACACAGCAACAGAACCAACAAGCCACAAACCCATCAGCAAGTTAGGAGGGTAGTCTACTCAAAGCATGTGAAGACTTTCCATGGTGGGATGGACAGATGAAAACAATTTGCTCCAACAACCATGAAGGTGGTTGAAGTGAGCACTATGGAGCACTTAGAACTTGGTCAGACACCAAAGACACCACAGTCACTCACTGCATCCCAGGCCATCACCACTTGTCTTAACTTTTGCTTTGCCATTGGACTTTCATGACTCTGGAAGAGAGAATGAGGCTGATGACTTTGTGCAGCTCTGCCTCCCTTAAATCCAATTCACACTAGAGCCAAGACATCACCCTGTGGCGTCATTGGTCCTCTTCAAAAATGAAAGACTAACAACAGCCTGTCTCTATTGAATCACCATAACCAAAAGCATGTAACTTTAGAAAAACATTTCTTCAAAGTGACAAAATAAACACAAGCACATTGATATCAAATCCCAATGCCCTGAATACATCCCGGACTACTTCTCTCTACTTAGACCCAAACTAAGTTCTGGAACTTAATTCTCAAGCAACAGAAAGACCAAAATCCAGAAGTTAATTCTCAGATCAGCTCCCAGACAGGTATTGAGTAAAAGATTTTTCATTCAAAAACTTTGAGATAGCTAGGACTACTCTAATGAATACAGGAATCCATAAGGCAGTTGATGTCTCTCCTTAAGGCCATATGTACTAGGTGAGTTATGAGTCCACTACAATTGATTTTAATTTCACTGGTTCTATAACTTTCACATCTCTAGGATTCTCATCAGTATTCTGCCTAGCTAGAGGTCAGATTATACAGCAATCTGTGTGTATTCCTTTGGTACTGGGACAAAATCTGTTGGGTTTCTGGGGAGAAAAGGAAGTAGTTTTGCCTAAGATCGAAGTCTCTTCCAAAGGCAAACAGCATGACAGGGATGAGTAGGCTGGCTCATGCCTCCATCCTACTCCCTCAATGCCCTGAAAAATCCCTGAAGGACATACATACCCTCACATCATGTGCTTGATTAAATAAGCCTGAGTCCAGACATCCATTTATGCTTGTTTTCCTGAGCATAGGTGACTGAACGATGACCCTGAATTGGATGTTTCTAGCCTTACCAGAAACCTTTAAGCTCATGAGGCTAAGAGATCCTGGATCCACGGGTGATTCCCCAGCAGGAAGTGAAACTGGTAACAACTTCTCAAAGGAGAAGATAATCATATACTACAGATGAAATCACTAAGAAAGATAAAGTTATGTTCTGGCTTGCTAAGGAGATCAGGATTTAGAAATTATATAGACAATATAGGTCAGCAGTGAAAGTGAAACATCTTTTTAGCAACATCATGGGTCTCATGGGTTATAGGTTACTATATCATGTTTAAGTGTTTGCCGATGCATGTTTATGGGAGGGTTTTTTTTCATGTTTTAAGCATTTCTTTCATGGCGAAACAAATAAATAGCTATTTTATGCCTTATCTATTTTGTACACTGAGCAACTTTCTAGAATGGACCACATAAATGCCCTTAGGGAGACTCTAGACAAGAGCCATTCCTAAGTTTTGTTTTAGAGATTTTCATCATAGTTATATTCTGGAGTAGGAAATCTATGATGCAGAGTAAAAGAAAGTGTTATTCTTACCTTTAGAGATCAGGATCCCCAGGTTTGAACATGATCCATGTGAGTACAGAAGGAGGCACCAATGGAATGTTTCCCCTCTGCCTTTTGGCTGTAGGTATTACAGCCCTACAAGAAAATAAGATCTCTGAAGATCATCGTTGCTATTCAGTTGTGTCTGACTCTTCATGATTCCATTTGGGGTTTTCTCAGCAAAGGTACTGTAGAGGTTCGCCATTTCAAGTTCATTTTACAGATGAGGAAACTGAGGCAAACAGGGTTAAATGACTTGTCCAGAGTGACACAGCTAGTAAGTGTCTGAGGCTAGATTTGAACTCGGGTCTTCCTGACTCTAGGCCCAGAGCGCTATCCATTGAACCACCTAGATGCCCTCAGAAGATCATGGATTTAGAGCTAGAAGGAAACGTAGAGGTCATCCAATAAAACTCCCTCATTTTACAGATAAGGACTCAAAGAGGGACAAGGTACCATCTCATCACTATCTTTATTTTCCTAACTCTTAACGTGCTGCCTCTCATATAATAGAAACATCAATCAATGTTTGTGGAATTTAAGTATTTGCTTTTCCAACCCGCTAAGACTTTTGTTTCCTTGCTCTATGTCAGGAGAAGCTACAGGGCAACAAAATGGGGCTTGTAGTCAAGGTGCTCCAAGAGCTTAATTAAGTAGAACTCTTTTTCAACAAAATGGTCCATTAAGGTGATGATAATTGCTGCACTGAATGTGACTGGAATATAAATTCCTGTCTATTTCTTGATGAATGACCACTCCTTAAACATGTCCCTATTTATCACAAAATTTCACTGACAATTTTCAAAGTAAAAAATCATTGTTGCATAAAACGATTTACATACATGCATGTGAATGATAAATCATTAGAGAAGTTCCTCCATAATACAGTGTAAGCCCAGCATGTATGTGTCAAGCTCCCTGCCCCCTTTTCCAAAGCTTTGGACTCTCCAGCTTGGAGACTGACAGGCCTGAACAAAGAACAGGAAACTCTTAAGACAAAGGATAGGAAATAACTCCTCTCCTGATGGAGAAACTTTAACCTGACCAGTTCTTAGGAATGAGGCGTGGGGCGGGGGGGGGGGGGTGGCGCCCCTCTCTAGCAGGAAAAACTTTCTTTGTTCAGGACCCTATAAAAGTTACCATGTGGGACAGGCACATTGAAACCTCACCCATGGGGAGGACACTTTGCCTGGGGCTACGTTCAGAAGGGACTCACCAAGGTGGCTGTAAAAGACGGGGTTCTCCAGCTTAGGAAAAGCTTTGCTGTAGATGGTGAACATATGTATGTTGAATGTTGTATGTTGTGTGTTCTGTGTTGTGTGTGTGTCCTTTGTTGGTGTCTCTGCATTTGTAGAGAAGAGAGGGATTCCCCAGCTTGGAGAAACCTAGGGCTGCAGTTTGCCTCTGAACAGGTGTTGCCTCTATGTGTCTGTGTCTCTGTCTTTGTCACTGCGTTAACTGTGTAGTAGGAATTGTTAAAAAATGTGGTTGTGGGGTTGATAGAGTATTTTCCCTGTTTTTCAATAAAAAAACTTTGTTCTGTTGGGAGTGTGCCTTATTGCCAGCGCGAATCCGAATCCAAACCTAACTTAGCTTAACCGAACAGCATGTGATAGATGAAGTTTTGTATGCTGTCATCTTCTTCCCTCTCCCCCATTTGGCAAAATGCCCTCTGCTCCTATTAAAAAGTCCTTGTAAAAAGGTCCTATTAGTTTGGAAAGGGACATAAAAACATCAGTACATCTGACACCAAATTGATATATTATGTGATAGCGTTTCAAGTAGAATCCAAAACCTCATTCATCAAAGAGGATGTTCCTTGGCGAGGTTCCCATGTTATGTGTTAATGAAACCATCAGACAAAAGACACGTCAATCTCCATCAGTCTTGCAATCTAAAAAAGCATGGGGGGGATTGTTTTTTAAAGTGAATTTCAAGTTCGTAACTGTTTCAATTAATTTCGAGTTGAGGTCTTTTATGTAAACTAGTACATCTTCTGCAAAAAAAATAACAATAATAATTTTATTTCCTCCCAACCTGTGCTTATTTTCTCAGGTTTTTTTTTTCTTGTCTTATTGCTATACATAGCACTTGTAGCACTATATCAAATAATAATGATGACAATGGACATCTTTGCTTTATGAAACAATATGTCCCCTGGAAACCACACGCGTCTGTAAGCAGGGCGCAGCGGGTGGTGGAGATAATACCACAGGAAATAAAGTTGATTAATTTGGTTTTTAATGTTAGCTGTACACTCTTCTACCTTTCGATTTTCCTCCTACTTTCTCCCTATGTTAAAAGAACCTAGGATCACAGAACATCAGAACTGGAAGATATCTTGAAAATTATCTAATTGATGCCCCTCATTCTACAGATAAGAAAACGGAGGCTAAAGAAGTTTAAATGATTTACCCATAACCTATATGTGGCAAAGTCAGGAGTAAAGTCAAGATCTCCTGATTGAGTACCATTCTCTGTCCATCACAGCATGCTTCAGAAGCATCCCCATAAGGAAAGCCAATCTAGAAGGGAGTGGGGCAATATTCAAGAATTCAGCCAAACATTTGTGATTCTTCTAGCTAAACTGACTTCTGGGCTGACTAAGAGTAGGATCTAAGATCAATGGCCATCAACCAAAGGAATCAACTTTACTTCACCCAATTTCAGTATCTAATTAGTTTAGTCTACCAAAATCTGATGCCAGATTTGAACACGCTCAGTTCTTCATTTGTAAAAATGAGCTGGAGAAGGAAATGGCAAACCATTCCAGTATCTTTGCCAAGCAAACCTCAAATGGGGGTTGGACACAACTGAAAAATGACTCAACAGCAACCAAAAATAATTGACAAATGGCTACTCTGATCTAAGGTGTTTGATTTTGAGTTGTCATTAGATCAAGACCATAAATTTCCCAGAGACAGCAATATATAGTGGAGTCAGAAGACCTGGGTTCAAGTCTATCTATGATGAGTCTCCATTTTCTCATCTATAAAATGAAGATAATATTTGCACCACCAACCTAACAACTTGCTGCAATGAAAACACTTTGTAAATTGTGATACTCTTTTAAAAAAATGGAAGTAAAAACATGGAAGCTATCATTAGTGCAACAACCTCATTACTGTTGCTTTTGAAGCAAGTTTCATGTTAGAGGGAGAACTTCAACTTCATAAAGGCCTAGCTAGTGACTGGAGGTTTAGTGGGTCTGAAAACGTAAGAAGACCCTGGGACCTCTTACTGTTCACTTACTTACTTCACAACAAAGCAGGGGACTTAGAAGTGAACTGTCTACATTTGAACCCCCACCTTTCCTGCTTATTATCGGTGTGATTACAAGCAAGTCAGACCGCCTTTCCTAAAAGTGAGAGGTCATCTACCTGACCCCACATAAAGTTGGAATAGTTGACCTCTAAGGTCAACTCAAACTCTAAATTCTATGCATTTTCTGTCCTTGAAATAAAACCTTATAAAAGGAATTATTTTTCTATTACTTTCACATTCCATGATGAATTCAGCCATTCCCCAACTGATGGCCACCCCCTCAATCTCCTGACAGAGAACTGATTGATTCAAGAAGCAGAATTTTTGGACACAGACAATATGGGAATTTGTTTTGCTTGACTATTCATGCTTTGCCTTTTTTCTTTTAAACTTTGCAAGAAGGTGGACAGAAAGATAATGAAGGCTTGTTAGTTGAAAAATAAAATGAAACAGGGGAAAAGGAAGTGGTGATTACAAAGAGACAACATGATTTCATCAAGAACAAGTTATATGTCAGATCAAACTTATCTACCTTTTTCTTAGATTTTTTAAATAATAGATAAAATACTATTGATAGAGTTTACTTAATTTTCAGCAGAGCATTTAATGAAGTATCTCACATTCTTGTAAAGGAGATGAAGAGATCTGGGCTAGATGACAATACATTTAGGTAAATTCAGAACCAATTGGATGGTTCAACTGAGAGATTAGTCACTAATGTTTCCAGGTCACTTGGCAAGAGGTCTTCAATGGAGTGCCCCAGAGTTCTGTGCTTCGAGGTCTTGTGTCATTTAACATTTTTTAATCAAAAGTTGGATAAAGACATAGAAGACATGCTCATCAAATTTGCAGATGGTGCAAAAATATGAACCAACAGGCTGGAAGAGACAGGGTGACAGCGAGGAACCAAAAAGTCCTTACCAGGCTGGAGCATTGAGATGAATCTAAGAGGACTAAATTCAACAGGGATAATTATAAAGTCTTACATTTGTGTTCAAATTATCAATTTCACAAGTTCTAATTCTTCTATACAACATAACTAATGTGAAAATATGTTTAATAGGAATGTATATATAATGCCTATATCAGATTACATGCCATCTTGGGGAGGGGGAGGGGAGAGAGGGGGAGAAAATTTAAAACTTATGGAAGTGAATGTTGAAAACTAAAAATAAATAAATTAACTTAAAAAAGATAAACTGTGGTCACCGCAAAAAGAGCTGCTATAAATATTTTTGTACATGTGGGTCCTTTTCCCATTTTTATGATTTCTTTGGGATACAGCCCTAGAAGTGGTATTGCTGGGTCAAATGATATGTACATTTTTATAGCCCTTTGGGCATAGATCCAAATTGCTCTCCAGAAGGGTTGGATCAGTTCACAACTCCACCAACAAAGATTTAGTGTCCCAATTTTCCCACATCTTCTCCAACATTTATCATTTTCCTGTTTTGTCATGTTAGCCAACCTCAGAGTTGAT
This sequence comes from Phalanger gymnotis, assembly GCA_028646595.1. NCBI lineage: Eukaryota > Metazoa > Chordata > Mammalia > Diprotodontia > Phalangeridae > Phalanger > Phalanger gymnotis. Next base: position 525,578,303 of record CM053622.1, on the reverse strand, counting down.
TTGATTTGCATCTCTCTAATCAATAGTGATTTAGAGCATTTTTTCGTATGACTATAGTTCTAATTTCTTCCTCTGAAAATTGCCTGTTCATATCCTTTGACTATGTATCAATTGGGGAATGACTTGTATTCCTGTAAATTTGACTCAGTTCTCTATACATTTTAGAAATGAGGCCTTTATCAGAGATACTAGCTGTAAAAATTCTTTCCCAATTATCTGCTTCCTTCCTAATCTTGGTTGCGTTGGCTTTGATTGTGCAAAAGCTTTTCAATTTAATGTAATCAAAATGATCCATTTTGCATTTCATAATGTTCTCTGTCTCTTGTTTGGTCATAAATTCCTCCATTCTCTATAAATCTGACAGATAAACTATTCCTTGCTGCCCTAATTTGTTTGTAGTATCAAACTTTATATCGAAATCATATAACCATTTGGACTTTATTTTGGTATACAGCGTCAGGCATTGGTCTATGCCCGGTTTCTGCCATACTATTTTCCAGTTTACCCAGCAATTTTTGTCAAATAGCGAGTTCTTATCCCAAAAGCTGGGGTCTTTGGGCTTGTCAAACACCAGATTACACAACAATTTATCTTTAAAATATCTGGAGATTTTAGAGGAATCCAAACTCAATGTATAAGCGGTGTGCTGTGCCAGCCAGAAAAAGCTAATGTGATCTTAGGACATGTTAAGAGAGTCACAGTTTCCAGGAATAAGAGCATGATATTCTTATATTCTACCCTGGTCTGGCTACTTCTAGAGTCCTATGTTCAGTTCAGTCTGAAGCTGCCAGAGCTTCAAAAGGGCATTGATAAGCTGGAGAGCACCTAACAGAAAGTAACCAGGATGGCAGAGGGCCTTGAGTCAATGTCATAGGAGAATCATTTGAAAGAGCTATGAATCTTCATCCTGGAGAAGAGATGTATTAGGGGTGTGAGGGGGACAAGATACCTATTTTCAAGTATTTAAGTCTGTCATGTGGGAAATTGTTCTGTCTGGTTCCAGAGGTTGTTGTTGTGTCCTTCACCCTTGAAGAAGACCATGACATTCAGGGAAATGATAACATGACTTGTAGTTGACTTTTATTTGAGTGAGGGAGGGCTGTGCAAGGTCACCAGAGGACAGAACCAGGATGGTGGAAGTCGTAAAGAGGCTATTTTATGCTTTTTGTGAGGAAAAAGCTCCCTAACAATTGAAGTTAGGTCTCCTCCTAGGTAAGGTATGTGACTCTGATATTTGTCTATGATCTTTGTTGTTTTCAGCTTTGGTCTCAGCTGAATTCCTGGTCAAGGATACTGCTCTTATCTTTTAGAAAGAACATGAGAGGGGCAGCTAGGTGGCCCAGTGAATTAGAGCACTGGTCCTGGAGTCACGAGGACCTGAGTTCAAATCCGGCCTCAGACACACTTACTAGCCATGTGACCTTGGGCAAGTCGCTTAACCCCAATTACCCTGCCTTTCCCCCTCAAAAAGAAAAGAAAATAAAGAACATGAGCCTATATTAGGAGTGGGGAACCTGCAGACTTGAGGCTACATGTGGCCTTCTAGGTCCTTGGGTGTGGCCTTTTGACTGAGTCCAAGTTTTGCAGAACAAATTCTTTTATTAAGGGAATTTGTTTTGTGAAGTTCAGATTCAATCAAAGGGCTATACTTGAGGACCTAGACAGTCACATTTGGCCTTGAGGTTGCAGGTTCCCAACCTTGGCCTATATCCTAGGACTAGGAGGAGTCTGGAATTTGAGGCCTGTCACAGGACATATCCTGTGGTCCCTTCTTCTCTGATGCGAGATCCCTAGAATAGCTAAACTATATTCAAGAGAGTATACTCAAGGTACTCTGAGTCTCCACATCCAGTCAAAATAATATCTCACAAACTCATACTGATAAATTTATTTTTTCTCTTGTCACTCAGAAGACACAATTTAAAGCAGACACATTTAATGAAATATCACAGATTTGCAATAAGATATTTCTCCTTATAAACACAGAGCACAATCTCCCAGGAATATGCACACTATCATTTGGGAGACTGAGTATGCATGTGGATTATTCATCAGAGGGCCATATGTAGAGAAAATCTACAAAGGGGCAACTCGTGCCTCTCATGCTTCAGGTCCCTTGATGTCTCCTGGAATGTTCTCACTAGTCACGCTCCTTGCTGCCTATGATGTCTCTACTGGGTGTCATGCTTTACTGGGCTTGCCGGGTGTGTTGTTCTGCTGAGGTCACTAAGCCTGCCCACTAATGGGCATGGTGCCTCAACAGGTCTGCTCCTTATCAGCTCCATTGCTTCACTGGGCTCTGCCAAAATTGTCTTTGTCTTAGGTATGAATAAATTTGAATGTAAGCTAAAGGAAGTGAGGTCAGTGCAGCCCCCAACTCTACAGTATCACCACACTCTCCACTGAAGACATAAAAGAGATATAAATCATTAAATGGAAAATTAATTTTAGCTAAAAGTTCTCTTTATAAAATATTGAAGTAGAAGAACTGAGGAAGCATTGGAAAGGAAGAGTTTTGGATAGCTGAGACGCCGCACTTCTCAGAAACAGATCTGACTTTTGCCTCTAAGTCTTTCTAATTGACACAATACAATACAACATATACCATTTCTCCTATTTTTTCAGAATCTCTAGAAACTATTCTATACAAATGGTAAAACTCTCCTGTCCTCTTGACAAAAACTAGTGGGACATTGCTATAGATCTAAGATCCTTTCATCACTTTCAGAATCAGTAAACCTCTAAAAGGTCTTGCCAGTCTAAAATGCCAAGGACTCTGTGTGATGAAAGGCTCGGGATTTCAATGGGGGAGCTGTCAGATGAGCATTAAATCCAGTATCTGATCTACATAGGAAAGAAAGAATCACATT
>CM053622.1:525552037-525574933 GCA_028646595.1 Phalanger gymnotis | reverse complement strand
GGGGGGGCGCTATTCCCTTATCCCAGTGTCATTCAGCATCCCCCCCCCCCGCTTTTTTTTCCATTTGAAGGAGATTCCTGAGAATACTTGCCACAGCCAGTGAGGTGGGTCAAGAACTAAGATGGGCAGTAAGTTTCTGAAGGTTAAGTCAGAGGAGAAGATAACTCGTGAGGTGAGACAGGAGAAGTCCAAGTGAGGGCCGCACTGACCCAAACCTTCTGGCAGAGGACGGCCTGGATAGGGGAAGTGCTCCCCAGCCATTGGCTGAAAGAGTTACAAACCCGCCCCCTTCCAGGGAGGAGCTTACTCACCGCAGCACTTCTGATTGGTTGAGGGGGGGTGAGTGGCAGGTGGGCCTGAGGGCTTCTCAAGTGAGCATGCCCAAGGCACAGTGTGCAGCAGGAATAGAGCCGCGCATGTGGAAATACCACCACAATGGATTTCTTCCTTCCCTCCCTCCCTCACGAAGTCTGGGGAAGCCTATGGACTCCTTCTCAAAATAATGCTTTTAAATGAATAATATAAAATACACAAGATTACAAAGGCAACTCATTACATTAAAATAAACTGATGAAAAATGCTACCTGCCTCCAGAAAGAGCTGATGATAACTGAGAGCAGACACTGATGTATGTCTTTTTATCTGCTTTATTTTTCTTGCTTGGGGGGGGAGCGGGGAGGCAACATGGCTTATATGAAAATGCTTTTTATGCCTCTATGGTAAAATTGATAGCCTTCTCAAAGGGTGGAAAAGAAAGAATTCAAAATTTTTAAAAATGAATGTAAAAATTTTTTACATATAATTGGGAAATGTTTAATGAAATAAAAATATAATAGAATAAATAAAAAAAATGTTGAAACATGTTCACAGACACCAGGTTAAGAACTCTACAACTAAAAGGAAGCCAAATTCTCAATAATTACAAAACCAAGAAAATTCTCATAAAGAAAAATAATGACACTTTACCAGCAGGAATGTTGTGGTAAATGTTTAACAACTGGCTTTAAAAAATGTATGCAGGATATATTTGTAAATTTTATCTACATTATTAATATTTTTTTACATCTAGAGAGTCAACAAAACAATAAATCAAGCCCTGTTGTATAGCATTTGCCAGCTTCCAAGGGGTAAATGTTCACACTGAAAATTTAACAATCAGCTCTCACAAGGTGGTATGAGTTCATTCAAGCACACCCTGCAATACCTCCCTCTTCATAGGAAAGAAAAGGAACTGCTAGGACAAAATGCTTTATTAGTTGTCATATGCAGTCATTGTATTGAATGTTTCTTCTTAATGGTTTTTTTTTTTGATACAAGGGAGGGTGTCAAAAGACACATGAGGGAAGGACATTTCCAAAAATGACTATAAAGTAATGGATGAATTAATATGCAATTACCAATCACAATGTGCTAGGTGCTGTGCTAATTGCTAATCATTAGGGACAAAATTCAAGCAAAGAGGACAGTCCATGCCAGGGGCATGTTTTGGAAACAGTCAGAAAGTAAGGTGGAAGCCTGGTTCTGTACAAAGTAAGATGAAAGTTTGGTCTACAGGACAGAGTCCTGGGTTCAGTAAGAAGGAAATGAGGAAGACAGCTAAAATAGAAGCTGCATGGTTTGCAAATGGCTAGGCAGTGATGTGAAGGTCTGCTTGCAGGGGAAATAAGGTAAAAGCTCACTCATCAGAGCCCAGGATCCCTGGAACTCTAATGAAAAAAGGCATCAATAAAAAGTATCCTCCCACCCATCCACCCTCCCAGAATATTATAGTCAATTCCAAGCACTCAGGTCAAAAAGAAAATACTTCAAGTAGGCAGAAAAGAAACAATGAAACAACTGAAATATCATGGAGCCACAGTCAGTATCACATGAGATTTAATGACTTCCATGTTAAAGGAAAGGAGGACATGGAATATTATATTCCAGAAGGCAAAAAGGCTAGAATTACAACCAAGAATCACCTATTCAGCAAAACTGAGTGTAATCTTTCTGAGGAAAAAGTCGATTTTTAATGAAATGGAAGACTTTCAAGCATTCCTGATAAAAAGACCAAAGATGAATAGAAAATTTTACATTCAAACACAAGACTCAAGAGAAGCCTAAAAAGGTAAACATAAAAGTGAAATAACCGAATCAATAAGGTTAAACTGTTTACATTCCTATATGGGAAAATGATACATGTAACTCCTAAGAACTTTATCATTATTAGGAAAACTAGAAGGAGTCTACATATACAGAGGGCATGGATGTGAGTTGATAATGTTGGGATGATCTCCAAATTAAAAAAAAAATTAAGGGGTGAGAAAAAGGAATGCATCAGAAGAAGGGGGAAGGGAGAGGAAGAATGGAGAAAATTAACTCACATAAAAGAGGCATGCAAAAAGAGCTTTTACAGTGGAGGGGAAAATGGGGGTGTGGGAAATGCTTGAAACTCACTCTCATCTGCATGAGTTCAAACAGCAAAGGGAGGAAGGGCGACAAAAGGTAGGGGTGGATTAAGGGAGGCAGTGGTCAAAAGCAAAACAGATTTTTGAGAATAGACAGGATAAAAAGAGAGAAGGACAAAGAGAAAAAACAGGATGGAGGAAAATAAACAGCCAGTGATCATATCTGTGAAATGTGAATGGGATGAAAGCACTCAGAAAAATGGAAGCAGATACCAGAATGGATGAGAAACTATAATCCAACAATACATTGTTTACAAGAGACACAGTTAAAACAGAAAGACACACACACACACAAAATGGGCTGGAACAGAATCTATTATGCTTCAGCTGAAGTAAAAAAGGCAGGGGTAACAATCATGATCTCAGACAAAGTAAAAACAGACCTAATTAACAGAGATAACCAGGGAAACTACATTCTACTAAAAAGTACCATAGACAATGAAGTAATATGAAAAAAATTATAGTAAGTTTCTCTGATAGAAGCCTCATTTCTCAAATACATAGGGAACTGAACCAAATTCATAAAAATAGAGCCATTCCCCAACTGATAAATGATCAAAGAACATGAACAGGCTGCTTTCAGAAGAAGAAATCATATGAAAAAATGCTCTAAATCACTATTGATTAGAGAAATACAAATTAAAACAACTCTGAAACACCACCTCACACCTATCAGAAACGACAAATGCTAGTAGGAATGTGAAAAAATAAGTACACTTATGAGCTATTGGTGGAGTTGTGAACCAGTCTGACCCTTCTGGAGAACAATTTAGAACTGTGCCCAAAGGGCTAGGTCTATATCCCAAAGACATCAAAGAAAAAGAGAAATGACCTACAGGTTCAAAAAAAATTATAGCAGCTCTTTTTAGTGGCAAAGAATCGGAAATTGAGAAGATGCCCATTAATTGGAGAATGACTAAACAGGTTGTGGTACATGACTGCGATGGGAATACTATTGTTATATAATAAATTATGAGGGGAATGGTTTCAGAAAAACATGGGAAGAACTACATGAAGTGAAATGAGAACTGGGAGATCACAGTACACAATTTAACAGCAATACTGTAACGATGATAAACTGTGAAGACTTAGCTACTCTGATCAATACAACGACCCAAGATAATTCCAAAGGACTCTTGATGAAAATATGTCCAGAGAGAGAACTGATGAAATCTGGGTACAAACTGAAATATTTTTTCACTTTATTCTTCTTGCTTTTTTGTGACATGGTTAATATGGAAATATGTTTTGTACGATTTCACATGTATAACTGATTTGTTGCTTGCTTTCTCAGTGGGGGTAGGAGAGCATGGGAAAGAGGTAGTGAATTTCGAATTCAAAATTTAAAAAGAATTTTAAAAAGAAAAAAGTGGGCACGGGGAAAGAGAGCAAAAGCTACACTGGAAAATATAACTCAGTTTCAAGCAAAAGAAGAAGTCAAAACTCTAACGTTTTATACATTTCAGTATTATACAATACTTTTTTCAAGGAGAAAGGTTAACACAGCCTGAGAAGTAGTCTGCCTGACAATATCATTACCAGCTATAATAACTATATAAAACGGAAAAAAATAATTATGAGTTCTTGAGACTGGCATTTCATTAAAAAGGAATTTTGAGAAGGCAAATCTGCACCTAATAAAAGAGAAAGATATTCTGCATTAATACTATTTTATACATGTCGTTTCCCCTTTAAAGTTGCCAATTTTGGTCAAGGCAGCTCAAGAAATAGATGAAATACACAATAGTCCTCATTCCTGTGTAGGTCCTCTTTCCTTTCTGCAAAGGCTGGTGGGGGAGGGGTGACTTAAAATATTGACAGGTGGTCTTAAAACTGTGTTTCTTCATTTTAAGACTAATACCAATATTAAGTGGTACTCTCAATGTTCAACATCCACCATCCAGCTTGTTGGTGTCCTACTAGAGGAACTAAACCATATTCATTATGACATTTTCAGTATTGGGACATAAGTGGAAAGACAATTTAGAGGCTCATCTCATAAGAAGAAAAGAATTGGGGAATTGGTTCCATCATATGCACAATGATAGCAATATATGTTATCTTGTGGGCATTTAGCTACCTGGCTGCAGTGCTCAAAAGCATAAGTAATGTGAGACAATTACAGCTTTCACCTTGGTGAAGAATAAAGATGTAGAGAAGTTTTAATAAGAATTTGCAGACATTATAATTCTACATTTTGATGCTTCACACTTCAATTCAAGAGTAGGCAGAAGGAAAGACAGGAAAAGCTATGCTGGAACACACAGTTTAGTATCAGGGAATGAAAGAAGTCAAAGGTCATTCTGAAGACTTACATGTTATATTATGAATATTTTCCTCAAGGAGGGAGTCAGAAGGCACTAGATATAGTTAGTATTAAACAAGATAATTTTTAAATAAAATTTACTAAAACTTAGAAGAAAACAAATGAGTGTTTACAGATATGTATGTCATTTCAGAATCAGCTGCATGTCACCAGACTATCCATCAGTTGACCAAAGCAAAGTTTAAAATAAACATCAAATAAAGATGAGAAAATATGAAAATACTACATGCAATTACAGCAGTTCCCACCTGATGTGTTTTAATAAGCAGCCAACTCAGGAACATGGAGAATGGGTTCTGGGTTCTGAAAATAAAATCTCTAATTAAAGTTAAACCACTGCAAAAATTTGCCCAAAACCCATGATGAAACATGTTACCCACCACCAGACAGAGAATCAGTGGTCTCAAAAATGCAGGTGAGATGACACATATATGTAAATGTGTATGTGTATATAATATATAAGATATAAAAAAGTAAAAAAAAAGCCCCTGTAACAAACATGTATAGTCAAGAAAAACAACTTTCCACTTTAACTATATCTATATATGTGTATATGTGTGTCTGTGTTTTGCTGTTCAGTAGTTTCAGTCGTGTCTGATTTTTCGTGACCCCATTTGGGGTTTTCTTGGCAAAGATACTGGAGTAGTTTGCATTTCCTTCTCCAGGTCATTTTACAGATAAGGAAACTGAGGTAAACAAGGTTAAATGACTTACCTAAAGTCACATAGCTAATAAGTGGCCAAATTTGAACTCAAGAAGATGAGTCTTCCTGACTCCAGGCTTGGCACTCTATCCACTATGCCACCTAGCTTCCCTGTGTGTGTATTGTATACGGTCAAAGTACCAACATGTTTTGCTTGACTATACATGTTTGTTACAGGGACTTTGTTTTACTTTTTTTTAATGGGGGTAGGGAGGGAGAAGGTAGAGAGAAAATAAGGTAAATTCTGGTTCATTGAAAAAAAATTTTAAAATTCTTAAAAAGATTTTTAAAGTTGAATAAGTTGAATAGCGCAAGGGAGAAATGAACTAGTCCTTCTGATACTATGGAATGAAAGATAAATAAACTGCAAGAACAAATAAAAAAACCTGCCAAAACGAAGACGCTAAGAGAAGCCACAGATATAGATGAGGTTATAACTGTAAGGGCCCTTAGATATCATCTACTTGGACACCTCCATTTCACAGATTTGAAAAAGGAGGCCTAGAGAAATTAAGCGAATTGCTCAACGTCACATGACAAGTTTACATCAAAATAAGACTTAAACCTAAGCCTGCTAACTCCAAATCCTGTGGCCTTTCTACTATAAACACCTAATTATCCTTTTAAAGTACTAAAGAAGATTATAAAAGATGGTGAGCAAAATCATCTCTTGAAACGGTGGGGAGGTAAAAAGTGGTTGAAGAGAAAACAAACTTGATGAGAACGTGGAGTAACATCCAGGTAGCCCAAATTATTCCAAGAAGATTTGTAGATAAATCTGGAATATAAGATCCCTGAGAGTAGAGATTCTTGCGTTCTTGATGAGTGTCTCTTATCACCTAGCACATGGCAGGCACCTAATAAACACTTCATGACTGACTGTGGATGATGCACTAGCCTTGAAGACCTGGGTCCAAATCCCACAACAGACATTTATAAGCTGTGACCCCCTACAAGCCATTTCATCTCCCTTGGCCTCAATTTCTTCATCCATAAAATGAAGAAGTTGGACTCCATGGTCTTTTCCAGCTCTAAATCCATGATCTTATAACAGACTATTCAAAATGGAATGTTATCTGCAAGTCTATTTCAGTGATCCTCATTAGTAATGATAGCTTAACCAATGCATTGACCCCTATCCCTCTGGCACTGTGTTGCCAATCAGAAATACTGTAATGATGTGCCCTTGAAGAGTTTGGCCTTTGTTTCCCTGATTAGATTGGGAGTCCTTGATGACCTCCTTGCCTCAGGGGAGAGCCTACTTTACATGGGTTTGAGTGACACATTTGGGACATCAGAGGCTTTTAGACTAAGTGGGTTTAAGTTGCCTCTTTGTGACAATTTCAGGCCATGTAGGTGAGTCCCATGTGTAACTCACCCTTGACCCTGAAAAAGATATAAAACCAGGGGCTGGCTTTCTCTTTTTCGGAGCTCTTACCCACAGGCATAGTGGCACGAGTGACTCTGGGCCAGTCCTTGTTGTGAGCTCCTGGGCTGAACTTAGATGTTGGTAACCACGAATTGTATTTGGCCTGTCTGTCAGTGTTTGTAATTTGTCTGTATTTACTCTGAAGTTCAGGGTGCTGGCTTTTTCCCCTGAACTAAGTGAATGGTATTTGTATGCTGGATTAAAGTGAGATTGTCAACCCCTTAACATTGCTTTCCTTAGTAAAGGAGATCAAAAGAACCTGGGCTTTGGCAGCATTCTTGTTGTTGGGCTTGTGTTGGTCTTTCACTCCCACAACAGCTGCTAGCCTGATTGTTGAAACAGGCATCCAATGTACAATGTAAAGAAGTGGAAAGCATTAGAAAAGATGGAGTTGGGGAAAGTCTGTTAAGCCTGAACAAATACACATAGAAGAAATCCACACAGGAGCTTTTAAAAAAGATTTCAAGAGTCAATTAAAATAATGTCTCTAAAAAAGAATGGAAAAGATCGTGAACAGTATTTTTACTGAAAAAAGAATAACCAAAAAGACATTGGTCATTACCATTTCCAGGTTTCTCATCTGTGTGAAATTATAATCAATATGAATAAAAAGAAATAAAGAGTCAGATATTCTACATAAGTAGGCTGGAGCAAGCTACCAACAACCACCTGGATACACAAAGTAAGATATTATAAAGCATCACCGAAGATAGGTATGGTCAGAAAAGAAAGTGAATCAGCCAGGTATCGAGAATGAGACACAAGACACAGCACATGCCGGAGATACTTAAAAAGAGAAAGATTTGGAGTAATTAGGGCAGAACATAGATGATGAACTTCTGTGAATACACAGACCAGAGTTGCACAGGATAAAAAGGCACCATGGGGTTCTGATTTCCAGCAGTGGAGGGAGAACCTGTCCTGATGTAAACGGAAATTTAAAGAATCAAATCCTTTTAAAAAGGTGTCCACCATTGTATGTCTATAGTCCTTCAGAATAAGGATTATCTAAACACAATTAAGTACAGTGCTTTGTACACAGAAGGTATTCAATACATGATGCCGATTAGCTGCCACATAGTTAAAGCAACATGTTAATTCATGTGCCAGAGATCACATAATAACAATAACAGCTAACATTTAAATAGTGCTCACTATGTTCCAGACACTTTGCTAAGCACTTTACAAATATTAAATCATTGGAGCCTCACCACAACCCTGGGTGGTAGGTACTATTATCATCTCCATTTTACAGGTCAAACAAAGCTTGAGGCAAAAAACAAAGTTTTAGTGACTTGCCCAGGGACGCACAACTAGTAAGCGTAAGAGGCTGGGTTTGAATTCAGGTTTTCCTGACCCTAGGCCCAGCACTCCATCTACTGCACCACCCAGAACATATAACAATACACAAACCTTTCAGTCAACCACACAGGGTTTTGTGCCATTGAATTAGTTCCTCTGGGAACTAAATGACTCCATAAATTAAACATAAGGTATTGGGCCCTTCGCAAATTCGGAAATTGTACCAAATTAGTAATCAGCAATGAATACAAGGAGTTATAGCTTACTTGGACCTAGAAATGTAAACTGAACTGATGCTTTATATATAGACCATCATGGCAGAGATCTGCACCTCCACAGTAAATAAACTGAAAATTAGCTTTCTTATTAGAGATGTTAGAGATAGATTAATTCAGGGAGACAACTCTTTTACTACTCTTTGTTTTAGTGGCCTCTCCAAAGGAAAACAACGAAAACAGTATTAACTGTTATGGCATGGGAAATCAATAAGGATTTTGTCTGTGAATTTGTTTTACGTGAAATTTCAAAATCTGTGCTCTATTGTAAGATGGAGTTTTATTTCTTTCATTCTTTGGGATTATGTATTACAACAGATTTACTAAATCAACATTTTTGCTTTATCTACGTGTACCACAAGCATAGGACAACCTTCTAGAAAGATAAAAAATAAAATGAAACCTTTTCCTTTTAAAGTTAACTTCTGTATTTTTGTAGCTTCAGTGACCGGAAGAGTCTTGAATTTTTTAAAACAGCTGCAAGTAGAAAAGAAACATTTAATTTGCTGTAGGCAAAAAGAATCCCCAAGTTTTTCCCTGGAATGGAATAGACAAGGCAAAAAAATCATCAAATTCTAGAATTTGTCTCTCCTACTCTTCACCCCCAAAGCCAGAGCAGGGTCAGAAATTAAACTCCTTGTTCACCTCCTACTCAAAGAGGAAACTTCAATTTTTTATTATAGTCAATGATGCCAGAGACTTTAAAGTACATTTCTATAGTTACAGCCCACCTAAGGGATTTCTTTAAGGCCTATAGTGCACTATAAATGAAAACAAAAATCACTTGCTAGGATACATATATGTCTATGGTTAAACAATGCTATAAAACTATTTCTCTGACACACTATTCTCATGATAAATCAACGCAAAAAAGCAGAAATTTCTTGATATCTGAGAGGCAGAGTGGTATAGTCAATAGACAGCTATCCTCAAAGCCAGAAAGACCAGGATTCAAGTTCTGCCTTTGACAATTACTGGTTGTGTGACCCTAGGTAAGTAACTTACCCTCTCAGTGCTCTAGGCAACTCTTATCAGTCTATAAGTGGCAGAGAAGGGGCCAACCTGACTTAGTAGAGGGAGTTTCCTCATTTTGTAGTTCTCTTTACTGATGGCCCACCTCCATTCCCATTTCATACATATCCAACAATCAGCACTACAGATAGGGTGCCTCGGAGATGAAAGGGACCTTGGAAATCTCTTCCATCCCTTTCAATTTACAGGTGATGAATCCTATAGGCCATCTCCAGTCATTCTGATCTATATCTGGCCGCTGCACCCAGATGGCTCTGGAGGAGAAAGCAAGGCTGATGACTACACATCCCACCCACACTCAAATCGATGTCAATATCACTACCTCCCTGATGTCATGGTCCTCTTCAAGAACGAAGGACAAACCACAAGCACAGCCCCCACACAGGTGATGAAAATGAGTCTTGTTCATTGATTTGCCTAGCATCACAAAGCCAGGTCTGAAGCTTAGACGCTACAGAAACTGGGAATTTTGCCATCCAGGGCAAATGCAGTAGTGGGGAAGGGAAGCAATTAAGGAAAAAGTGCCCTGGGAGATTGGTAGGTAAGATACAGTTTCCCCTCTGGGTACCAAATGTACATCTCTAAGATGATGGCACCTTTGGGCCAACCCCTTTTATCACCCTACCCAGCAGCCGTTAAAGCATTAAAGTGCTTTCTTTTCTATATATATATATATACACAGTCTTTTTCAATTTATTTTTATGTATTAATGGAAATAATCAGTGATGGGCTTTATGTCACTTTATATGCATGTAAAATGCTTTCCAAACTTTAAAGCACTATACAAACAGCAATTATGATGATGATGATGCAATTTTCTCCAACACATATTTTTTCCACTCAACTACCATTTGTAGGTGTGGAGAAGCTGTGGCCTTGAGACCACATGTGGCCTTCTAGGTCCTCAAGTGCAGTCCTTTGAATCCAAACGTCACAGAACAAATCCAAGGACTGTCAAAGGGCCACACTTGAGGTCCTAGAGGGCCATGCAGGTTCCCCACCCCTGATTAGGGTTTGCAAAGCACTTTCCATACATTGGCTCATTTTATCCTCACAACAACCAGGTGCTATTATTATCCCTCTTTGCAGATAAGGAAATTGAGGCAGATGACTGTTAAGTAACTTCCCCAGGATCATACAGCTGCTGTTGTGGTTTTTCATCCTGTGTTCTCAAAAGAGGACAGCTAGTAAGTATTTGAGGTGACATCTGAACTCAAATCTTCCTGACTCAAGGTCTAGCGTTCTATCTACTATACCTAGCTGCTATACTTCTGCATAATTGAGATCCTCTGCATGAATGTACCCTTAGCTTATGTGCCACCACCTACAGGAGGCCTTTCCTGATCACTGCCATTACTAGTACCCTCTCCACTCCCCAGAAATTATGTGCAACCTACTTTGTAATATATTGTACATTTATCTTTCTGCATAAATATTTACTCAGAATATGCGGCAGAATATAAGCTGTTAAAAAATAGGGACAATCTAACTTTTGCATTTGTATCCCTAGCAGCTAGCACATAATAGGCATTTCACAAATGCTTGCCGACTACTTGTATAAGGGAGATAATTTCATAGCCAAAAGCTCCTGCTTCCCTAATAGATATTGCTTCTTCTCCTTCACTGTTCACCTACTCTTCTTTCCCATCAGTTTTCCTTCTCAGGACAGAGAGAGCAGTGACCATATAACTATACTCATACTAGTATTTGCATGGGTTTTGAGAGCTCATAGGAAACTTTAACACCAGAGCATTCTAATCTAGGTCGAAGCAGGAAGCACAGTAGGCAGTTAGCTGTGGGTTTGGAATCAACAGCCCTGGGTTTGAATTCTGGTCAGATACTTATTCTCTAAACAATAATTTAATAAATCACTTCCTATCTCTGGTTCTCAGCTTTTTTGTAAAATGAGAGGGTCAGACTAGCTGATCTCTTCTGGCTCTACATCCCACACCCTATAAATCTGAATAAGGAAACCTCTTCTACTTCTGGGGAAAGCTCTCCTTTTCTACTGTTTTGCACACTTAAGGAAAAGCCATCTCTATAATTTTTGCTTCCTTATTAAAGTATGTGAATATTACATAAGTAAATGGGGATTTAATTCTAATTCTCTCATAAAGAGGATCCCTGGTAAGCTTTCTGGAGCTCTAACTATGGAAAATACAAAGTAAGGGAAAAGTAAATAAAACAGAAATTCAAACCACAAATAGCTACAAAGATTCAGGGGATTGTAAGTGCTTACCTTTGCCCACATTCATCCTTTTTCAAAACGTCAAACTACCAAGAGAGGCAAAAAAAGAAGTAAAATCAAAACAAATATACACTAAAGTGAAAAAAAACTTTCTCCTGTTGTTTTCTGACCTTACATATTAAGATGGTGAAAGAATTGGAAAACAATATCAAATATGAAAGGGAAAAACCATAAATAACTATTCTATATATCCAGCCCTAGTCTTTCTCCTGAGTTAAAATCCCATATCATTTAGAGAACATTTCCCACCAGATATCTTGTAGGCATTTTAAACTAAAAACATTCCAGACAGAAATTATCTCTTACCCCTTTCCTTCTAACTTTCTTATTTCTGTTTCCAAAACCACCACCTTCCAGTTTTCCTGATGCACACCACCATCATTATCTTCAACTCTTCTTAACATTCCCTAGAGTCATTACATCCAGTTCCTCACTACTCACCTGGCCACTACTCTAATTCAATCTTTAATCATCTTTCGCCTGAACTACTGCAAACATTCCTCTTCATCCCTCTCCTCTTTCAGTTTCTTTTATACACTGTCTTCCCCTATTGGATTGTAAGCTCTTAGATGGCAGGGACTGTCTTTCTTTTTCTTATTTGTAGTCCTAGAGCTTAGCACAGTGCCTATAGTAGGTCCTGAGAGAGAGAAAAGAGGAGAGAAGATGAGAGGGGAGGGGGGGAGAGGAGAGAAGAGAAAGGGGGAGAGAGAAAGAGATGAGAAAGGAGAGAGAGAAAAAAGAGAAGAAATAGGAGAGAGAAAAAGAGAAGAAATAAGAGAAAGAAAAAGAGAAAAGAAAAAAAGAAAAGAGAAAGGAGAGAAGAAAGGAGAGGGAAAGAGAGAGAGAAGAAAAAGGAAAGACAGACAACGGAGAAAGAGAAGATAAAGGAAAAAGAAAGAAAAGAGAGAGGTTTGTTCAATACATATATGTGTGAGATATACACACACATACATATCAATACATGTTTGTAGTGACTTCTCTGGGGCTACTCCTTATCTCAGAACTTATAGGTTGCATGCTGTGAATCCAGAGGAGCAACCACTCTCACAGGCACAAGGTTGTCTATGGGTCCATACTGCTAAGCTAAAACTGTAGCTCACAAGCCTCTACCAGTGTGCTTACTTTTAACAGTCAACCAATAAAAATAGCTCAAACCAAAAGCATTTACGACAATGAAATAGTAAGAATAGTAGCTAGAGAACATTCCCCATAAATCTGGTGCACACTCTCACAAATACGAATAGCCAACGGGCATACACTGACTGGTACCAGTACAACAGTAGTAAAAAGGCGAATCATGCCTTCAATACTGTGAAGATATGATGTCTTCTCTTCTCTTTTCATGAACTTAAACTGCTCCTGCTGGATGCATTGTGTCTGCTGGGCAGTTTTCTCATTTGAGTTCCTTGGGCCTGCTCTACTTCACAGCTCACCTCCCAACCACTAGAGCAAATTCTCTTTAACTCCATAGTTGGCTCTCTTCTCCGATGCCAGGGGCAACTCCTTAGCATTGCTTCAGCTGACCTGTTTGACTCCCTGTGCCTGTTCTCTGCAAGGTGCGGTGTCTCCTACTAGGTGAGTAACTTCTACTAGAAGGGAGCAGAGGAACAAGAAACTTCCCTCTCCATCCCTTCATAAAGACAAACGGGGATCCCCTTTAAGAACTGGGTTCTTCCTACATGGATAATGCTCCTCTAGACTACCAGAGGTCACTCTCCCGCCTCAACTAATTTTTAGAACTGGCAAGCTTGTTTTTTAAAGGCCACCAGAAACAGGCCAACTCCATAATTCCACTAAAGACAACTTTGTAATTTGTAAAGGGGTAGGCGAGTACAGACATATCTTTGTTGTCTCTGTTACCTGCTCTTTCTAATTTCATCAGATGGACTAGGGCCAGAAAATCAAACGTCCTAACAAACTCTCCTCCTTCTTCCCTCACATTCAACAGCTACTTGTAGGTAAATATAATGGCAGGCCAAGGATTTTGTATCCCATCAGCTTAGGACTATGCTGCCACATGGCAGGTGTTCAATAAATGCTTGTCAAATGAATGGATCAACTGGCTGAACCCTTACTGATATTTTAAAAAAAAGTTAAAGATATACCAGTTCATCTAAAACAGTAACCCTACTTTGCACACTGAAATTTCAAGTAGGACAAAAAGTAGAACGATGTAGGAGGAAACAACTGGATTTGAAATCTAGGACAGGGGTTCTTATTCTGCTGCTCCTACTTGACTACTTTTGTCATCTTGGGCTATGCATTTGACCTCTTTTGTTTTGTCATTTGTCAAATGAAGGATGGTAAAGTGACTTCCAACTTAAATCTATAATCACCCTGTTTTGGTGTAAAATCCAACAGAGATGTAGTTAAAGAGATCAGGAGCAAATTAGACATCTTTCTCTGGAGTCCATATTAATTTCTTGTCCTCCGTATCAGTGTCCAAATACTTGAAAAAAATGTAAAGAGATTTAAAAATAATGCCATAATTCTATTAGTTTAATCCACAGTACGATTTCACAATTTCAGGGTAAAATTGTATTTAGAGTCAGGTTATGTTGTCTTCATCAATCAATCAACAAGCATTTATTTACTGCCTAATAGGTGATAGGCACTGGGCTAGGCACTATGAAACTGGCTTCCAAATGGAACATTACTACTACTCTGGCTGTTAATACTATTCCAAATGCTCTCACAAAAAAATCTTATTCTGGTGTCTTACTGTGGCATGGAAATGGACCTGAATTCTTAAAGATTAAATTCATGGAATATAAATTTGGACATGTTTTTCCAAGTTAGAAAGGGCTTGAGGTCCAGTGACAGGCCATACGCCTCTCACATGAGGAACGGTCTTAGTAGAACTTAGAAATTGTCACCAAGTTAGCTACCAGATGATAAAATGTTCTGGCTACAGCAAGTTCTGAGGCCATTTACTAAGGCACAGAGGGACTGTCATTTGCACTGGTGGAAGGAACATCACTCACCAATCACAGATCCTTAAAGTTCTGAAATAAGCATGATTCAAAATAAAACCTCATTTATTTCTCACTTTAAAGGTAATACGATGTTTCCTCCACAACAACCTGGTGAGGTGTACAGCACAAACATTCCAAGAGACTTCTCTGTAGGATGTAATATACTATCCCTAAAATGAGGTTAATCTTCATCAGTACGGCACCTTTGAGGATAACAGTGGGAATACTCTTCGTTTTTATCTTACAGAAAATCTCCATCAGGGAGAAAAATACCAAATTTGTAAACAGAAATTCTTCTGAAAGGCATACATGATGAAATGCTCACGAAAGGCACCAAGAAAGCATAAGTCTTTGCAGGGTGGCAACAAGGTCTTACAGATGTCAAACAGATTGAGTTACCAGACGGCTGCCCTTCATAGTACCTTTGTCTCATGAAAGAACTGAGTCAGTATTATTTGGGGCAAACTGAGGCAGGGAACAGGTAAATGGGAACACACTGGGCTATATGGTGAAACGAGCCAATGATTTCTCACCATCTGTCTTCCAGAGCCAGCTTTAGAAAATCTGGTAATAATCCTTGCTGCACCACTGAACTGCTTTCTATGAGCTTAGACAAATTACTTCCCTCTCTGAGCCCCATTTTTCCACATCTGTAAAATGCATACTAGATGACCTCTAAGATTCTATCCAGCTCTAAATTTTATGATCCTCTAAAATTTCCCATTTAATCACCAAACCACAGAACTGTGGCTAAAATCTTGGTTTCCATACTGACAGTATCTGTCCAAGCCAAGGGTTGAAAGAAAAGCAATGTTGCAGGACTCTGCATACTCACCAGAATATTAAAGACGCCAGGTCCTTCACATTTTTGCATCTTTACGATGTTACCAATACATCCTTTTTTCAAACACGTTTTTTTACTAAAACTCTAAAAATATTTTTTAAAAAAAGAAAAAGGAATCAGTGAATGCCTCTACTTTTCAAAGGATAAGCTAATTTAGACTACAAATTCCTTGAGAGCAAGCACGTCTTATGTATCTTTGTGCCCACTCCTGCCACCTCAGTACAGTATCTCATACATCGTAAATACATAATAGGTGTTTGCTGAATGATGACTGAATGTCTGCAATTATCAGAGTTGAGTAGCAGGTATAGGCAGCCTTCAATTTATGTCCTATGTCATGTCAGTTGTTTAGACTTTGGAAAAGCAGAGAAAGAGGAAGAGAGAGAGAGAGAGAGAGAGAGAGAGAGAGAGATGTATATATGTATATAAAGATGTGACAATTATATATGTATGTGTATATATCTATGTATATGTGTTATGTGTCTATATATGCATATATGTATATCTACATATGCTATATATGATAATTCTCCAGCTTCATCCTTATTGATCTCTCTGAAATTCTTTATACAGTTGACCACCTCCTCCTTTTGGATACTATCTCCTCCCTGGGTTTTCATGACACTGATCTAACAGGGTTCTCTTGCTACCTGTTGGTTCCATCTCTTGCAGCCTCTTTCCCTCTATAGGAATGCTGTCCATGCTTCACCCCACTACGCATGGGTGTCACTCAGGGCTCGGCCAGCATTCTCTTCTCTATTTCTGTACTCTTCTTCTTGGTGTTATCAGCTCCTCTGGGTTTGACTATCATGTCTAATGCAGATGGACTCTCAGATCTATCTATCCAGCCCACTTCCTTATTGCCCTGAGCCCCAGTGCCAGCTTCACATCTAAAAGCGCCATGCTGGACACCTTCAGTTTCATAGCTGTCTCCCCATATCAAAAGAGAACTCTTTATTCTTCTCCCCACCTCCACCCCATAGTCCACTCCTCTTTCTAACTTTCCTTTTTCTGTCAAGGAAACTACCATTCTTCCTGTCACCCAAGTTTGCAACCGTAGAGTCACACTTGACCCTTTATTCTAACTCCCATCAGTTGGCATGTCTCTATCGTCTCTCAGATTCATCTCCCTCTTTCTCCTCACACAGCAACCACCTTGGTTCAGGTCACCTCTCTCCAGGAAATGCTCTGTAATGCTCTCTCTCCTCACCTCCACCTCTTATTGTCCCAGGATGCCTTCAAGGCTCATCTTGGGTACCATCTCCTCCATGAGGCCTTTCCTCATTCCTCTCACTGTTAGTGCCTTTGCCAAAATCACTGTGTATTTATTGACTTTGTATATATCCTGCATTTCCATATCTGTGAACATGAGGTATCACCCCGAACGCAAGCTCTGTGAGGGCAAGGACCATCTCGCTTGCGTATTAGTATTCTCAGAACCTAACAAAGTTGTCTAGGGACTTAATAAACACGTGTAGATTAACTGATACATCCTCAAGCACTGTGAGATAATTTACATTTCAGAAATCAGTGTAACTTCCTATAAAGAGGAAAAGATAAGAGCAAGAGAATTCTGTGCCCCAAACTTGTTTCGGACCTAACCTTGAGTCAGGCTGTTTTCTCTTTCTTGACTTCCCTTTCTCCAATGGGAAAATATATGTCCCTTTTATTTCTGAGCTATGTTAAGGACTCTGAACTCTTTTAAAGAAAAAAAAGTTCCATAAATCTAAAGCACTTTGTTGAAATTCTCCAGGGTTTAGAATGTATTTTTCTTCTTCTTCTCAAACAACACAAATAATGCAGGTTCCAAATTCTGGTAATTATCTCACTGAAGAGGATAACTGCTATGGGCTTGGGTTTTAGACTTCTAAATTAACTCCAATGGTAGAGAACTAATTTCAGGGTTGTATGATTTTCAATATGTGATTATGGATTTACTTTTGAAGAATATGTTAAATCAGAATTTATCACTGTGCTCCACCCATAGGGAAGGTTAATATAGTTTTATTGTCTATGTATTTATCCAGAGACAAATGCCTCTGTTGTTGGTGTGCTTTGATGTATTTGGCAAAGAAGACAGAGTGTATCTCTTAAACTGTAAGTTCCTACAAGCCAGGATAGAGCCACTGAATCGCTCTGCAGAACAACGGCAAAGCAGCTCACACAAGGATGTGTATGGAATGAAGAGATGTAAATGGAAGTAAACGTTATTCAAGTTTTAACAATAACACCCAAATGCAATACCTCATCACTTTTCCCAGAATGGTTTATATTCTTGAGCTTTTCCCAACAAGTTTTATGGAAGTAGATATTGCAGTTTTCACTGCAAACAAGATGAACAAAACCCTAGAAAGAATAACATAGGTAAAAAGAATAAAAATATGTCAATACAAAAGTTTTAAATTATGCAGAGGATACCTCCATTGGTGACAAATCTAGGTTACTTCTGCACCAAATCCATTATTAACCAAAAAAGCATTGCTAAGCATAGGGTAATAAAGCGCTCCAAGAAGTCATAGTTGAGTATTGAATAGCTACATTTGAATAAAATGTTCCATAAGTTAATACAAACAAAAGAAAGTTAGTCATTTATCAACAAATCTCTAAATGAGTTGATATACGGTAGCTTATCTACGAAAAGAAAGCAGAAAAATACTAACAAGTTGAACTTAGTATGGGAAGGTTATAACAGTGATTTGCCATAGATAAGGAATATACTTTGAGGTGTTATTTTATTCCAGAAGTAGTTTAAGTTTAATAGTTTTCTCTTTCCTTTTCTTTGCCTCTTCCCTTCTTTCTTTCTCTCTCTCTCTCTCTCTCTCTTTCTTTCTCTCTGTCTCTCTCCCCCCAACCCTCTGTCTCTGTCTCTCCCCCCACTTTCTTTCTTTTTCCTCTCTCCTTCCCTCTCTCCCACCCCTCTCTCCTCAGGGTTTGAGGATATACACTAAGGGTTAACAGGCTCCTCTGTAAAGTCATAACCTTGATCTTAGTTGCCTGATATTCCACCTAGTGAATTAAGTTCAATAGTCACAAACCTACTCCAAGAGTATCTACCAGCATATTTTATAAAATGGTAATGTTTTTGTCTAGATTGGAAAGAACAAACTTCATATCAGGAATCTTTAACTTTCTTGTGTCATGACCCTCTATGGCACTCTACTGAAGCCTAAAGACCTGTTCTCAGAATAATTTTTCAAATGCATAAAATAAAATATGTAGGATTATACTGGAGTTATATTTTTTTAAAAAAGGTTCAAAGACCCCAGGTTATGAGCCTCTGATATATAGGAAAATATTATTTAACTTATCCAGAGTAGCCAGGCAATGGCATCTTATTAAACATTTCCAGAGATGTCTCCGAACATGTGAAAACAAATAATCAGTATACAAAGATACTAAAGGGATAGCTGTTGTACATTTTCTTGAATATCCTGATACAAAACCACCCCTAAGCAAGGGGTCAATAGACACATACAGCATTTTAAATATCTATCTTCATCTCTTTTAGCCAACAAAGGATTGAGTCTGTAAGATGCTGACTCACCTAATTAACTAGAAAATTCTAGATCTTGCCAGCCTTCAAGAGGGACAGAGCTCAGGTTTAGAATCTCGTGTTCTATATATCTTGTTCCTACAAGCTACCTCATTTAGGCCTCCTTCTCTTAAGTCACAATTCATTTCGACCTAGCCCCTCATCCCTAGACTTGCTGCTGCTGTATATCTGTCTTTCCTTTTTTCTCTCCTGTTCTATACCTCTTACAGGATCTGGCTCATGCTGACTGTATAGCCGTAGATGATAGTTATCTAATCTGATAAACTCATTATATTAATGTTGTAATGCAAGAAGATTAAAGGGGCTTTTGAAGGCTTTCACTCTAGTTCTTTATTCTAAGATCCTTTTGCAGATAATTATTACTTAGTCTTTCTCTTATATTTAACAATGCATATAAAATACTAAAATGAATATACCATTCTAAAATTAGATACAATCTAGGAACAAAAACTAGTCTGTGCCAAGAATCAGAGAAACATTAGGCACTTAATAAATGCTTTTAAGGCTATGTGGAAAAAAAGGAAGTTGTTGCTTCTGCGCAAAAGCCAAGTTGCTAGATAAGATGCAGGTGCTTACAAGGCAGCTGGAAAGTATAAAGAAAATGAGGGGAAAGGGGCAGGGTAAAGGGAGATGTAAACGGGGCAGGGAATAATGTGAGGAGTTTAGGCATTCCGGATAGGCTATGAACCCTGCAGTACCCAGCCAATGGGGGAACAGGGGAGGGAAATGCGATTCAGGAATAGGGAATAAAAACCTGTGTATTTGTCTCAACGGGGTGGGCACCCACTGTTGCAATAAAAGTCCTTCCTATTTCACTAGAGGCTTTATGGAGTTCTCGGTAAGACGTTTATTTCTTAAAGCTTGACTTAGGTTTTTAAAAAATTATTGAGTCTATTCAAAGATCTTTTTTTTTCACAGACTGACATGCTTTTTTCATAGACTAACAATATGGTTTCAGATAACAGCTTGGCAATGTGATATAGTTCTATAACTACATGTGTGTGTATAATATATACATATATACACATTATAGATATATACGTGTGTGTATATATATATATGTATATATATATATATATAAATAGCATGCTTACCTATTCATAATTTTGTAAGTTATTCTCATGTTTTCCTGGATTTCTTAGACCATTTTCACTGGATTTTGATCAGGCAATATGCTTGCATCAGTGAATGGAACTCCTGGCATGGAAACTCCCTCAACCAATGCAGATCAGCAATTCAGCCCTAACTTATAGTCTTAGAGAGCTTCCTTAGAGAGACTGAGAGCTTAAGTGACTTCCCCAGAGTCAAACATAACTCTGAGCCAAAACTTGAACCCAATGTCTTCTTGACCCTGAGGTCAGCCCTCTATCCATAACGCCACATTTCCTATTGCTTCCTTGGCATTCTGTAGTTGAAACTGCAGCAACTCTAGCAGGCCACACCTTGAACACCATAGCAATATAGACTCAAGCTTCGATCCGGCACGACAATAAAATAGTAACCCAACAGCAACAGACTAAAACTGGACTTTTTTCCCTACTTTGCCGTTTAAGGTTACAATGATTCCTAAGCCTCATTTGGAGTTTGGAAAAAAAAGATTCACTATTTTAACATCTGAATTTCATCTGAGTTTTACCAACACAAATAACAACTCCTTCATGCCTCAGTAATGAGTTTTTATGTTTTGCTACAGCCAAAAACATTTTTACCAGTTAGTGGCCAACCTCTAAACTTTATGGTGCTAAGCCTCTTCAAATTCAGCTAGGGTGGACCACCTGAGATACATAAGGAATACAAACATACAGGACCACAAAAGGAAATTGACTTTGAACTGGCACCCTAGTGACTTGTAACTTGGGAATTTTAGTACATATACTCCCCTCTTACTTCCTAGACACATTAATAGACTTCCCTATGTTAACTAGGTAGAGGTTTTGAACTTTGAGTTTCAGATATCTATTAAATAGCCCACATCTTACATAGAAAATTGTAACAGAATTTGTACTTTTGTAAGGCACTTGATATTCAAAGTTCTTACAAGGATTTTTCCCCCACATCTACAAATCAGTGAAGATTGTTAGGCCTTGAATTACAAGTTCCTCAGAGCTTTTGTCCATTGATCCTCATAATAACTGTCTTCTTCTATTTGGGGTGATTTATCCAAGTTTCTTTTGCAAATATAGATGCTTTCTCACTGATAAAGAAAATCGAATGTATTATAATTCATTGTTTTAAAGTAACATAATAAATTTGACTTATGATGAAATGAAGAGTTTTTAAAGTAACATTTTAAGCAACATTTAAATACTTTTTTTAACCTACTGTACTTAATTTCAAAATTTAATAAATTCCAAGTTTCCCCAGTGTTATGAAAATGACAATACCTTATATTTAGATTTCTTTAAAATATCAGTCTCACAAGACCGCTCACAATCTGGAGAACTGCAAATAGTCCCCTTTTCTATATGATTTTCATATTTTTTAATGTAGTCATCAAGAAGATCCTATTGAAAAAACAAGAAAAATTCATACATTGACAATTATAAAAAAGGAGAAGAGATTGGATAGGTAGAAAGAAGTAAAGAAAGGGAAAAAGAAGAGCGAGGAGAAGAAGAAAAGAAGGAACAAGAGGAAAGAAGTGGCAGGGGCAAGACAAAGGGTAGATAAAGAAGGGAGGAAGGAGAAGCAGGAGGTGGAGGCCAGAAAATTATTTCCTGGTCTTAGATTTCACTGACTCACAAAACCTCAGAGTTGAAAAAGATTTTTGAAATTTATGCTTACTAAACTGGTGTCTTTGGGTCTCTCCTTCTTGTCTCTTATATAAATAGCGAAACCACACTGTTTTTTTTTTAATCCTGCTCCTAATACACAGTAAAATTCCCTTTCATTGGCTCTTTTCACTTGGAAAAGGTTTTGCTTCTCTATTCCTATCACAAGCAAATTATTTCACCTTCATGTATCTATCTCAGCATTCACTTTCTGTGTGAGTTAACTGACTGAGGTTGGGCTCTACTTCAAGAGACACATATTTGTTAAAAGATTCATAGTGAGAGCAAAGCTTTAAGAGTAACTTTTATCACAGCAAGATGAGTAAATATTACTAAAGCTCAAAAAACAACCTAATGTTACCTAGTTTTATCACAACATCTGTCTCTGAAGAAAACCAATTGAATTGACTTTGAACTGGCCCCATTCCTATGATACTAATATAGACTTCCCTGCATTACTAGGTTCTGAACTCTTGGGTTTCAGATGCCTGTCTATTTAATTAGGCTACATTTTACATTGATAATTGTTTCTAACAGAATTCAGTACAAAGTTTCTGTGCCCCAACTTCATTTTTGGCAGATAATTCTAAGCATTATCTACTGTAGATCTCTTAGATTTAAATGTGTTCTTACTTGAAATGTTTCAGGTAAATCTTCATCTTTTATAGGGTCTATATCATACCAGTTTTCATTATTATCTTTTATTTCTTGCCTGCTTTTTTGAAATTCCAGTAATCCTCCATTATATCTGTAAAATAATTTTAAAGACCATTAGCTCAAACAGATATATACACATACACATATGTATATGCACACACAGAATGTATCTCCTATTAATTAATTTTAGTCTTAATTGCTGTAAAATAAAATGTTAAAGATGACAACTTTGATCAAACAAGTATTTTAATAGTGCCTGGCATTTACTTAATAGCCCCAACCTTACTACTGTGCATCCTTCTGCAGTTACAATAAATAAATTCATTGATTAATTCAG
>CM053622.1:525503616-525551537 GCA_028646595.1 Phalanger gymnotis | reverse complement strand
GCCTAGTTTTATTTTATTTAAACTATATAATCAAAAAGGGTTCTATCAACCCAGAACAGGGATTCTTTTAGTGTGTGAATGGAACCCCTTTAGAGTTGTAACACCTATTCCCCTGTAGACCTTCACTGACTGCATTTAATCCTTCCAAATAAATTTAAATAAACAGACTCTGGCAGAAAGGAATGAACTTCTCCCAGGTCAGATGTTCATTTCTTTGAAGAGGAAGGCATAGGATGGGGAGGAACAGACCAGGAGAGAACATCATAGGAGTGACCTTAAGTAACCCTATGTGTTTTGACGACTCACTGGTCTTCAAAACCTTCTTTGGTAATAATTGACCTCTAAGGTCCCTTGACCTCTACAAATTCTACACTTTGCAAAAGAAGAGAGCAGATTGGGAAAGGATTCTGGGAAGATGGTGGAGTAGGTAAAAAAAAAAGAGATGAGGAACACCTAGATGGCACAGTGAATAGAGCACAGACCCTGGAGTCAGAAGGACCTGAGTTCAAATCCAGCCTCAGACACTTGACACATTAGCTGTGTGACCTTGGCAAGTCATTTAACTCCAATTACCCTGCCTCCCCCCTCCATAACAGAAGAAAAAACACAACAAAAGAGATGAAACAGCACCTCAGGGCAAATACTGAGCAGCGAAAATAAATAAGAGTCGGGGCAGAACTGGAGTCCTCCAGGGACAAGTAGAGAGGATGGGAAGAAAAGTCCCAGAATGAGGTCTGGGCCCAGTGAAGAGTAAACACTTCTAGGCTAGGGACTGCTTAAACAACAGATGAAAAGCCCTGGGGTTAGCTGTTTTGGGAGGCTGCCCCAGCCACAGGAACTTTAAACCCTCCATCCCACTCCCTGTCCCAGGACAGTGAGGGAGGGGAAGATCTAGGGAATCTCTGCTGACAAGGAATGCCAGACCCAGCTACGCTGCCAAGATGTGGTGGGAGCCAGAAAGAACCAGTACACTCCAGGCGAGTGCAAAATCGGTGGGGTGGAGACACCACTGGCTATTGGCACTTACAGGAGGCTGGAGGCCTTGATCTGGGTTCAATTCAGAGAGGAGAACTGAAGGAGGATCCGAGGTCAGAGGCATCATACCCCAGGACTAGAGATGATTACAAAACTTAAGCTATTATCAAAAAAAAATGCACAGGCAAAAGAGAAAGAATGTAATCGTAGAGAAAATGAAGACCAGGGTTCATCTTCTGAGGAGGATATTAAAACAAAGAAACCTTCTTCTATCCCAAAGAGTAATGTCAAATGGTCACCTGTCCAAAAAGAATTCATAGAAGAACTTAAAAAAGACTTTAAAAATCTAATGAGAGAGATTTAGGAAAAACTAAAAAAAAAAATAAGTACAATCTAAGAAAAACAAGAAGGTTATGAAAAGAAAGTCAACCAATTAGAAAAGGAGATCTAGAAACTTAAGCAAGAAAATGACTCCTTAAAAATCAGAATTGAGCAAGGAGAAGCCAGTGAAGTTATAAGAGATCAAGAAATAATGAAACAAATAGGAAACAGCTTATAAGAAAAACAACTGATCTGGAGAACAGGTCAAGAAGAGAAAACATAAGAATAATTGGACCACCAGAAAGCTATGATCAAAAAAAGAATCTTAATACAATGATACAAAAAAAAAACTAAAGAAAACTGTCCTGAAGCATTAGAATAAGAGGGGAAAGTAGAAATAGAAAAAATCCACTACTCACCACCTGAAAGAGATCCTATGAGGAAAACCCACAGGAATATTATAGTCAAATTCCAAAACCCCCAGCTTAAGGATAAAATATTATGAGCAACAAGAAAAAAACAATTTACATATGACAGTGCCACAATTAGAATCACACAAGACCTAGCAGTGGCAACACTAAAAGACTGCAGTTCTTGGAACACTATATATAGAAGAGCAAAAGAATTGGGGTTCTGACCAAAAATCTCATACCCAGAAAAGCTGAACAGAACCCTGAATGAAAAAAAAATGGACATTTAATGAACTGTCAGACTTTCAGGACTTTAAAAAAAACTGAACTTAATATAAGATTTGACATACAACAGCCAAGAGAAATACAAGGTACCTACCATAGAACACAAGGGACACAATAAGGACAAACTGTTTACTTTTTACGTATGCAAAATGCAAAATATATGTCTAAGATTGTTAGTAGTAATTGGGTAGTTCATAAGAAAGACTGGAATAAACCTGAGCATGATATGACTTTTAAAAAGTAAAACTGTTCAGGAGCAGCTAAAAAGAGTAATTATGCAAATGAAGCACAAGAGGAAGAACCAACACAGAGGAATTAGATGGGCAGGAGGGCCCTTAGTTCTAGAACCTCCTTTCATCAGGAATGGGTTCAAGAGGGAACAATACATATGCATCTAGAAGAGTATAAAAGTCTTCTAAATTTAGAAAGAAATAAAACACTAAGGGGATAGGGAGGGGAGAGAAGATAAGGGAGGGATCTCTAGAGGGGGTGAGAGAATAGATTAAAGGGAGTATAGGAGGGTGTTTAGATTAATGGCAATGGGTAGATAAAGGAGGAATCTTTAGAGGGGAGGGTGAGGGAATAGGTCAAAGGGGGCATATATAAAAGGATGTTCAAATCTACGGGAATGGGAGGATAAGTGAGGGATTGTTGGGAGGATAGGTTAAGTAATAGGAGAGCAAGGTAGAGGGTAAAAGGAAAGTTAGAGGAGTCAGGAAGTTTAGGAAGAGATATGCACAAACATAAAAACAAAGATTAGGAGTAGAATCTCTGAGGGAAAGCATATGTTTATTTATATACATATATATATATATACACACACACATATGTAGATATATATGTGTGTATGTATATATGTATGTGTATGTATATATCAATATGTACATACAAATAGATTCATGCTTACTTGTAGCCTCGGGGGGCAAGGGGTAGGAAGGGAGAAAAAAGAAAAAAGTGTATAGCAGAGAGCAAAAGAAAACCTACAAGGAAGCAAAAAAAACATGAGCTTTCAACATAGTATTTAGTATATAGGCTTTCCTGAAATGAAAATTTATTGCTGTATATTCTGGATCCTCTCATGTTCCACTGTACACAACATGTTTTTTTTTCCTTATTTTATGTGTGTCTTAATATTTAAGTTTACAACATGTTTCTTTTTCTTATGATTAAGTTTTAGTATTCAAGTCTAAAATTTCAAAAGATAAAAAGAGACTAATGAAGCATAGCTGGCATGTTAAAACCCTGGCATCTTACATGTAATCTACCATAACTGTATTATTTCCATGATATTGGTGGTGTTCCAACAAAAAGTACGTATTAATTACAATTCTTACCTTTTCTGAGTAACTAGTAGTAAACCACATCCAAAATAAACTAAAGATAAAAAATTTCTACAATCTTCTTTCTTCTGAATTTCCATTTTCATTGTCATGAATTTACTTCTAGCTTCAGAATAATCCTAGAGGAATAAAAAGCCATGTCTGGTAGATATGAAAGGCTAGACAAAATATGGTAATCTAGAAGAATTTTATTCATTCATGCATTGGGTCCTCTAATTCAAGAGTCTCGTGCTTTCACAGATACAATTTATAAGCAGTCACTTCCAATGGAATCCCCACTCTTCCCTAACCAACGTTTCAAAGTATAATATGATATTTCAAAGTAAACAACCACAACAACAAAAATTCAGAGTGGTGACAGCCACTACTAGTCAAAACTGGCATATTTTTACTAACCATGGAAGGTTTGTCATTCCTCAAAGTGCTGTGTAACATTCACCTGTGAAGCAAGTCACTTTATTCAGCAGAGTTAGACAGATTTTGGGGGAGGCAGGGAAGGAAAGACAACACTGCTATTTATAAAATGATAATAGTGATGCTCACCAACCAAACAAGCAGCAATTCTAATAAAATCTAAAGGTACAATAAGATAGGTAGGATTAGGAGAAACATAGGCTCAGAGATCTTAGACCTTACTGGTCATTTAGTATAAACCCCTTGATTTTTAGATAAGGTAAAAAGCCTGCAGAGGTTAACAAAGTAGGAGGGGAAGGGGATAAAAGAAGGGGGGGGGTGCTCACAGAAGGGATGGTGGATTGGGGAAGGTAGCAGTCAGAAGCAAAACACTTGAGGAGGAACGGGGTAAAAGGAGAGAGAGAATAGAATAAACAGGAGGGGAATAAGATGGAGGGAAATACAGTTAGCAATCACAACTGTGAAAAAATGTTTGAAATGAGTTTTCTAATAAAAGCCTCATCTCCCAAATACATAAAGGAATGAGTTAAATTTAAAAAAATAAGAGTCATTCCCCAATTGACAAATGATCAAAAATATGATAGGTCAGTTTTAAGATGAAGTAATCAAAGCTATCTATAGCCATATCCAAAAAATGCTCTAAATGCTCACTATTTATTGGAAAAAATGCAAATTAAAAGTATACTGAGGTACAACCTCATACCTATTAGATGACTAATAGGACAGAAAAGAAGAATGACAGGCTGGAGGGGATATGGGAAAATTGAGACACTAATGCATTGTTGGTGGAGTTCTGAAGTGATTCAACCGTTACATAGAGCAATTTGGAAATATGCCCAAATATTTACAGCAGCTCTTTTCTGATGGCAAAAAGTTAGAAATTGAAGGGATACCCATCGGCTGGGCAATGGCTGAACAATTTCTGGTATGCGATTGTGATGGAACAACATTGTGATAAGAAATGATGAGCTAGATGCTCTTATAAAAACCTGGGAAGACTTACATGAACTGATACAAAGTGAAACAAGTAGAACCACAACATGGTACGCAGTAACAGCAATACTGCAAGATGATCAACTCTGAATGACTTAGCTATTCTCAGCAATACATTGATCTAAGACAGCTCTGAAGGACTTAGGATGAAAAATGCTATCCATCCCCAGAAAAAGAACTAATGGAGTCTGAATACAAATCAAAGCATACTTTTTTTTAAAACTTTCTTTTTTCTTTGGTTTTTATTTATTTTTTTATTTTAATTTATTTTATTATTTTTATTTTATTTGTTTTCTCTTACAACATGACTAATGTGAAAATATGCTTTGCATGACTACACATGTATAACCTATATCAAATTGCTTGCTTTCTAAATGAGGGGAGTGGGGAGAGAGGGAGAGAATTCGGGACTCAATTTTAAAAACAAATGTTGAAAATTGCTTCTACATATAATTGGGGGAAAACGAAATACTGGATTTAAAAAAAGGGCCTTTCTCAATTTGAACCTGGGTCCTCTATCAAATCTGGTTCTCTTTCCACTATACCACTTTTTCTCCATAATTTCAGAATTTGGCCTTGATACTAAGGAAAAGTAAATAAAATTAATGCAATACAATCTTTAGTTTAAGAATATATGTTTTTTTTAAATTCACATGCATGCCATTTCAAATATAAATTAGTATTACAGAGAGGCAAAGTGGTAGAGTACATAGAGCATTGAGTTTAGAGTCAGGAAGAATTGGGTTCAAATCTGCTACTTACTTTGGGCAAGGCGCTTAACCTCTGTGTGCTTGAGACAACTCTCTTGAGTTAATCTACTAAGCCATAGCCAAATTATAGACCTGCATTGGTAGAGGTACAATGGAAACATACCTAGAACATATTTAAGAAATCGCAGGTCTTTTGCATATTTGTATATTAAAATTTTTACATAGGAAAAAAGTGTCAATTTAGGCACATTAAATTCTACTATGGGTCATTAGTAAGTCAGATTTATATTAACATAGTACAAGATAGATACAAATAGTTTCTTAATCCAGACTGAATTTACAAATTTTTATTATGGCAGCAAGAAAAGCAAAAAGAACTTCAAGGTGACTTATGTTTCAGGAATGTGACAGCAAGATAATTGAGGAAAAACAGAAGATAATGGGGAATCAGAAAGAGAATCACAGAATTCTAAAGCAAGATATTGCAATGGTCAGAAAGTGTCATGCCCTTATTTAAAAGACAATGAAACTGAGTCACAGCAAAATTAAACTTCAATATAAAAACATCAAGATATAATCTGAAAATATGATCTAAAAGTATGACTTTTAGTTTCACTTAAAATTAGATATTTAAGAGTTTAAAATGTCACATTTGAACATAAACACAAGCCAAGCTTAGAATAAGTGAGATAATTAGCCAATGTAATTGCTTCCCATTATTGGTTTTCACTTTCATAATCACAGTTACTGGTTCTGGGTGTTCAGATTTAGAAGCATATGATAGAAGAGTCATCGAATAGTTCCAGTTTATAAAACATTTTAAAAATCAGCAGTTCCATTTTCCAAAGCAGCTAAATTTAAGTGGATAAAAGGGAAAAAAAAGTTTACATGTTTCTATAGGTCATTTGATACATACCTGCTTTGTCCCTCTTTCAATGAGTGCTAATCCATATATAAATAGTAATGTCAGATAATAGTCCACATTTAGCTGATGTCTCTAAAAATAAAAGGATGTTTTAAAAGATCATTTCCTGAGATTCATGAGATTTGATCAAGCTCTCTAGACTGAGAAACAGCTAAGACTTGTCAAGTAACAATTTATGGAGTAAAAATGATTGTCAACCATTAATTATTGCAGAGAATTAATAAAATGCCACTTGAGATGCATTTGACAAGTTGACCTGGGGGTGGAGAGAAAGATATTTATGCAAAGTAGAAGAGTCAAGTGTCTTGAAACAAAACGTTCCCCAGAATTAGAAGAAATATAAAAAAGGAATACCAATGAGGTTTATTTGTTATAATTCCAAACACATAAAGAGTTTCTGTTTACCATTTAAACCATTCCCCTTCTTAAAAGTCCCAGCTTTGCATAGGACTTTGTAGCTTTTTACCAAGAAACTCCATAATACAAAAAAGTCCTCAGCTCACTCTATTCTACAGAAAGGCTTCTTTCATTTAGGACAAGAAATAGAGCCATGTTTATTCTGTAATTAGAGAGTTTAAGCATTTCAACGTACAGGGGATAGTCCCATTTCACAATCATCCCAC
Source organism: Phalanger gymnotis (assembly GCA_028646595.1). Classification (NCBI taxonomy): domain Eukaryota; kingdom Metazoa; phylum Chordata; class Mammalia; order Diprotodontia; family Phalangeridae; genus Phalanger; species Phalanger gymnotis. Next base: position 525,544,541 of record CM053622.1, on the reverse strand, counting down.
CCTCCCAGCAGGTGTTGGATTGATGAGTTCTACGGTTCCTTCCAATTTAAAAAATAATTTTATTGATATTTTCAATTAATATCAGCTACACTTTCCAATGCATCTCTGTTCAGTGGACTGTAGACCATGAAAATAAAAGCATGTGGAGCCACCTAACCGTGAATGCCTTTGCTCATGGGATTTCCTGTCTGAAAAGTCCTCCCTTCCCCCATTTCACCTGATGTATTCCTACCTATCCTTTAAAATGGAACTCAAATGTCACCTCCTACACGAAGCTTTCCATGATGCTGCTCTGTGTTGTGAACAGCGTCTTTCCTTAGGCAACAGATAGCATTTTATTCTTACATTCCTCCCTCTCTTACGTTCTCATGGTATGATGACGTACACAAATTCCAATGGTAACTCATAGGATCGTGGGTATAGAGCTGCAGTTGGAAGAGACTCCTAGGCTATCTCATCCAATGGAAACTGGAGCCCAGTAGATATAGTGATTCACAAAGGTCCTAAACAAGAGAGGTAGAATCTGAACTCAGGTCTTCTGATTCTAGAGTCAGAGCTGTTTCCATTGTACCTGTATCTAACTACAGTCATCATGTTTTATAGTTAGTGTGCCACAGTAGGTAGAGAGATGGGTTTGAGCATAGAAGACCTGGGTTCAAATCCTACTTTAATAATAATATGACCCTGGAAAAGTGACTTAACTCTATGCGTCTCAGGCAATTCCCTAGGACTTAGTTGCTGACGAGTAGCTATTTGCATTTGTGGAAAAAAAATTACTATACATGCAATTCCCAGGCTGATCTAATCACAGAACATACTTCACATATTCAAGCACGCTTGTCTTATTCCCTTACTAGACTATAAGTTTCAAGAGGGCAGGAATGGAGTCTTAACTAAACTTCGTATCTCTTCCCATGCCTAGAACACTACTCTCTATACAGCAGGTATTTAATAAAATGTCTCTTGGATGAAGATATAGAGGTAAAAAGTTCTATCCTATAACCACATCAGAGGGAAAAACCAGTTTAAAAGAAAGCTGGGAAAGAAAGTGGAGCTTCATCTCCTCACAAACGAAAAAATCCCTAACAGGAGTTTGGATTTCTCATTACTTCAGAAGAACTTCTTGGTACAGAAGGCAAACAGAGAGGGCCCACTGTAGACGTCAGTCGCATAATCAGGCAGGCACCATATGGTGGAAGGAGACATTGTCTACGTGCTCTGCTCTTTGAAGTCAGAGAGGGATTGCCTATAACCTCAAAGCAGGCAGATATGGGATTTGGCCTGATGAAAAGTATAGTACAAGTTAATTGCTTCATAGTTCCAAAAAGGAAAGACTTACATTACAATTAGCCGCTCGAATTTTCTCAAGTGTCATATCCAGCTGGGTGATCAATACCTCCAAAGATAGACTGGGAACTGCTGGCACCCCTCTGAGATTGTCAGCTGCACCATCATCATCCTGTGGAGAAAGTTGAATAGAAAATATTTTTAAACTAGCATCAGTGTCGATGTATTTTATTTTTATATGCTTCTACTAAAGTTTCTTTGTATAAAGTGTCCAAATATATGAGGGACACTTCCAGTGCTTACAGCAATGACAGGGTCACTCGTTCCTATTCCGGTTAGAAGGTGTGACTCCCACTCAGTCTTCCAGGCTTTACTTGTGATAGGCAGTCTGTCAGCAAGAATTTATTATGTCTTTATGGGCAGCTAGGTGGCTTAGTGGACAGTGTTGGGCCTGGAGTCAGGAAGACACCTTCCTGAATTCAAATCTGGCCTCAGACACTTACTAGCTGTGTGACCCTGGGCAAGCCACTTCACTCAGTTTGCCTCAGTTTCTTCATCTATAAAATGAGCCTGAGAAGGAAATGGCTAAACCACTCCAGTATTTTTGCCAAGAAAATCCCAAATGGGGTCACAAAGAGTCAGACACAACTGAAAAATGACTGAACAACATTATGTGTTTACCATGTGCCAAGAACTGTGCTAAGCACTGAAGAGGCAAAGAAGGGGGAAGAAAACAACAATAACAACCATGGTCCCTACCTTCAAAAAGAGCTCACATTCTAAACAAGGGAGATAGCATGCAAACCATTATGTACATACAAGATATACACAGTGTAACTAGAAGATAGTCATCAGCAGGTGGCAGTAGTCAAGCATTTATACAGTGATTGAGCTAGATAGATGGATGGATGGACAGATGGATGGCTATGTATACAAACATACACATTATATACACATATGTATGTATATATGCCAGGCACTATGCTAAGCTCTACGGATACAAAGAAAAGCACTAAACAGACAGTCCCTGCTCTGAAGGAGCTCACAGTCCAACGAGGGAAACATACACAAAATATATTCAAATTATATTGTATATAGTCAATAGGAGGAAGGCACTTAGCATTAAGAAGAATCAAGAAAAGAAAGGCTTCTTATAAACAGTGAGATGTGATGGGGCCTGAAGGGGGCCAGAGAGACCAGAAGATGGAGATGAAGAAGAGACAGCCAGTGAAAATGCCTGGAGTCAAGAGATGAAGCATCTTGTCTGAGAAACAGCAAGGAGCCCAGTGTCACTGGGTCATGGGGGGTACGGGGGGTGGGGAGGCATAAGAAGACTGGAAAGATGGGAAGGAGCCAGCACCAAGCAACCTAGAGCTAGCAGCACTCAGGAGCCTCAGGTCTGGACTTCAGAACGAGCTGACCTTCACATCATTCTGTTAGGGCACATGCTGATGTTTCACGCTTAAGGAACTATATGGCTGTGTGGGATCATCACTTTTACTGGAAGTAACACTACTTATTCAAGATTTATATCAACTCACAGCTATGGCCTTCCATAGAATAATATTTGACATATAGCCTTTATCCACACAAACACAGCATTAGTAGAAAGTGGTACGTTAATAAGATGCAAGGTGTTCAGACAGTCCAAAGAACAGACTAATGACAGAGACTTCTTTCCCTTAACCCAACCACAGTGCTTTTCTCCAGTGCCCCATTTACACTCTGGAAAAGGGATCTTTCCATAAACATGATAGGCACCTGTCTCCATGACAATCTCCCCACCAATAACAATACTTTGGTTTACAAAGTATACTGATGTTTTTCAAATATCAATTTTGTATATATCAATCAAACAAGCAATTGGCATTTCTTGAACACCTACCACATGCTGTGCTGTGACATCTAAGTGCTAAGCATACAAAGACAAACGTTAAATAGTCCTGGCCCTCGAGCAGCTCACATTCCACTGGGGTAGATAACATGCATGTAAATAAGTACAGAACATATACAAAGCAAACACAAGGAAACACTGGAGGGAGACTACTAGGAATCAGGAGGATCAAAAATTGATGTAACAGAGGTAGCTTAAGGGTCTGAAGCCCTGGGTTTCAAATCTCACCCCTGGGGGTTTGCTACCTGTGTGAACCTCAGCAAGTCACTTAACTTCCCTCTGCCTCAGGTTCCTCAATTATAGAATGAGAGCATTGGACCAGAAAGCCTTTGAGGTCCCTTCAAACCACAGAACTATGATCCTATGTTCCCATGATTCCAAGAGAGATGGGCAGGGAGTACATCCTAGGCACGGAAGACGGTCAGTATTAAGTCACTGATACAGATGAAGTGTCAAGTGTGAACAACACCCTTTACGATCATAACTAATCAGCTGGAGCCACACGGCACTAGGGAAAGAGTAATGGACCTGAGTCAAAGGACCTGCCCTAAAATCCTACTGCTACCACTTTACCATCTGTACAACTGGGGCAAGTCACTAAACCTCTTTGGGTCTCAATGTCTTCAAATATAAAATGAAAAAGTTGAGTTCGATGGTTTCTAAGGTCCTTCCTGGCTTTAAAGCTATGATTCTATGACTAAGGTGCACAGGAAGTTTAATTTTCCATTATATAAAAAAATATATGGAAGCTAGTGCTTATTTACAAAAGATACTAGGCAAAGACCAAATTGTTTTAAATATTCAAATGCAATCCAACAATTATTAAGCAGAATACTATGACAAGTTCAGAATACTATGATAAGAAGTAGAGCAAATTTTTAAAAGTTTAGATAAAAACGCCTTCTGCTCTCATGAAGGTAGTAGTTGATCATTACTGATGTATACAGATTCACAGTAAGCAAAAGGAGAATGAAGCTTTCTCATTAATAGCCTATGGCATCATACCAATTAAATTATGTATGCTCTCAAGCAGAAATGGTCTATACAAAGTTGCTGTTAGGAGGGGCAAGCTAAGTGATACTGGGCCTGAAGTGAGAAAGAGTAATCTCCCTGAGTTCAAATGCAGCCTCAGACGCTTGCTAGCTGTGTGAACCTGGGCAAGTCACTTAACCCCGTTTGCCTCGGTTTCCTCATCTGTAAAATGAGCTGGAGAAGGAAATGCAAAACCACTTCAGTATCTTTGCCAAGAAAACCCCAAATGGGGTCATGAAGTCTCACATGACCGAAATGACTCACCAGCAACAAAGGAATTTTTAAGTGACTACACTGAATTCTTTTCTCATTTCTTTAAAATAAATTTTATTTTCCATTGAAAAGTACAAGTATTACAATATAGAAAGAAAGCCACATACCAATGCTTCAATAGAGCTGTGATCTCATGGATGCACATGTCCTGGGGTTTGTTTTTAATATTTAGATCACTGACCCATTTAGATGTTATTATAGCGAACAGGGCATTGCTGATTTTGCTCCCAGTCTCTGCCAAAGTGCTATAGAGTTTTCAGAGCAGATTTTATTGAATAAGGAATACTTTCCCTAGAGTTCTAGAATCCAGAGTTTCTCAAACATTCGATTATGTACCTGGTTCTAGCTCATCATGATTTAATCTATTTCGCTGATCTATTGTCTAGTTTCTAGACAGTACCAGAGTTTGACATATTTAGCTTTCTCTTAAAGATTTTTAGTTTTTTTCCCAATATAAAGCAACTTCTTCAAATTCCATACCTGAAAGCTACATGTTTTTATTTCCTGCATCAATAAACATTCAGTTATATAATTTAAAAAAGGAAAGTGTTACATGATTTACAATTGTTTGAAGCCATGTCTACTATACAAGAATGATGATTTTAAGGCTACAAAAAGCCTACAACGGAGTTAATGTAAAAACTTTTCCATTAGCAATGTTTATCATACTATCTCCATCTTGAGAACATTGTGCACTGAAAATTAAAGATAAATTTTCAGATAGTAATATTTAAGTAATATTTAAAATTCAACATTCTCTATTTGTGTTCCACATCTAATTTTTGAGCAGGTAGATGGTTCAGTGGATAGAGCACAGGGCCTGGAGTCAGAATGACTTGAGTTCAAATCCAGCCTAACAGGCTTACTGTGTGACCCTGGGCAAGTCACTTAACCTCTGTCTGCCTCAGTTTCTTCAAATGTAAAAGAGAATCACAATAGCACCTACCTTGCAGGGTTATTGTAAGGATCAAATGAAATAATATCTGTAAAGCATTTCACACAGTGCTTGGCACAAAATACATCTTTAATAAATGCTTGTCTCCCACTTACCTAGCCTCACCAAATGAAAATAATTAAATGGTTACAGAATCAAAGCACAATTTCATGGCATTAAAAAGTCAACAATTAGTTGTTAGAATAAGTAGTTGGAAGACATATCTTATTTTTGAAAACATATTTTACTGCTACCTCGTACAAAGTCCTGGCTTCCTGACTGGACACAACCACCACCACCCATCATGCCTCAGAAACCACACTCCTCCTCTCCAAGACCAGAGCCTCCAACAACTTCCCTTCACCTCGACAGGCCAGCCCAAGACTCAAAACTGCCAGGATCTCATTTTCACTAAAGAAAGCTCAGATTGCTCATTAACACTTGAAAGAAACGGATATACCCTCAATATTCACTGAAAGCTAGAAAGTGTGACCCTGAGCAAGTCACTTTACCCTGTTTGCCTCAGCTTCCTCATCTGTAAAATGAGCTGGAGAAGGAAATGGCAAATCGCTCTAGTATCTTTGCCAAGAAAATTCCAAATGGGGTAAGGAAAAGTTAGACACGACTGAAAAACCAGCTGAATAACAAGGGAGGGTAAGTCCCAAGCAAAAGGTACTATAGTCCCTAAAACTAGCAAAATTCTACTCTTCCTCTTCTAGTCCTAGCTATGCAGAAGCCCATCAGCCTTAAGTGAAAAACAGCACCCTCTCCTACAGCTGCTTCTCACTGTTCCACAGCGATCAACTCCCATCCAGCTCAAGTCTACTGTTCCCAGGTGCCCATCCAATCTGCCTGCCCCATGGATTGTGCTGTCTGAGATTCCTGCTGTACCATGAACAGCTTAGAACCTTTTTTCTCACACTTTTTCATTTTCTTGTACTCGATAAACACCTAGTTTTCCCCAGAAAACGCTGCATTCCTATCCATTTTCTCCAGCACTAGTTACACCATCACTCATCTATCTCCTCCTCCTTTTCCTTACACTGGTCCTAGAAGGACAGCTGGCTTTTTGCTCCCTGTTGTCATTTGCCAACATTCTAGCTGCCTTACTCACTCCTGTGTCATTCTACGAGGTTCACTGTCCAGATGTATCATCTAATCTGGATCATGGGGCAGTTATTCACCAGGCCTGGGTCATTCTCCCTCCTTTCACAAGGAATTCAGTACTTGGTTTTAAAGTCTTCTTCTCTACTTTAACACTTGCCCTTATACCTGGAGACTTCTATATACTTGTTAAAGTTCTCGAAAACAACCAGAAATCCTAATTCCTCAGTCTCCTCAACCATGACCAATTTCTTCACTCATTGTCTTTTATTATTCCACCTTTCCTTATGCCTTACTACCCTTTTTTGCTGTTGAGTTATTTCAGTCTGGACTTTTTGTGACCCCATTTGGAGTGTTCTTGACAAAGATACTGGAGTGCTTTGCCATTTCCTTCTCCAGCTCATTTTACAGATGAGGAAACTGAGGCAAACAGGGTTAAGTGACTTGTCCAGGGTCATATGTATCTGAGGTCATATTTGAACTCAGAAAGATGAGGCTTCCTGACTTCAGGCCCAGCGCTCTATCCACTGTGCCACATAGCTGCCCCTTACTACCCCTAACTCTGTTCTTTATCCTCATCTCCATTTATTCCATTTCTCAATCCTTTCTCAGACCATTAACACCACACCAGCTATATGCTTAACCCTTCGATGAACCAACTCAACTGTACTCTATCCTCTGCCCTTAATACAGTACAATAGCACTGATCAGGCCTTGCCAAACCTCCACCCACTCTGGATTACCCCCGTCTTCTGCTTCCTTCATTACTACGTACATACTGCTGAATAAAGCTAGAGAACATCACAAAACTGAGCTGACTCTGCTCATTACAAATTTGTTACTAATCGCAACTGAGTCCTTACTGTAGCAAGGCAGCATTCTATTCTTCCCTAAATGATTCACTATCTCACTGTCGAAAGCAGCTGATCCAGACACTGTGATCTCTTCAAGCCTCTGACCACCCTCTCAGCTAAAGAACGTAACTTATACTTCATCCCCCCAAAAAACTGAGGCCCCCCTTCTTTTCCCCTTCTCATCTCACATGATTCAAACACCTTTCCCTACTATTTTCTCTTTCATTCTGGTCTCAAAGAGGTGATAAAGGATGGCTATTCTCCTTGCTGTCATCTCTTTTATATGAGCCACTAATCAAATCCCCTCCCGACTTTCCCAGCAAATTGTCTCCATGAGCATTCCAATTTCCCCCTACCCCTCTCTCCCTCCCCCCCCACCATATGTATACATTCATACACATATATACACACTCCTTCCTTACCACCTACAAACATGCCCATTTATCTCTGTATCTTAAAAAAAAATCACTTGATCCTACCATCTCCAATAGCTATTGCTCCATATTTCTTCTCCCCTTCAGGTTAAACTCTTTGGGAAATCAGGCTCTACTTGGTACCTCCCTTTACTCTTCTCTTACTCAAAACTGTCTGCAATCTGACTTCCCACCACATCATTCACCTGTGCTCTTGAAAATTATCAGCGAGCTCTTAATTAACAAACCTAATGGCCTTTTCTCAATCATCAGTCTTCATGACTTGCTGGCACTCCAGATCACCTTCTCTTCCGGAATACTTTCTCCATTCTGGATTTTCATGACGTTGCTATCTCTTGGCTGCCCTCCTACTGAGTCGTTATTGCTATTTCTGTCTGCTTTGCTGGTTCTTTCACCCAGGACATGCTGACTAAGCATGGGTGTCCTCCAAGGTTCTGTCCTGGTCCTTCATCTCATTTCATGGTATTGCTCACTTAATGATCTCATCACCTCTCATGGGTTCAGTTATCCTCTCTATGCTGGTAATTCCTAGATCTATATATCAAATCCTATTGTCTCTCTCGAGTCACAGTCCTGCACTGCCTCTTGGAAATCTCCAACTGGATATCCTGCAGGCATCTCAAACTCATTTTGTCCAAAACAGAAGTCATTACCTTGCCTCTAAAACCTCCTTTTTTCTAGACTTATGGAAGGGTGAACAGACCCTGGTTAGAAAAGGAGCATGTCAAAGCTTTCATGCTAATCAGTAATGGCCTCAAACCCACTCCCAGTCTGATAGCAAGATGGGAAATTCCAGTGTTTAAAAAAAAAAGTATTGCTTCTAAGCAAAAAAAAATAAGAATTCTTAAAAAATAAATGTATTTAAAAATGAAAATTCAACAATACAAAGTGCAAAACAGAAGAACAGAGCAGAGCGTATATCAACTACAATTATATGAAAAGAAAATTGCGCAGGGCATAGATGAATGTACAAACAGAAAAATCTTAAAAGGGACACAGAGGGAGTGGCTATCAATTTGCTAGGGAAATTTTATGTTCTGGTTTTGATAATGCAAATAGCTGGAAAGTTGAATTGTTTTGGTATTACTTAATGTTAAGGTTATACCAAACCACTTATTTAAAAAAAAGGGACAGGAAGCCTATTACACTCATATGTTAGCATTCCATCCAAGCAATATAGGCAAAATATTAAATTTTAGTATTTTGGAAATACTTAGAAAAGTATGGGGCTAGATTTGCTTTTCAATGCCTACTATTTTTTGCAGTCTGGGAATTAACAGTCACAAGAGCAGACAGTGATGCTCTCCTGAATCACAGCCTTGTAGGATCAAAGAAGTTGGTTCCTAGCAGGAGAACTTCAAAACTAGGTTGTTTAAAGTAAAGACTCCACCAGTAGACAAAGTCTGAGGAACATCAGAGCAGATATTAAGTGGGACAGACCAAAGTAAACACAAGGAAGGAACTAATCTGCATCTGCTGCTCTGTCTGGTTTTAACTCCAGGGAACAAGATGGCCCTCCCACTCCTAAACTCATCACCATACTGCTAAATCAAGGTTACACAGACACCACTTTCTTCGGCCTCCTCTCCCTTCATAGTAAAGGGCTGGAAGATGGAGTACCAAACTCCTCCCAATGCCTTCCTTTATCAAGAGCAGAACCTTAGGTTCACCTAAGTTGGATTTCATCTCCACTTAACAAGATCAGTGTCCTCCCTCCCACCCCTCTCTTTCCTGCTTCCTTTTGTGTGTCTCCTCTCTCCATCCCCATTACATTGTAAGCTCCTTGGGGGCAAGGAATATCTTTTTATTTTATTTGTTTATTTCATCCCCAATGCTTAGCGTAGTATCTAGCACATAGTAGGTACTTAATAAATGTTTACTGGATTAGATTAGAGAGAGAAAATTAATGATTTTATTGCAGTCCGAAAAGGTTTGTGTGAAACTCCAAATTTGTAATTTGCAAATTCATGATTTTGCTCCTGTGAGTAACTCTTTTGGGCAAAAAACTTGCTGGATTACTATAAACCATCACCACTTGATTTCACAATCAGGGTGCATACAGACATGAACAGAAAAACGTGTACAAAGTTACCCTGAGTACCTTCATTATTCTAGGTTTTTTGTTTTTTTTTTTTCATTTCCAAGGGTTAGTAATAGGGTTCTACAGAAACAATATGATACTATTTCACAGGAAAGACAGATGTGCTATTTCAAAGATATAGTGGTAGTGGTTTTACCTCTCTAAATTAAGGAAAGTAACTAGTGCAAAAGACAAAACTGCACATTTCCTCTAAGTTGGGAAAACACATTCAATTTAGATATGACATAGAGACTCTTGCACAATTTCTTGTTGTTCAGGCATATCCAACTCTTCATGACCGCATAGTGGAGTGGTTTGCCATTTCCTTCTCCAGCTCATTTTGCAGATGTGGAACTAAGGCAAACAGAGTTAAGTGACTTGCCAGGGTCACAGAGCTAGCAAGTCTCTGAGGCTGGATTTGAACTCATGAAGATGAGTCTTCCTTATTCCTTCAACCCACAAAATGGAAAACCAGTATTTTTTTAACTACTCATATGTTTATTTAAACACAAATCTAATTTCTCAAAGACATTTCAGCTATTAATTATTCTTAACATAACATCTTTAGGATTTATAATCACTCTCTTATAGGTGAAGAAACAAGCCAAGAAAGAGAAAGTAACTGGTGTGTGTTAAAATAAAGTGACTACTTGCAGACCTGGGATTATAATACTGGACCTTCCAGTTTACTTTTTGTTCACCACATAACATGTTCATGACAAGGTCTCTGAAGAAAAACAGCCACTTAAACCTACTTTCTAAATAACAAATGCCCAATTATTGAAAAGGCCCCTCAGGACAGGAGAGATTATGATCTCTCCCAGATTTAATAATAGCTAGCATTAATATTGTGCCTACTATGTGTCAGACTCTCTGCCAAGCGGTTCACAAATATTATCTCATTTGAGCCTCACAACAACCGTGGGAGGTAGGTTATATTATCTCCTTTTACTGCAGAGAAAACTGTGACAAAATTTACAGAGAAGGAAGAGGAAAATAAAACATCCCAATAGAATTACACTTCTACTAAAACACCCCCATAACCAAACAAATTAGGCTTTTTACCTGCACCACTTGCAAGGACAAAGCTGTATGTATAAATTCCTTGATGTGAGGATTCAAACCTCTGGGGACTGCTGAAATCACTTTCAAAACCCTTCTCAATTCCAATAGTCCCTTACTGGTTATGGGATCTTCACATATGTTTTTTTCCTGTTCAACATAAAAGAAATGTGAGTTATTTCACTGCACATATTCCAATTTGCCTTACCATCGATCCCTATTCTTAAGTCACCAGATGACAACCTGAACACACAAGAGCCTGGCACATAGCTGAATGTTACCAGTTTGTACTTTATGTCGCTTGTTTGTACATTATTGTTTGCACACTGTCTCTCTCATTAGACTGTGACTTTCTTGAGAACAGGGGCTGCCTTTTTCCTTTCTTTTAATCTCTAGTTAAACACAGTGCCTGGTACAGTAAAAGACAATATATTTTAACCAACTGACTTATGTGGTAGGTATTTAATAAATGATTATTGATTGATACTACAGACAGTGTTCATGTTCTAGACTTAGTGAAAACACACCCAAAAATGCCAGTTGTTCTTCAACATTTATGTTTTGCCTTTGTTTTTGTTCAGTCGTTTCAGTCATGTCCAACTCTTCGTGACCCTATTTGGGATTTTCTTGCCATTTCCTTCTCATTTTACAGATGAGGAAACTGCAAACAGGGTTAAGCAACCTGCTCCAGGTCACACAGCTAATAAGTGTCTGAGGCCAGATTTGAACTCAAGAAGAAGAGTCTTCTTAACTCCAGGCCCAGCGCTCAATCCACTGCACCACCTAGTTGCCCCATATTTTGCCTATGGATACATAAAGCTTGACTAAAGAAAACCCCAACATGTGGAGGACCTTCATTTTTCAAAGTGGGAACTTGCCACAGATACAGAACGCAGCCCTTATATAACTCATAGGATTAGAGATTAAGGGACCTTAGAGTCCACAGAGTCCAACCTCCTCATTTTAAACATTAAAAAAAAAAACTGAGGCACAGAGTGGTTAAACTGACTTGCCCAGGGTCACAGAGCTAGTGCCCTCAATAGGCTTACAAGTCCAGTGCCCTAACCACTGGACTATGCTATCTCTGGTCTTAAAGAGTTGTCTGAGGCTCAAAGAAATTAAATGACTTGTCCACAGTTACAGAGAGAGTAAACATAAGATATAGAGATTTGAACTCAGGTCTGCCTGATTCTAAGTCTTTTATCTGACACTATGCCATGCTGGGTCAAGAATATTCACTTTTGCAAAATTGCTTCAGTCACTAAATACAGAAACGTTTAAAAACCAACTGAACGATAACCAAAGTGTAAAATATGGTATTATAACAACTTCTTTGTAGAAAACAAAGCCCCAGTCAGTTAGAAGTGATGACAAAGCATCTTAATGGCCCACTATCAGAAGGACTTGCTCTTCAAGTCTCCCTTAAAAATCTCCCTCGGATATTGCAGTGGGACCATCTGATATTCCCACGCTGAATATTTATTAGTGACATGTCTGAACTGCTACTAAAAAGGAAGCTAAGTTCAAACAAAAAAAATATCCTGCAGGCATCTTACTGCATACACTAAACCATTATTCATTTTAATGACAGGGGACAATGAATATTATGCAAATTAAGTATAACTTAAGTTTCCCAATAACACTTTACTTGCTTTTGTTGTAGAATTAAAACATTTCACCTTTTTAACCAATCCATACAGTAAGTAACTTGTGAGACCTCAGGACCCTCTGTCTGGTTTTATCATCTGTATAAGTAACTGTGAAAAAACCCCAAATATCAGTGTGTAACTGGTTTTTTTTTCCTAAATTGCCCAAATGAACTCGATGATATGAAAAAGTGGCCTTAACTCATAATGCTATTCTCCTTCCTTCACGAGTACTCTGAATCCCATGCCTCCTTCCCCAATTGGTGGCCTTTGTTCCTCTCTTCTCTCTCACTAGTATTGCTAACTTTCCTTTCCTCACAATGCCCTTCCTCACTGCCTAGAACATTCCTCTCTCCCCAACACAAAAGTCCTTTAAGAAATTCAATACCTATTGAAGTGCTTCCTGTGTGCAAAGCACAGTACTAGTTGGTGGGGCTACAAAGACAAAAAAGGCAATCATCCCTGCTCTCAAGGAGCTCATACTCTGCCATCCCCACACTTGACATTCCTCTACTGCTCAAGTATTTGAAAGCATAGAACCGAAGAATTGCTTTGAAGCCACAGCAACTACCTTTTGGATAATTTCTGCAGAGAGCAATTCAGGCTAAAGAGGGGCACGATGAGTTCAGAAACAGGAAAGCAGAGCTGTCAGCTGACCTGATATCATCATTTTGTCCCTTGCCCTGCCCCAAGCCATGCCCCATTTGGTTTCAAAATGTATTTATGTAAGTACCCTAGCAGAACCTAGAGACAAGAAAATCTATAATATGAACCAACAGAAGATTAATGATTTACTTTTAAACAGAAGAATTTAGGGCTATGACAACATCAGCTCATCCATTTTTTAAAGAATGCTACATTAATTTGTATGAAAATTTTGTTGAAATGATATGTTATCATTCATATGTTATCATATCATTTAGGAAATTGATTGAAGTACACAGAAATTAAGTGACTTGGTCCTAACAGCTAGCAAGTTATCAAAAATGGTATTCAATGGTCAAAGGATATGAACAGGCAGTTTTCAGATGAAGAAATCAAAACTATATCATAGTCATATAAAAATGCTCTAAATCACTACTTATTAGAGAACTGCAAATTAAAATAACTTTGAGGTACCACCTCACACCTATCGGATTCGCTAATACCACAGAAAAGGAAAATGATCGATGTTGAAGGGAATGTGGGGAAATCAGGACATTCACGCACTGTAGGTGGAGTTATAAACTGATCCAACTACTGCGGAGAGCAACATGGATCTATGCCCAAAGGGCTATAAAACTGTGCCTACTCTTTCATCCAGCAATACCCCTACTAGGTCTATATACCAAAGAGAGATTTTTTTAAAGGCGGGGAGGGGAAGGACCTAATTGAATAAAAATATTTGCAGCAGCTCTTTTTGTAGTGGCAAAGAATTAGAAATTGAAGGGAAGGCCATCAGCTGGGGAATGGTCAGCCACCATAACTTGTGGTATATGATTGTAGTGGAATACTACAGCCCTATAAGAAACAATGAGCAGGTGGATTTCAGAAAAACCTGGAAAGACTCAAACAAACTGATACAAAGTGAAGCAAGCAGAACCAGGAGAACACTGTACACAGTGACAGCAATACTGAATGATGATCAACTCTGAATGATTTAGCTGTTCTCAGCAATACAGTGCTCTAAGACAACTCCAAAGGACTCATGATAAAAAATGCTCTCTACCTCCTGAGAAAGAACTGATGGAGTGTGAATGCATATTGAAGCATACTATTTTTCACTATATTTTTTTCATGGTTTTTTTTTCCTTTGGGTCCTGTCTTCTTTCATAATAGGACTAATATGGCAATATGTTCTGCATGACTGAACATGTATAACCTATATCAGGGGAAGAGGAACAAAGAGAGGGAGGGGAAAAATTTGGAACTCAAAAAAAATTTTAAATGCATGTTAAAAATTGACTTTACATGTCAATATGGGGGGGATAAAATATTATTTTATATGCTAAACATGGGAAGTGGAAAGGGAAGGAAAAAGAAAAGATACTTCAGTCTGAACTCTAAATCCATCAGCTCTCTATCTGGCAGCAAGTAGCAGGTTTCATCATGAGTAGTTTGGGATCAGTATAGTTGGCCATTATGCTGATTAGAGTTTCCAGGCTTTTCAAGCCGATTTCTCTTCACAATATTGTTATTATTGTATAAATCATTCTCCTGGGTCTGCTCAATTCCCTTTGCATCAGTTCATACAAGACTTAACACAATACCATCATTCATATCTAATTATGTCAACTAACTCTTCTCTTAAAAATTGCGCACGCCATAGAAAAGATCAAATATCTAAAGCACGATTCTGTCAATGATCAAATGTCAAAGCATATGTCCCAACTCAAAAACCTCCCTAGTACCCAATGAATAAGCTAAAATCCTTAACCTGCCATTCAAGGCCCTCCACAATCTAGCCCCTAAACCTGCTTTTCAAGACTTATCATTAGTGTGATTAAGTGGAATGGGCGTTTAAGTTTGGAGGCAGGAAACCAGGGTTCAAATTCCTATGCTGCCTCTCGTTACCCATGTGACCTTGGACAAGTCATTTAACTACTCTGGACTTCAGTTTCCTCATAAAAGGGTTGAGTTAGACAACCTCTGGGGTCCCTTCTAGTTCTAAACTTATGATCCTATTCACTGACCTCCAATTCCCCTGACATGGCTAAATTAGAATATTTGCCCTTTCTGGATATTCGCCATTCTGTTCCAGTTCTAAATTTTGTTCGTGTTGACACCTCTTTCTGGAATGCCCCCCCCACCCCCGCTATTTTTGCCTATAGAAATCCTACTTATCCCTTAAGACCCAACGAAAATACCACCTCTTCAATAAAACTTTTCCTGATTCTCCTCAGTCCAAAGTGACATTTTCCTTTTCCAAACTTCCATTGCGCTGTGCTTCTGTTTCCCTCAACAACAACCACATTTTGCCTTGTAGCATAGTTATATATGTGTGTGTGTATATGTGTGTGTATATATATACATATATATGCATATCCTATCTTGATAGCACATAATAGGCATTCAATCAATAGTTGGTGAATGAAGTTGTAAAGAAGCTTCACCTTATGGCATAAGTGCTTAACTTTTTTTGTGTCATGGGTCCCTTTGTCAGTCTGGTAAAATCTATTGGACTCTGCAGAATCACGTTTTTTAAATGCACAGAATTACAAAGGTAACCCAAGGTTAGCGAAAATAAAGATGTAGATTTTTTCCCACTCAAATTCACAGACTCCCTCAAATTCTAATGGACCCCTTCATGTCCCAGGTTAGGAGTCCTTATCATGTGGGTCGGGCTAGATAGCTGCTGAGGTTCATTCCAATTCTCAAATTCTATGATTGTTTTCATCAAACATTTTATAAAGCTATCTTAATGTAGTAATGATTTATAGAAATGTAGTAATTTGGTCTTGGCATGATAAAAAAGAGCTTACTGACTGATTTTAAATCCACGTAGCTGTACAATATTTCATTCTCTCAATTACAGCCAAAGACAAGTGACAAAGTAGAACACTGTTTTAACCACTACATTGTAATTCTCTTAATAATCACCATTCAAGGAAGAATTCATACTGTAACTTATTTTCTTCCACGGCATTTATGTATTGCTAATACACTTGGCTGAAACAAAACATATCTGCCTTCATAACATTAGGCCCTCAATCTACCTTTGCAAAGTTGATGCCACAATGCAACAGGTTGTAATGTTGAGAATTTATCCCTCTGCCCTTCACAGTTGTTTATAAAGGTTTTCTTTTATCAATTTGATTCTCACAATTCTTGCTTTAGCTCAATTTGCTTATGCTTCTTATTTCAAATATGGTATGTTCTCCTTAGTAATCATAGAGCTGGAGCAGCTGGTACAGTGGATAGAGCGATAGCCCTGTAGTCAAGAGGACCTAAGTTTAAATCCAGCCTAAGACACTTGACGATTTACTAGCTGTGTGATCTTGGGCAAGTCACTTACCCCCAATTGCCTCCAAAAGTAAATAAATAAGTCATGTAGTTAATGAATGTTGGACTTATTGCTATTTTATATATAATCATTTAGTATCTATATACCCCCCCCAACAATACATTACATTGCTTCAGCTTTATAATCCATTTACTAACAATTAGGATCAATCTTCATAATAAGACTATAACTATGATTAAAATATATCTTAAGAGCCACCAAATACTGCGTTGCCACCAACTGTGGGAGTTGGTGAGTTATAAGTTAAGAGGCTTGTTTCTGAGACTCATTTTTCTCCTGTGGAGACAGAAGCTGTATTAACAAAACTGAAGGAAAGGGAAATTACATATTTAAACTTTAGCAGCCATCCATCCATCCATGCATTCATTCAACAAATACTTAAGGAGCACCTACTTTGCTACGTGCTGTCATCAGTCTGTAAACTCCAAGAGAGAAAGTACCATACTGGGCAGAGGCCACTAAATGGAAGCCAAGTTATGCTGCCCCCAACATTTAGACAAAAGATACGAATAACAACAGAATATGCTCGCATAACTTCAGAGATTTATTTTTTTAAATCTATTGTCAACGTATGTTCCAAGACAAGATTCAGCCTAATCTCCTACAGCTTCTACCTTTTAATCAATGGAGCTGAACAGTGAGAACTGATGTTCAGAATCATAACTCACATTACATTGTACTTTTAAGGTTTGCAAAGTATTTTCCTCATAACAATGCTGGAAAGCAAATAATACAAGATAATCTTCATTTTATAGATGAGGAAATTGAAGCTTAAAGAGTTAACTGCTGGGCTAGCCTCTGTCAAAATGGCCAAATTCAACTCATTTCTGACTCCTCTCTCTTTCTAAAATTTTTTTATTTTTATTTTCAGTTCCAAAGTTTCTCCTCCCACCAGCCCCTACCACACCCACTGCAAAAGCAAATAGTACTCTTATACTGACCTTGATACAGTATAAGCTTCTCAACCATCAAAGAAGCGTTCACTTAGATTCACTATGCAATATTCTATTTACTGAGGCAGGGAAAGGGTTTCCTATAAAGATTATATAACAGATGTTGAAATAGAAAGTTCAACTGATTTCTCATCCCCTTCAAAGATTTTACTATTATCTGAAAAGCCCTTTAATAACTAGCTAAAATAATTAAGTTTTACTCTTACCATTTCATTAGCGGATGTCTTCATTTGTCTCTCAGTTTTTCTCTTAGTGTGATTCTCCATAGTTGAACTCCTAGTATGAGGTTCAATGGAAGCTAAAAGAGAAAAGTTTATTCAAAACACAGAATACAATCATCTTGGTTAACTTCACAGCTTCTAACTTGTTGAAACCTTGTATGAAAATCTCAAAGACTTCACCATGTTGTCCAAAAGATAGTTGATGTTAGATGCCATATATTTTTGGGAAATCGAGGTAAAGCAAAGAAATCTTTGCCTTTCCATTACCAGGAGTTAGCAGACACCATGATAAAGACTTAATACAAAGCATCCTGCATCTTTAGCAGTTACATAATAGCAAACAAACAAAAAAAAAAAGAAACGATTACTCTGAGGCATGATTCCAGGTTAATTTGAATGGAATGGTCCCCTGAAATTGCTTTCTTTCAGTAGCGATAACCCACTGTGAATAAAATGTATTTTAAACAACCTGGCCTGTTTTAAAAAAAGTTCATCACTTGGTTTCTCTTTAAGCCAGCCTCTAGGCTCTCATACCTTCTCAGTAATCAGGTTTTCAGAAATAATTAGCGTTCAGGAATATTCTAAGGACAACATCTAAAGTGAACTGATGTTCAAAACAATTAACTATTATAGGAAAAGCAATGACCTGGTGTTTTTAAATTTCCTTATCTGGACAATGATTCAAATTGGAAACCAGTACATGAATAGCCTATACCGTAGCAGGAAAAAAAAAAGCACACAATAAGTCAAGTTCAATTTAACAAACATTTATTAAGTGTTACACACCGGGCACACAGGGAGAAGCAGCATGGCATCCTAAAGAGAACTGCTCATGAAGCCGGGAAGATTTTGCTTCCAGTATCACCGCTGAAAGATACTAGTGACGTGAGGAAACTAAATCCATAAATTGAAACTCTGAATTGATAGGGAGATCTTTCCTCACCAGTAAACGTTCCCTACACTGAGGAAATCACAGTTCCAGATAAAATGTATGTGTGAATATATGTTTAAGCACATACGAGACACTGTGCTAGGCACTGGGAGTACAAAAAACAAAAATACAAAATCCCTGCCCTCGAGGAGCTGATATACTACTAACCAAATATTTAATTGAATTAATATATTCATTTGGATAGCATTGGTACTTTATGTTTAACTTTCCTAGTCAAGCAACAGCAACCCCATCACCACCACCACCGATCATTTATATAACACTTCGAAGTTTACAAAGAGCTTTACCAACTCTATTGTTCCTCATAACAACCTTGCAAAATTGGAAATGTTATTATCCCCATTTACAGATGAGGAAACTGAGGCTAAGAGGTTAAGTGACTTACCCTGGTTCACACAGCTACTAAGTAGGTATCTGAGGTAGAATCTGAACTGGTTTACTGCCCAACTAGCTACTTAGTATCTGGCACATCCTTCAGTTTCCTCAGATCTTCCTCTATTTCTGTAAGCAAAATTTTAAAGGGCTATATTCTATTTGTACAGATCTAATATAGGCCTTGGTGGGTTAATGCAGATATTTGATTTTTTTTTATTTTAATTAATAGGATGTGGGGTTTTTTTCCTGATATTCCTCAGTAATTATTAATGGTATATAAAATATAAATGACTGAGAGTTTCATATATTCTGTCCATTACCTTGCTGAAAACTGTTTTTTTTCCCACTGAGTCCCCTGTATTTTCTTCGTATACCATCACACCATATGCAAATAATATGTTAACCTCTGTTCCTCTTGTTCATCCTTTAAGTTACTTTTCGTATCTCAACTTGATTCTTTTAAGAGCGGAACCATTTTTTCATAAATATTTAGCAGACTACATAGCTGTAAATCCTCCCTCTCCTACATTCTCAGATCATTTGCTTTTAATTTCATTTCACCTATCTGTTAACTCCTAATTCTGATTATGACTCACCTATCATCGATAGGGATTTCCATCAAAACTTCTTTTGGCTATCCCTCTTTCTAAGGACAGAATAAATTTAGTAAAGTTGCTTTTTAACCACAGAACAGGGAAAAAATTATCAAACATTCTTTTCCTATGTCATTGTTTCTGATATGAAAAGATAATTTGTTCTCTGACTACAACCAAAAATAATTTGGATGGCTAAAGTCACTCAACCAATAAACATTTATTAAATACCTGTTATGTGCCAGGCACTATTCTAAATGCTGAGGATACAGAAAAAAAGGCGAAAGACAGTCCTTGTCCTCAAGAAGCTTACAATCTTACACCCTTTGCAGGAGTATGTACCAAAGACCTACCTTCTCCCATCCAAACACAGAAAGTTGTGTTACGTCTCCACTGTCCTAGATAGAGTAATTGGCACTCCTATCCACACCTCTTAAGCTCCTTTTATCAGTAGAGCCTACGATTCTGCACACTTGTATAGAACGTCAAGTTTTACTAAGTTGTTGCAACAAATTAAAATACAGTTCACATTTTGGAATAAATCAATTCCTAAAAAGTCAGTTATACAGTAAATTTCTTTAATTCGACCACTGGAGATTATTTTTAAGAATGAATGAAGAAACTGAGGCCCAGAATGGCCTGCCTAAGATCACCAGGTAATAAATAAATAAATGGAAGGAGTATTGGAATTTAGGTCCTGTGATGTAAATAAAGAATCAGTGCTGCTTCCACTGTCCCATGCTGCCTCACTTTATATCAATTCCATAAGCATGTACGTACTAAGCATCCTTTTTGCATACACACTAAGTTGGCTTCCTTACGTGAGAAAAGGAGGAAGGAAAACTGGGTCAGAATTTTCAACGATTTGCCTAAGGTCTCACATTTTCTGACTCCCAGTGAGAGCTCAGTCATTGTACTTGTGGTTTACACACCCAATTAATGAAAACCAAGGTTTCTTAAGGCAATTTAACAGGTTCTTTAAAAAGAAAGTGAAATCACAACAAACCGTTTGTTTCTGTCTGTTTTGTCATTTCCACATTACAACCCAATATCAAACCAGAGGCTGAGTTTCCAAATAATGAACGATATTGCATAAGAATTCTGCTATTTCCCAAATTTTGGAAAATGCCACAGTATTAAGTCTACAGTTTAGATATTGCACGGATAGTATTGCAGAACAAGAAAGCTACATAATCACATATGTAATCCTTTTGGGACATCTGGTCAATCAACAAGTATTAATTAAGTATCCACCAACTTGTCAAGCACTTTGCTAAGTCCTAGGGACACAAGTAAAATGACTGAAACAATCCTTACTCAGTGGGGACATAATGGATACACTATTGCAGCTGGAGTCAGGAAGAACTGAATTCAAATTCTGTCTCAGATACGTATTAGTTGTGTGACCCTGAATAAGTCACTTAACTTCTTTTTGCCTCCATTTCCTCATCTATAAAAATGGGGATAATAAGAGTACTTACCTAACAAGGTTGTTGTGAAGACTAAATACAAAATGTATATATGTGTATTAGATGTGTGTATATGTGTTGCAAACCTCAAAGTATATATGAATGCAAAGCTGTCACCATATTATTATTACTCACAAGGATCTTATTCTAATGGGGGACACAAATAAATACATCTATACATACAGCATCAATAAATAAAGTAAATGAAGTTATGAGGAAATATCACATCCCTAAAAAAAAACTCATAAGAAGGATTAAACCATTAAACACAGACTATGTCTCTATGACCAAAGCGAAAAGGCCAATTAATTAGCCAGAGAAATCTAATACTATGGTTGATCAATTTGAAGAACCTGAGCCCAAAACATCACTTATCTTTTAAATTAGCTGGTTGGCTCATGAATGTCAATACGTGCATTGGGCTTGTGGAGATCTAGCTGGGGGTGGATGCTTACCCAGAGGACGTAAGGAGCTAAGGGAGTTTTTTTCTCAAGGTCTCCACACGTGAGGAGAACCCCTAAGTTCCATTTGTTAAGACAAAAACTTAGAAAGCGCTTTCATTTGATGACTTTAGAAGTAGCATTGTAATGACTCCCCTGGTGACAGATCTGACAGTAAGGGGGAAATTTTATCTCCCTAACAACCAGTCACCCAAACAAATCCTGCACAACCACTCTGTCACCGGGAGAGGCCCAAACAGAGCACGCTCTGACACATCTGACAACATGTACTTAGTTACCATCCCCCACCAACTTAGATTTGATGAACTGCTCTGAGTCATTTGCCTGTTTCCCAAAGATATCATGAAAAAAACAAATGTTGTATTTTCTAAGAACAGCAGATTCTGATCTTTTGTGCCACGTTCTTTTCCATCTTCCACAAACTGGAAAATGTCTAAGTCAAAGGATCATTGAATTTAGGGCTGGAAAAGACATCACAGATTATCCAGTTGCATTTCTTATTTTTTTAATATGATTTTATTTTATTTTTAATTCCAATCAATCAACATTTATTAAGCATCTACTATGTGCTGGTCACTGTTCAAAGTGCTGGAGATACAAAAAGAGGTAAAAGACAGTCTCTGTCCTCAAGGAGCTTATAATCTAAAGAGGGAGACAACATGCAAGCTATATACAGCATAAATGAGAAATAGAAGGATGGCATTAGAATTAGGAGGGAATGGAGATTCCAGCAAAGAAGGGATTTTAGTTGAGACTTAAAATGAAGCTCTAAATCCACTCCCACCCATTGAGAAGGCAAGAAAAATAAAACCCATTACAAATATGTACAGATATGCAAAACAGATTTCTCTATTACCCATATTCCCAAGAAATGTCCCACTTTTTACATATGAGGAAACTGAGACCCAGAGAGAAGAAGTATCTGTTTTGCCCGAGGTCTTACAGCACATCTGAATGCCCTAAAGTGATCAATTCAATGGACTACTAACTCTGGGATCATTGGACATGAAGTGATATTCAGGTTAACTTTCAATGCTGCCCTTAAAGACTGTGTTTTTGTTTTGTTGTTTTTTAGGCAGCCAGCATAGTATAATGAAAAAAAAAAACCCAATCATTCCTAATTCTGAGGACTTGGGTTCAAATCCTACCTGCGTGACTTTGGGCAAGTCATCTGTAAAATGAGATGGTCTCTGGGATTCCTAATCCAATGAACCTAATTTAAATGTTTTTTTCTTAAGAAGTTTTTTTTTTTAAATTAAGAGTATGACACCATGAAGTTGAAGAGATGGTAGCCTATACAGGATCAAACAATTATTCTGTGGTTCAAAATTCTCATTGCCAGTGGGGTACTAAGAACTGCGTAGTAAAGCAACTAAGACAATGGGAAAGCAGAGTATATCCATGAATATAAAGTATCTCTTTTCCTTGAATGACATGAATATAATTTTTTACTATATGCTCCAATCAATGGCCAATGAATGCAAAGAACTGATTCACAAGTCAACTCTTTGGAACTCTATTTTTCTCATGTAAACAATATGAAACATGATGGTCCCACTCTCAAGGTGAGTGACTTCTAGCCCAAGATTCACTCAATCCCCTGCACTCCAGGCAGGTTACCTGTCGGTATATTAATTTCTGTCACAGTACCTTCCCTACCTGTCCTACCCAGAGGAAAGTGGCATAGTAGGGAAGGTCTTGGTAGTGGAGAGAAGTAGCAAGAAGACATAGTTTGGTGGTGAAGCGAATAGACCACCAGGCCCGGAAGACCTGAGTTCAAATCCAGATTGAGATACTTACTAGCTGTGGGACTCTTAGGTAAGTTACTTAACCCTATTTGCTTCAGTTTCCTCCTCTGTAAAATGAGGTGGAGAAGGAAATGG
This sequence comes from Phalanger gymnotis, assembly GCA_028646595.1. Taxonomy (NCBI): domain Eukaryota; kingdom Metazoa; phylum Chordata; class Mammalia; order Diprotodontia; family Phalangeridae; genus Phalanger; species Phalanger gymnotis. Next base: position 525,521,031 of record CM053622.1, on the reverse strand, counting down.
CAAACTGGTCCAGTATCTTTGCCAAGAAAACTCCCACTGGGGTCACAGAGAATGAAAAACAATGAAACACTTGTCCCAGCATTCCTAGATGTCAAGAAAGCAGAATTCTTTATTATTTCCAGGTTCTGCCATTGAGGCTAGACAGTTTTTGGTTTTTTGTTTTACTTTGCTAAGGCTCCATTTTCTCTTAAAGCTGCGAGATAACATCGGCCTTCAAGTTATACCTGCTGAGTCTTTTGTAAATTTTGCCTGCAAGGTACTTCGGTACATGAAATCCTCAATTTATAAAGTTGTGTTCCAGAACAGAGGTTGATTTATTAGTCAACTGTGTGGAACTCTGAAAACTATTTTTCTCATGTAAATAATATTAAACATGGTGGTCTTACTCTCAAGCCAATCCACCTATGCCTATTTACTTCCCTCCCAGAAGGGGGAGGAGTTAGGACCTAGGGTTTCATTTTCATTTCCCTCAGTCATTCTTTATCTGTAACTATTCTGCATCTTTGAATTGTCCCTGAAATAGTGTACAAATGGTAACTCTAAGGTCTGAACCCAAGACATCTGCAACTACCAAACAATGTGGCAGAAGCCTATGAAAGAAAGAACTCCACTGGCATGAAGCTCTGGAGATTTTTTTTTTTCACAAACCAAAGCAGAAGTACAAAGCACCAAAATATAAAAAATACATTCTTTGTACAAAATCATATTAAAAATAAACGTTATTTTCTTGGATTCAGACTTTTCCAGGAGGCAGGCTTTACTGTATGCACAGGTTAGTAATGAATGCATAAGCAAAACATTCCTACTGGACTTCCTGTAGGCATTATATGTGACTTTACACCTGTTCGATGTCACGTACGGAAATCTGCAAGACTGCCTAATTCTCAGGCAGCGCAACGTCATCTGCCAATCCCTCTTTTCCTGCCCCCACCCCCACACCCAAGCACACTTCCTTGCCTGTGTCCCGCCTGTTTGAAACTTCAAGTCTCCCAAGAGCTCACACTTCTTGCTTTTATCCCTTACCCATTCAGAATCTCGTGTGCGTGTGTGCGCGCGCGTGTGTCTGTATCTAGTTTGCAGGGGTTCCCCCTGTTTCTGGGTGCCGGCAGAAAGCCGAGGACCTGAGGTTGGGGAGGAGGCACGAACTTGTTCTTGCTGCTTCACCTCATTTATAAAGCCAGGTAAGGCACGAACACAAACCCTAAGGCTTAATTATTATCATGTGATGAAAATGTTTTCCTCCAGACTCCTGGATTTCCCAACCAACATTAAGAACCAGAATAGCCGCTGTGCTGAGAGACCCACTCATTAATCGACTGATCAGGGACAAATAGAGCTTCAACATGAAAAAAAACAAAACAGCTCATTTCCTAAAATTTTTTTAAGTGTAGGTTAAAACTTTCCCCTTTTAAAGCTCTCAATCTGCTGCTGTTTGTGACAGGCCCCAGCAAGCTGTACAAGGGAAGAGGAATATTGAGGAAATATTGGGGTGCAGCGCGGGAATCACTCTAAAAAAAAGGCAGTTTCTAAACTATAGTAGGAAATAGAGGTTACCCCGTCTCCTCTTCCCCTCCCCCCACGTACTCTAACTTGGGCTGAATTTTAAAAGGGTGGAGAAATGAATGAATGCACTGAATAAACTAAGCTGTGGACTGAGTGAATGAGGGATTAAGAGCAGCGAGGGTGTATTTTTTAGGCTACTTAAATAAATATCCCGAGGGGAAACTAGCCAGTGAAAAGTGCTCTAGGGGAAACTCCATTCCTCTACAAGCCCCCATTTCTACCATTCACTGCAGAGTCCAGTTCTGCTACAACTTCAGAAGCAGCCCAGAATGAGGACCAGAAGTGTTGGCAGCAACAGCAGCCGCCGCGTGAGGGTTGTGTTCCTAGAAACGGGCAGGAATTAATTAGACAAATATTTTAACAGGGTTCAGTTAAAATCACAAAACGTTCTTACCGTCCTAGGATAGAATGAGAGAAGGTCTGTAAAATTCTTAGGTAGGGACAAGAGGTGGGTGAATCTGGGCTTCTTGGCTGTGATCACACACCAGCAGGGACAAACTTTTCCTGCTAGTATGAAACTGAAACCAACTCATTTGGTCTTATTCACTGAGCCCTCCTTCCTGGAACTTGAGGGACCCGCCCCTTCCCAGCAACCTGCGCTCTAACTTTCAGGCTTGCTACAAATGTGTCATCTGAGGGTAGCCTAAAGTCCCTTGGTTTTTGGTGGTGGTTTTTGTTTTTTAAATACTGAACCTGCATACACCTTTAACCTACCTAGCCACACAGCGAAGTAAACAGCACTAAGTTGATTTTATCTGTAGCACCTGAGGGCACCGCCACCCCCCCCCACTCTCAGAATGGATTCCACCAGACAAGGTTACCCCAATTTCAAGATACTCTGTGATTTCGAAGCCACTCAAAACGAGAGTTCATAAAATGCTCCTCCCGATAGGCTCACCTTTACTAGTCAACAAAAAGACACAGTCAATTCAAATCAGAGGTATTTTGTGAAACAGCAAAGTAAGAAAAGCAATAAAACATTTCTTCTATAAATCTGAGGTCAACTCTTCTTTAGATGCAGACACCGATGGAAATGTGGAGAGTCACACATATGGCGATGCCTGGTGCTCTGGAATGGAAGGGCAGCTCACAATTCCTACACTGCTGAAGGGTCACTGTTAATAACAATCAAAATAATAACATTAATAGCAAGAATTTATATCATGCTGATTTCATCACTGTTCTGACAGGCTTGCTCCTTATTGATCTCGCAGAGAGCAGATAATGACTCTGCATGTGTAGCTTGCTGGCACCAAAGCCTCTCTGCTTTTAGCTTTTTGGCTTCAGCTGAAGCCTCACTCATCACCCCTGTCCATCCACCCCACCCCCCCCCACCATGGGTGTATGGGGTTTTCAAGGAAGACTAGAGCCTCAGGTGTAAGGAACTTGCTGAACCCTTTTCAGGGCTGCCCATCCACCTTTGGTGTCCACATGGCACTCAACTCTCCCCTGTGGCTCCAAGAAGCTGTAACATGCACAGCTACATGCCAGAAAACCAGTAAACTGTCTCAGCAGACAGCCTAAACCAGGTTGAGGGGAACCGAAGGGCCTCAAACCTGTCAGTGAGTTAGAGGCGTGTCTACCCCAAGCATGTGAAGTCTTCCCCCACTGGAATGGATGGATGAGAACAATTTGTTCCAAGGGTCTTGAAAGCAGCTGAAGCAGGTGCTGTGGCGCCTCAGAGCTCAGGTAGACATCAAAGATGCCAAGTTCATCCACTCATTCCAGGGCCATCACCAGTTGTGCTGACTCTTGTCTTGCCACTGGACTTTGATGACTCTAGAAGAGAGAGTGAGGCTGAGACTGTGCAATTCTGTCTCACTTAAATCTAATGAGTCAAGACATCACCCCATGATATCATTGGTCCTCTTTGAAAATGAAAGACAAGCAATGTCTTTTACTCATAGAAGTCTTAGTGGGCTATGTCATGCTATCTTAGTTTAAAACTCTGAAGCTCTCTCTGCTAGAGCTCTTTTAAGGAAAAAGGAGCATTAACAGATCAAGTCATGGGACTAAGAAGAAAAAAATTTCCTGGGGGTAGGGAAGGTTGACTGTGTTTTCCCTCAAGGAAAATTAAAAAACCTTGAGGGATTTTCTTCTCCAAAATTGTACTCCTACTAGGCTCTACATTCTTTGAAATACACATCTGAAGAGAGTACACAAAAGGGAGGAGTAGGAGGAATTTTTTTCTCCTCAAAGCTACTACAACAATCAGTCAATTAATAAAAATGGATTAAAATTAATAAAATGAATAAATATTTATTAAGCACCCACTATATGCCAGGCCTGTGCTGAGTACTGGAAATACAAAAAGAAGCAAAAGACAATCTCTGCCCTCAAGGAATTTATAATGGAATGGGGGATACAACTTGTAAACAAATACATACAAACAAGTTATATGCAAGGTAAATAAGAAATAATTAACAGAGGGAAGGTAGTAAAATTAAAGGGGGGTGGTGTTGAAGAAGGCTTCTGAAAGTAAAAGGATTTTAGTTGGGACTTAAAGGAAGTTACTGGCAGCTAGGTGGCACAGTGAATAGAGCACTAGCCCTGGAGTGAGGAAGACCTGAGTTCAAATCCAGCCTCAGGTACTTACTAGCAGTGTGACCCTGGACAAATCATTTAACTCTATTCGCCTCAGTTCCTCCTCTGTCAAATGAGTTGGAGAAAGAAATGGCAAACCACTCCAATATCTTTGCCAAGAAAACCCCAAATGGGGTCACAAAGAGTCAGACAGAACTGAACAACATAAAGGAGGCTAAGGAAGTTAGTAGGCCCAGTGGAAGAAGGAGAGCATTCCAGGCCAGAGAGATGGCCAGAAAAATACTCGGAGCACAGAAATGGAGGGTCTTGTTCATGGAACAGCCAGGAGGCCAATGTCACTGGCTCAAGGGTACATGAGCACTAAAGTGAACAGGAAATCCAAAGAAAAAAACAAACGAACAAAAAACATTTTCACGTGGAACAGGACTTAAACTTGAGGGGGAAGGGACCCTACAGATGGGCATGAGGTTGACCTGAACTTGTATTTCCAGGCAAGGAGCAGTCACAGATCCACGGAGGGGGGTGGTTGGGGGAAGAGTGGGACAGACAGAGCCTAGCTATTCAAGAAGATGCATAGGAGTCAATCTACAGCTATGATCCTCTGACCTTAGAGTTAAATGACTTAGGAGGGGATGTAGAAATGGGACTGACTTCAAGCTACGATCCAGGGCAAGAAGTGAACAGGAGATGCAGATCCAACTTAAAACCTGGCCCAAGGCTATATACTGAGCAAAGAGCAGAAACCAAAGTTAGCCACAATGGTTGGCTCCAACCTGAGATGATGGTCTTAGAATCAGTCTCCAAACCAGCCTGAGGCTTGAAGCTGAGTAACAAAGCACAGGAAGCTCATACTAAAAAGGAGACTGAAGTGCTGCCTCTGTGAATCTGCAGTTATGCAGCTAGTTGATGGGGGCTAGGGACAGTAGCAATCTACTCGAGGTCCATCCTGAGGCAAATCTATGGCTTTGCTGCCCAGACTCAAATCATAACCAGGAGCTTGTAAAGCTCAGATCACATGGGCAGTGACCAGACTTTACACTAGATCAGACAACTTACAGCACACTGAAAATTTTTAAGTCCCCCTGAGAGCCTTGAAAAATAGACTCATCTATTGATAGAAGTAGTAGGATCCCAGAGAACACCAAAAAATGGCCAAACAGGGTTCCAACATTCCCTCCAGAAGTGTGGAGAGGGTAGTTTTGATACAAAGACCCAACATGGAGAGTAAGATTGGAAGAATGAGTAAACAAAAAAAGACTCTCACTAAAAAGATGCATTATGTTGCCAGGAACAACAAACCAAATTAGGAAGAGGAAAATAACTCCAAAATACCCACAAGCAAAGTCTCAAAGAAAAACATAGTTTGGCCACAAAGTCAACTACAATTGCCTGAAGAAATGAAACAAAGGTTGTGGAAGTTTTTTTTAAGAGTTTTAAAATGATCATATAAAGTAAATGTGTGAGAGGAAAGTATTGGAAAAGAAGTGAGAACTATAAAGGAAATCTGGGAGTGGTTTTTTTCTGTTTTGGTGATCTTAAAAGAAAAAAGAAAAGGATCAGAAAAAGTAATAGTCCGGTGTAGAAATACATTCAACACAACATGGAAACAGAATAAAGAGAAGGAATGGAGTGAGGATAATGAGAGAGGAAGTAGATATTGGAAGGAATTAGTTACAGGCAAAACAAATTCTAACCTCAAAGAAGAGATCTCAAGAAGAGTTTAAATGGAAAGAAAAAAAATACTAGCCTCTGGTTGCAATCTAGTCAAGGATACTGAGAAAGAGAGATGGGACAGTGAAAGCAAACTGCATCCAAGCACAGAGTACTGCTGCTAAGCACAATCCTTCTCCTTCATTGCCTCTTCTTTGTAAAAAGGGAGCAGAAAGTAAAGAATGGAAAAATTATGAGAATAGAATGGAAGGAAATACATAGCTATCATAATTATGAATGCGAATGGGATGAACTCACCCATAAAATAGAAGAGGATAGTGAAACAAATTAGAAAGTAGAATCTAACAATATGTTGTTTTCAAGAGATACACTGGAATCATAAAGACTCATAAGGAGTTAATATAAGGGAATAGAGCAAAATTTCATGTTTCGTTTGAACTAAAATAAGCATGGGTAGCTATCATGATCTCTGATAAGACAATGTAAAAATTGGTTTGACTAAAAATAGATAAACAGGGAAACTATATTATGCTTAAAGCTACCATAGACAATTAACTAATTTCAATACTTAATATATATGCATTGAATAACATTTCATCTGCATATTTAAATGAAAGGCTAAGCAAGTTATAGGGAGATATATACAATAAAAGAATGGAAGACCTCAACTTTCAGACCTACTTTAAAAAAAGAAAAAAGTTAAGTCTCTCAATAAAATTTTAGCAAAGTTAGATTTAATAGACTCTAATCTACAATAGCCTGAGCCAACCAGATTAGGACTAACACTGAAACTCAGTCACTGATCCTCAATGGGATCATCAAATACTAAGGCCTTGTTCGATTAAGCTAGGTTAGGTTCAAATTCAGATTCGTGCTGGCAATAAGGCACACTCCCAACAGAATGAAATTTTTATTGAAAGATGGGAAATACTCTATTAACCCCTCGACTACATTGTTTAACAATTCCTACTACATAATTAATACAGTGATAAAGACAGAGACAAAGACACACAGAGGCAACACCTGTTCAGAGGAAAACTGCTGCCCAACGTTTCTCCAAGCTGGAGAATCCCTGTTTTCTACAAACACAGCAACAATGACAAAAGACACACATACAACATACACTTCACATTCAGCACCTTCACCCAAGGCTTCTCTGAAGCTGGGGAACCCCTTTTACAGCTTCCTCGGTACTCTTCTGAACGTAGTCCCAGGCAAAGTGTCCTCTCCATGGGTGAGGTTCCGATGTGCCTGTCCCATGTGGTGACTTTTATAGTGTCCTGAACAAGAAAGACTTACTGCTAACTGTCCCAGATGTTCTCTGCCAGAGAAGGTAGCCACTTCCCTTGGGAGTGGAAGATTTTGTCAGTCATTTTGTTTTTGAGAACTGGCTAGGTCCTCAAAAAAAAGCAGTTTCAGAAATATTTCCTGTTCTTTGTTCAGGGCCTATCAGTCTCCCAGAGGGAGTGTATTCTATTCTTTGTTCAGGGTCTATCAGTCTCCAAGCCAGAGAGTCTAAAGGTCTGCAGTGGGGGAAGGGAGAGCCAGGCTTACACCGTAATATGGAGGATCTTCTACAATGATTTATCATTCAGGCCTGTATTACTTTGCGTATCTATTAGGTAAATGTCCTCAGTCATCTCAGTAAGGTGTCATTGGGTATACCCAGGCCTTTCATAGGGAGATGCTAACAAAGTTCTTCATATCTACTCAATCCATGAAGACACTAAACATGGAGAGACTTAATAAATCTTTAGGGATGTTCAACCTATCTAAAAGTTGCAGTCAGAGTCTTTCAGCACATAATCAAAATCTCAAACAGTGGTCTTATCCCTTTAACCTTAAGTTAATCATCCGTGGCCCTTTGATCAATCCTCTACTCTAAAATATGGCAGCCACAACATAACACAATACAAATGATTTGCCCAAAGCAGAGTGCAGTGGGCCTATAACTTCTCTATTACTGTACTCAATGCCACTTAAAAAATATAATTGGCTTTCTTGGTTGGCTTACCACAATGTTGACTTATATTACTGAGCCTGGAGTTTTCTAAAACCCCTAGATGTTTTTTGAAATGAGGAACTGTTCTCTATCTATGCCTCTTCCATTTTGTACGTGTCAAAATGGCTTTTTGAACTAGTATAAGATTTAATTATTTATTCCTGTTAAATTTCATCTGATTCCATCTAGCCTAATCCTGGATTCATCTTTTATACTATGGTTTTTAGTTACTATCCTCCTGACTATGTATTTTTAAATCCTTTTTCAATTAGCTTTGTAATCCTTTGAAGGCTATTATTCAAATTTTCTTTTTGCTCACTATCTTTTAGCTTGAATATGACTAGGTATTTGGCATGCATTTATGATATGTTAAGAAGATAAATCCCGGCTTATCACAAATTTATGTTGGAAGTCTGCAACTTGGGACACTTATAACAAAAAGTCAGTCAGGAATCTTATCACCTCAATAACTCCTGAAAGAAAAGATGCAGAAATGCCCCCGAAAAGGAAAATGGAGCTGCTGAAGAAGAGAGGAAAAGGCCTCCTAAAGAGAACAGCTTTTCAGAAAAGGAGCAGCCAAGGAAATGAGTAAACAGGAAAACTCTAACATGATATATATTATGAATTGAAAGAAACCAAAGTGAAAAAACCCTAAGGAAAAACAGACAGGGAATAAGTATAAAAAATGGACTCAGAAACAAAGTTGGATGTATCACAAGATGTATCACAATACATAAAAACCCATCTAAAGCAAGAATTCTTACCCTTTTTCTGTCATAGCCTCCTTTGGCCATTTGGGGAAGCCTATGGGCCACTTTTCAGAATAATATTTTTTAAAAGAAGTCAAAGATTAGTAAATAAGTAATTTTTCCCCACCCAAATTCATGGATATCTATCCACAGTCCCCAAAATAAGAACCCATTCTCTTAAAAGAAAGAAATTTTTCTGGAATAATTCCAAAATGTTTTCCATATTTCTCATTTTTGTAATTTTAGCTAATGTAATTATTTGTGGCTTCTATGATTTGTTCTTTGACCCACTCATTATTTTAGATAACATAATTTAGCATCCACTATAGATTATATCCTTTTGTTGATTTTTTTTTCTGGACTTGTGATTTCAATGGTATAAGGGAACTCCCTTTGAGGGAACTCTTGCACCAGCATAGAATTTCCCTGATTCTGACAGTTGCCATATTTAGAGAGTTGCCCAGGATGTTGAGAAGCTGTGACTTGCCCAGGATCAAATAGCTAACATGGATCAGAAGCAGGGTTTGAGCCCAAATCTTTGTTACTTTGAGACCAGTTCTTTATCCGCTGTGCCACAGCTGGCCATCTCCTTATCAATACTGACTATCTGGGCCTCAGCGTCTTTCCTTTCTCATGGTGTCGTCATGATGCTTCCCTTGGGCACAGCCTCTTGGCTGAGCAGGTCAGTCAGCCTGAGTCTGTCAGAGCTCATCCCCCAGTGGTCAGGACTGTCTCTCTTCTAAAATGACTGAAGTCATACATCTCAGAGCTGCCTTTTTCATTGATCCTCAGCACTCCTTCCTGATAGATGCAGTGTCTCCTACTGAGTAAGAGAATTCCACTAAAAGATTCCATGGCCAAAGAAGACAGGAGAGAGAAATCCCCTCTCCTTTCCCTGAGGCAAGGAATAAATACCTTCATGACTGACTCCCTTCTATACTGCCAGAGATCATATTACTTGGAGATTTCTCATTTCAATTCACTTCTTAGATTCTCTCAATTTTTTTAAGGCAATTGGGGTTGTCACTTGCCCAGAGTGACACAGTACTAGTAAGTGTCCGAAGTCACATTTGAACTCGGGTCTTTCTAATTCCAGGGCTAGTGCTCTAGGAACGCACCACCTAGCTTCCTCATTTATATCAATTTTTAAAGGGTGATAGGAAATGTGGCTGATCCCTGGCCAGCTGATAGCTCTGTTAGGAATAGAGATTACCTGTGATTCTACTACTATAAGGTAAGCATCTTCTCTGCAATTCATAGTCTTAGTTGCCTAACGATTCTACCTAAATTAATTTACTTGTTCAGTGCCATGCCAATCAAGCTACCAAAAAATTGTTTTATACAGCTAGAAAAAATAGTAACAAAATTCATCTGTAAAACAAAAGGTCCAGAATATCAAGGGAATTAATGGAAAGAAATTCTAGGGAAGGTGGTCTAGCCATACCAGATCTTAAATTGTATTATAGAGCAGCAATCATCAAAACTACTTGGTACTGGCTAAGAAATAGGGTGGTGGATCAGTGGAATACGTTAGGTATACAAAACACAATAGTCAATGACTATAGTAATCTACTATTTGATAAACTCAAAGACCCAAGCTTCTGGGATAAGAACTCACTATTTGACAAAAACTGCTAGAAAAAGTGGAAAATGGTATGGCAGAAATTGGGCATAGACCAATATCTTACACCGTATATCAAAATAAAGTCAAAATGGGTACACGATTTAGATAGAAAGGCTGATACTATAAGCAAACTGGGAAAGCAAGGAATGGTTTATCTGTCAAATTTATGGAGAATGGAAGAATTTATAACCAAACAAAAGATAGGGAACATTATTAAATGCAAAATGGATATTTTTGATTATATTAAATTGAAAAGTTTTTGCACAAAGCCAATGCAACCAAGATTAGGAGAGAAGCAAAAAATTGGGAAAGAATTTTTACAACCAGTGTCTCTGATAAAGACCTCATTTCTAAAATATATAGAGAATTGAGTCAAATTTATAAGAATACAAGTCATTCCCCAATTGATAAATGATCAAAGGATGTGAACAATTTTCAGATGAATAAATCAAAGCTTATCTATAGTCATATGAAAAAATGCTCTAAATCTCTATTGTTTAGAGAAATGCAAATCAAAACAATGCTTAGGTACCATATCTTACCTACCAAATTGGTTAACATGACAAAACAGGAAAATTATAAATGCTGAAAAAGATGTGGGAAAATTGTAATACTAATGCATTGTTGGTGGAGTTGTGAACTGATCTAACCATTCTGGAGAACAATTTGGAACTATACCTAAAGGGCTATAAAAATGTGCATACCCTTTGACCCAGCAATACCACTTCTAGGGTTGCATCCCAAGGAGATCATAAAAATGGGGAAAGGATCCACATGTACAAAAATATTTATAGCAGCTTTTTTTGTCATGGCCAAAAATTGGAAATTGAATGGATGCCCATCAATTGGAGAATGGCTGAACAAGTTGTGGTAAACAAATGTAATGGAATATTATTGTGCTATAAGAAATGATGAGCAGGAGGACTTCAGAAAAATCTGGAAAGACTTAGATGAACTGATGCTGAGTGAAATGAGCAGAAACTAGAGAACACTGTACGTAGTAATAGCTACATTCATGCGATGACTAACTTTGATAGACTTAGCCCTTCTCAGCAATGCAAGGATCTAAGACAACTCCAAGACTCATGATGGAAAATGCTACCCACATCCAGAGACAGAACTATGGAGTCTGAATGCAGATTGAAGCATATCATTTGCTCTGTCTTTTTTTTTCTTTCTTGTGGTTTCTCCCATCCATTCTAATTCTTCTTTACAATATGCCTAGTGTGAAAATATGTTTAATAAGAATGTATATGTAGAGCCTTTATCAGATTGCATGCTGTCTTGGAGATGGGGAGGGGAGAGAGGTGGAGAAAATTTAAAACTCAAAAGCTTATGGGAGTGAATGTTGAAAACTAAAATTAAATAAATTAATTTAAAGAAGAAAAAAGAAAGTTGCCTAGAACACTGAGAGGTATAATTATTTGCCCAGGGTCACATAACCAGTATCTTCCAGGCAGATTTTCTAGCTAGTCATGCTGTTTCCCACTTCCTCCAAAGCAGCTATTGTACTCAGCCTACTGACTTACCTCGCTCCCTTTAAGTCCCACCTAAAATTCCTTCCTCAGCCCTCTTTATTCTGGTACCTTCCCTCTGTTAATTATTGACTATTTATTCTTTTTATAGCTCGCTTTGTATATATTTGTTTGTTTCTCCTGGGAAAGATTGTAAGCTCCTTCAGGGCACGGCCTGGGTTTTTTGTTTTGTTTTGTTTTGCCTCTTTTCGTATCTACCCTAGTGCTTAGCAAAGTTCCAGGCACATAGTAAGTGCATAATAAATATGGACTAATTGATTGATACTGACTGGCCCAGTCTTGCTTAGCTTCTAAGATCATGAGAGATTGGGCACTTTCAGGGTGATATCTGGCTAGCTGCTAATTCCATCAGTTTTACAGAAAATATCTTTATATCTGGTCCTCTAAGACTAACATCTTCCTTTTTCTGCTATCTGCTTTTTATCTGCAGTTATTATATCAACTGGGCTGGAGGAAAATCAATTGATAGTTGTGTCCTGATCAACTTCTCCTAAAATGCTTAAGTTGTATGTTCCACTGACCTACTTTTCCTTTTTTTAATCAATAGCATAAAGTTTTTATAATTCCTATTTTATATAATAATAATTTTATACTTATATATTTTATACATTTTATATTTTATAATATATAATAGTACTATATTGATATATAATATAATATATTTTTGATACATATTTTATAATTACCATTTTGTATAATGGCTTGAAATCTAATAGCCCCATGCATTCCCACTTTTGAAAATTATATCTTGATCTTTTAACAAGTGAATTTTATTTTTTTGTTTAATTTTCAAGTATCTCTTTAGTAATTTGATTTGTATAGCATTAAATCTATAGAATAATTTGGGCAGTGGCATTATTTTTACTATGTTAGCACAGCCATAAATATTCTTTCTGCAATTATTTAGTTCCCTTATTTCTATAAAATTTTTGTTATAGCTGTAGTTATGTTAGTTCTTGGTAGGGGAGGTTAATTTCCAGATATTTAATGCATATGTTGTTTTCTTAAATAGAATTTCTTCCTCCTGACTTTTGTTATTAATGTAGAGAAAAGCTAAAGATTGTTGCAGACTTTTTTCCTTCTACTTTACTGAATAATTGATTAGTTATTCTGATTTTCTCAATTAATATTTTTATTCTATAGGGTTCTCCAAGTAAATCATTATACAGCTTCAAAGAGAAGTGTTTCCTTTATTTTTTCCAGTGCTTATTCTCTCAATTTCTCCTTCTTGTCTTATTGTTAGAGCTAACATTTTAAGTAGTATGTCAAATAATTTCAAATGCAGTGGGCATTCTCACTTCCATTTTTTTCCATTACAAATAATGATAGCTCTTGGTTCCACCAACAGTGTATTAATGTCCAAATTTTTCCACATACCCTCCAACATTTGTCATTTATCTCTTTTATAATTTTAGCCAATCTATAGGCATGAGATGATATCTCAGTTGTTTTAATTTGCATTTTTCTAATCAATAATGATTTAGAACATATGGCTATATGGCTATACCCAATTTTCATATGACTCTAGACAGTTTTGAGTTCTTTATCGAAAAACTGCCTGTTTGACAGTTTTCAGAGGAAGAAATTAAAACTATTTATAGTCATATAAAAATGTTCTAAATCACTATTGATTAGAGACGCAAATCAAAACAACTCTAAGGTACTACATCACACCTATCAAATTGGTTAAAATGACAAAACAGGAAAATTAGAAATGTTGGAGAAGATGTGGGAAAGTTGGAACACTAATTCATAATTGATATAGTTGTGAGCTGATCCAACCATTCTGGGGAGCAATTTAGAACTATGCCCAAAGGGCTAGAAAAATGGGCATGCCCTTTGACCCAGCAATACTATTTCTAGAGCTATATCCCAAAGAGATCATAAAAATGGAAAAGGACCCACATGTACAAAAATATTTATAGTAATTCTTTTTGTGGTGACCAAGAACCAGAAATCGAGGGACTGCCCATCAACTGGAGAGTGGCTGAACAAGTTGTGGTATATAAATGTAATAGAATACCATTGTACTATAAGGAATGATGAACAGGCAGACTTCAGAAAAACCTGGAAAGAATTATATGAACTGATGCTGAGTGAAGTAAGCAGAACCAAGAGAACATTGTACACAATAACAGCCACAGTGTATGATGACTGACGTTGCTAGACTTAGCCCTTCTCGGCAATAAAAGGTCCTAAAACAATTCCAAAGAACTCATGATGGAAAATGCTATCCAGAGAAAGAACTATGGAGTCTGAATGCAGAGCAAAGGAGACTATTTTCTTTTTTGTTGTTCTGTTCTGTTCTGTTCTGTTTTTTTTCTTTCTCATGGTTCTTCTCATTCATTCTAACTCTTCTATACAACATTAATAATGTGAAAATATGTTTAATAGGAACGTATATACAGAGCCTATATCAGATTGCATGCCATCTTGGGAAGAGGGGAAGAGAGGGAGGGAGAGAAATTTTAAAATTTATGGAAGCGCATATTGAAAACTAAAACTAAAATAACTTAAATAAAAAAAAAGAAAAACTGCCTGTTCATATCATTTGACCATTTATCAATTGGAGAATGAGTCATAGTCCCATAAATTTGACAAAGTTCTCTATATATTTGAGATATGAGACCTTTATCCAAAAACCTGTAAAAATTTTTTCCCAGTTTTCTGCTTTCCTTCTAATTTTGGCTCCATTGGCTTTACTTGTACAAAACCTTTTTAATTTAATGCAATCAAAATTATTCATTTTACATTTCACAATGCTATCTCTTATTTATTTATAAATTCCTCTCCTACCTATAAGTCTGATAGGTAATTTGCTCCACATCCTTCTAATTTTATTGTGACATCTCTCTGTATATCTAGGTCATGTATCCATTTTTACCTTATCTTGCTAAATGGTATAAAATATTGATCTAGACCCAATTTCTGCCAGACCGCTTTCCAGTTTTCCTAATAATTTTTTAACCAAATAGAGTGTTCTTATCCCTAAAGTTTGGATCTTTACATTTGTCAGACACAAGGTTACTAAAATAATTTATTATAGTGTGTTGTATGTCTGCTCCATTTCACTGATCCACCTTTTTATTTCTTAGCCAGTATTAGATAGTTTTGATAATTATTCCCTTATAATATAGTTTAATATCTGGTACTGCTAACACTCCTTCTTTTACATTTTTTTATTAATTCCTTTTATTTTCTTGACATTTTGTTCTTCCAAATGGATTTCATTATTATTTTTTTCAAGTTCAATAAGATTTTTTTTTGTAGTTTAATTGGGATAGCATTGAATAAGTAGATTAGTTTAAGTAGAATTGCCATTTTTATCATATTGGCTTTGCCTACCCATGAACAATTAATATTTCTCCAATTATTTAAATCTGACTTTATTTTTATAAATAGTGTTTTATAATTATGTTCATGTAGGTCCTGGGTTTGTCTTGGCAGGTACACTCCCAGTTATTTTACTACAGTTATTTTAAGTGGGGTGTCCTTAACTATCTCTTGTAGGGTTTTGTTGGCGATATATAGAAATGCTGATGATTTATGTGGGCTTATTTTATATCCTTCTACTTTGCTAAAATTATTGTTTTAACTAACTTTTTAGTTAAATCTCTAGGGTTTTCCAAGTATATCATCATAGCATCTGCAAAGAGAGACAATTTTATTACCTTATTGCCCATTCTCATTCCTTCAATTTCTTTTTCTTCTCTTATTGCTATTGCTAGTATTTCTAATACAATACTGAATAATATTATTGATAATGGACATCTTTGTTATACTTCTGATCTTATCGAGAAGGCTCCTACCTTTTATCTTCATTACAAATAATGTTTGCTAATGGTTTTTGCTAAATACATCTTATCATTTTAAGGAAAAATCAACTTATTCCTATGCTTTCAAGAGTTTTTAATAGGAATGATTGTTGAGTTTTGCCAAAAGCTTTTTTCTCCATCTATTGCTATAATCATATGATTTTTATTATTGATATAATAAATTATGTTTATAGTTTTCCTTATGTTATACTATCCCTGCATTCCTGGTATAAATCCCATTTCATCACAACATACAATCTTTGTGATACATTGTTATAGTGTCCTAGCTAGTATTTTATTTAGGATTTTTGCACCCATATTCATTAGTGAAATTGGTCCATAATTTTCTTTCTCTGTTTTTGCTTTTTCTGGTTTAGGTATTGGTATCATATTTGTTTCATAAAAGGAGTTTGGTAGGACTCCTTTTTTGCCTATCATTCCAAATAATTTATTTAATCTTAGAATTAGTTGATCTTTAAATGATTGGTAGATCCAATCTATCTGTCGTCTATCTGATACTGACGCTTTTTTCTTAGGAAGTTCATTAATGATCTGTTCGATTTCTTTTTCTAAAATAGGTTTATTTATTCTAAAATAGCTTTATTCTATTTCCCCTTCTGTTAATCTAGATGGTTTATAGTTTTGTAAATACTCTTCCATTTCATTTAAATTGTTAAATTTATTGGCATATAGTTGGGCAAAATAACTCCCAATAATTGCTTTGGTTTCATCTTCATTAGTGACAGTGACCCTTTTCATTTTTTATACTAGTAATTTTGTTTTATTCTCTCTCTCTCTCTCTCTCTCTCTCTCTCTCTCTCTCTCTCTCTTTCTTTAAATCATATTAACCAATGGTTTATTTGTCTTCTTGTTTTTTTCATAAAGCCAACTTAATTCAATGGTTTTCTTACAGTCAATGTTTATTAATCTCACCTTTAATTTTTAGGATTTCCAATTTGATGTTTAATTGGGGGTTTTTGATTTGTTCTTTAATGCACTGAATTCTTTGCACCCTAATGAAAAATAGTTATAGTCTCATCCCATAAATATCAAAGATTTATTATATCTAATTTTTCTAACATTCTGTTCAGATTGCTAATCGTTTTTGTTATCATTCTGTTAGATTTGACTAAGCCTCAAAGAGACATGTTGAAATTCCCTATAATTATCATATAAGGGTGGAAACCCCACCCTCACATCAACCCCAATTAATCAAAGAAAGCCCAGCCAGCTTAACTGAATTAATCAATCAAAAGTGTAAACTAAGTGGAACAAGTCCTTAATAAATTTGAGAAGATTAAAGGGCTTTAATGAGAGATGTTATACAAGAAATATCTTGTAGTCGTCTGAAAGAATCAGATTCAACCCTGCACTTATACATAACATAACAAGCCAGTTTGCAGTGCTTTGGTCCAGGAACAGGCCAGTCATGTGGTGGTCAAATCCAATGGTGAAGGACTTCGAAGATATAATTACTCTTAAGAGAAGGGATAGAAGTGAATTTCTTTCTTCCTCTCCCACCCTGGCAAGTGAATTTCTCAAAGAGGTTCTAAAGATTAGAAGTTTTAGAGTTCTCAGAGGTGTCAATAGGAATATTCTCAGGGCATCAGTGGTTGATTCTGCATCATGAACTAAGAGACGCACTGAAGACAAAGTAGATAGGTGGAAGAAAGACAGCTTTAGGTCTTTAAATTGGTACTAACTTGGAAGGAAGGAAGGAAGGAAGGAAGGAAGGAAGGAAGGAAGGAAGGAAGGAAGGAAGGAAGGAAGGAAGGAAGAGATGAAAGAAATAAAGAAAGAAAGAAGGAAGGAAGGAAGGAAGGAAGAAAGAGATGAAAGAAATAAAGAAAGAAAGAAAGAAAGAAAGAAAGAAAGAAAGAAAGAAAGAAAGAAAGAAAGGAGGGAAGGAAGG
>CM053622.1:525485136-525503116 GCA_028646595.1 Phalanger gymnotis | reverse complement strand
GGGATTGAACCCCTTAGCGCCTTCGGATTACTGGAGGACCCAGTGGATCCTAGCTAGGAAGCACTTGGTTTCAAGTCCCACCTTACGCACTTAGGAACTAGGCAAATCATTTAGCCTAAGATTCTTTCCTCACAGTTCAAAACGGGATGGATAACAGTAGCACCGATCTCATAGGGTTGTTTTGAAGACCAAATCAAATAACATAGGTCAAGTGCTTTTGCAAATCCTAAATTGCCATATACATGGTATTCTTCTTGGAACTTCACGGAAATAAGACTGTGTCTTCTTACTCTGTGCAATTTACTTAATCTCTTTGCCTCAACTGCCTCAATTCATAACGGGAGAAAATGGAAAAAAGTCACCTCAAGAAGTAATCTTCATGCTCTAGATCCTATAAAATTTTAGGGAATTAGCGATTATCTACAGTTTATCCTGTGTTTATTTTTTTTTTTTGGCACATAGCTATTGAAATGCTTTCCATTTACAAGCGTTTCTCGGGTAGTTTTGTGCACCACATCCATTTTTTAACATCGTTCTTAATAAAACTTTTATGATAACCTAGTCTTTTCTTGCATAAATTCAAGAAATGTATTGCATTCTGTTTACCACCCCATTCCCCCCCCCCCCCCCCCCCCCCCCCCCCCCCCCCCCCCCCCCGTCAAACTTGGAGGGCAGAAATCGTGTGGGTGTTTGCCCAGCTTTGTAGTCCCAGCATTTGGCACAGTGCTAGGCACATAGTAGGTGCTTAATAAATGCTTGTTGACTGAGGGGTGGGGGCGGGAAATAAACTAAGCGGAACCGTGGAAGACACCAAACCCAATGCTAGTCATTTCTGCCTAAAGCATCGAGTTCCCATTTATCCCTGAGCTTCAGGTGAGAAACCCGGGCCGTCACACTTTGGGAAACGGTGCCCCCGGGCTTTGGGAGTAGGGAGAAGAGGATGTCAGAAGACCGTCTCCCAATGGAGACAGAAGCAGCGTCTGGGTCCGACTCAAGCCTCTCCAAGCCCCAGCACCACACCCCCGACCTTGCGAGTTAAGAGAAGACCTAGCGAAATTCTGCGCATCCTCAGGTACAGCGGCCCAGGTTCTGGAGTTCGGGTTCGTGCCCGCGCCTCCCCAATTCTCGCGAGAGTTCGCCTGCGCCGTGAAGCAACCCCGCGAAGTCCAGGCCCGGAAGGAGGATCCGGGAGTGGGTGTTGGGAAGGGGTGTTCCCACTCGGGTTAGTCTTTTCTGGCCTCAGGGGGTAACCCTGCCCCCTCTCCTTGGTCGCAGGGTTATTTCCGGACTCCAGACCGGAACCGGAAAGTTCTCCAAGAGTGGAAGGGCGGGGCTAAAAAAAAATCCAAAAAAAAGCGCGGCCCGAGCGCCGGGAGAACGACAGTGCTCGCTGTCGCGGTCGCCGTAGAGTCGCCGTTTCACGCCCCCCTGACCCCGCGCCTCCTCCCCGGTCTCCGCGGAGGTCCAGGCCGCGGCCTCGATGGACATCACGGCCAGTCTGAAGTCTGTGCTGCTGGCCATCAGCCAGTACAAGGCAGTCAAGTCCGAGGCGAACACTAACCAGCTCCTGCGGCACTTAGAGGTGAGAGGCTGGGAGGACGGCCCCTGCCCCTTATCCAGCCCCCGACCCTCTAGCCTCGACCTTCGATTCTCCGAAACCGCCCGCCCCCGGAGAAGTCCCAGGGCCAAGGGGCGGGGAAGAGGGACGAAGAGCATCCTCTTTTCTTCCCCCTTCCCTCTGTGGAGCCCTCAGTTTCCTTCATTGTAAAATGGTGAGAGTGAGAGCTTGCACCGCCTGCCTCCCAGGACGATTGTCTGGAAAGCCCTTTGTTCTCAGAAAGTGCTTTTCCCCCTAATGTTTTGCATGATTTCATGTGTATAGTTGATAGTGTGTTTGCTTTCTCGATGGGTGTGGGAGGTCCTGGGGGCAGGGAGAGAATTCAGAGCTCAAAATAAAAGAATGTTAAAAATAATAAATGGTTTCAAAATGCCAGACTGTTCTGTCACAGCATCTTTTTAAGAAAAACCCAATTTCTTCAATGTCAGGTGAAGAACCCTTGATCTAATGGTCAAACCCCTCCTGTTTTATAGATGAGGAAACTAAGGCCCGGTGAGGTGAACAAATTTGGGGGAAAAAAATCACAAAAGTTACAACTAGATTTGTAAAATCTCGGTCGGACCTTGGGAGTCCTTAGTTGTCAGGGCTCTGTTCTCACTCCTCTAGTTGTCACGGACGTACCTCCCCTTGTTTTATTCCGAAGCCCCCAGTGAGAATGATGTGATGTTTTATGGTTTGCAGAGCACTTCATTTACATGAGAGGCAGGTGCTTTTAACCTCCATCTCACAGAGGGGGAAAACTGACGTTTAGAGAGGCTGTGACTTGTTCAGCGTCATAAACGTTCAAAGTAATTAAAGGGGAATTTGGACTCAAGTCTTCCTGACTTGGAATCCAGCACGGTATTCATGAGGCCAGGCTGCTTTACAAGAATGTAAACTTCTCCAGAGCAGATATTTTAATTTAATTTTCTCTTTTAGCTTCAGTACCAAGCTGGAAGGCAAATACTTGTGTTAGAATGGATTGGATGTGTAATTCTGAAACTTTGCCTAAAACATCCCTCTATGAAATAGTCAAGCGGTCAGGACCTCCAAAACGTAAAACTTAGTACTATTTGAGGTAGCCCAGTTAGGGCTTGGGCAGCACTGATTGTTTATTTCAAGATTTACATTGATGGAAAACTTCTCCATGAGGGGGCCGTTACATTTTGTGGATAGCTCTTATTGTTAGGCTAAGGATAAGGACTTGCCACTTAGAGACTTGGAAAATTACCTAGAGCACAGAGGGTTTAGTGACTTGCCCCCCAGGTGTTCCTGGCTGGAGGGCTGCACTCAATCCTTTATTTCTGGACACCTCTTTCCATTGTTAGCCATGTGGATGTTTCATTCTTTTAAACTTTTAACCATTGTTTTTGTTCTGTGCTCTGCAGCCAAGTGCTCTGTCCACTGTGCCACTTAGTTGCCTCTAATTTGACATATGTTTAAAGAATGCAAACATTTTTGTATTAATTAAATACATATAATTGTAAAGGTAAAAACTGCAGTTTTTAGTTAGTGTTAACTCAGTTTGAGAGTATGTGCAATATTCCACATCTTTACTCTCTTCACTTTTGAAAAGAAGGGAAGAAGGTGTGTTTAACTCATCTCTTCTTTGGAGCCAAGCTTGGGCTTTATAATTGCACAGCAGTCATTTTTGTGGTTTTGTTGTTTTTCCCATTTAGATTACAATAGTCATGGTATATATCTTAGCTTTTGATTCTATATCACTTGGCATATTTTCCCATGCTTCTACGTATTCAAATTTAATGTTTTAATGGCATGGTAATATTCCTTTACATTTATGTACCACAATTTGTTTGGCTATCTTTCCATTCATAGGCATCTACTTTGTTTCCAGTCTTTTGCTACCACAAAAACGTTGCTATAAATATTTCTTTATTTGACCTCTTTGGAGTATATGCCTAGTAATAGGATTTCTGAGTGAAAGGGTATGGACGTAGAAGTCACTTTCTTAACGTAATTCCATATTGTTTCTAGGATGGTAGAACATAGCTCAGCCAATAGTATTTTGGTCTTCCTGTCTTTCTACAATCCCTCCAACATTGATTCATCACATCTTTTGTTATCTTTCTCAATTTGGTGTGTATGAAGCAAAACATGAGTTTAATTTTCATCTCTTATTTTTAGTGATTTGGAACAATATTTCGTATTAAGAGTTTGCAGTTCTTTTGAGAGCTATTTATTCATACCTTTTGAACACTTATTCAAACAAAACTCATTACTTTACAATGATTGTTTTCCAGGTCATTTCTGGACAGAAACTTACTCGATGGTTTACACCAAACCAGATACTGCCAAATGAATGCCTGAGCTGCCTTGTAGAGCTCCTTGAAGACCCAAATTTAAGCACTTCACTAACTTTGAGCATCATCAACCTGCTATCTCAGCTAGGTAAGGTTTCATTTCACTTTCTTGTTCTAGAAGGAAGGGAGGTTGAAGTAAAAGAAAGCAAAGCATTGCTAGTTTTGATGCTTCTAGTATAGTATCTCATTTGCAGAATATGATTCAGTTTCAAAATTAAATTACAAGAAATCAAGACAAATAGGCCCAGATAATAATACTGACATGTAGACATCAGACTTACAGATATATTGAAAAAATATGAAAATGCCTTAAAATAGTTGTGATTTGCAGTCTTAAGGTACAAATAATTCTGATTTAAGGATGATTATTTTTAATTAATACTTGTTACAATATATTAAATTAACCAACCATTTAAAGAAAAAAAATTATAATAGGCCACTAACTGTCATCGGTTCATTTTCATGCCTTATTTAGAAGCAGCTAAAGAAGACCTGGGTTTAAATCAAGACACATCTTAGTTATGTGACCCTGGTCAAGTCACTTCACCTCTGGTCTCCCTCTCAGTGCCCAGCCTATAAAATGGCACCTCCCAAATTGATGTAAGGATGAAATGAAAATAATCGTCAAGCGCTTTTGTAAACCTTAAAGCACCATATAAATGCTAGTTGTGGTGGTGATAGTGGTTGTTTTAATAGTATTGGAATTAGCTGAAAAGTTGCCAATAACATGCACAAATAGCAATCAAGAAGCGTTAAGTCTAATAGATTTTACCTGAGTTTTCTTTTAGATTTCTCAGGGGTTATGTAAGTATAGAACTGAAAGGGACCTTATAGGCTATTCAGTTCTTCACTTTATACATAAGGAAACAAGTTCAGGAATGTTCAGGGATTTGCTAGCCCTGATTGGCAGCTCTCACCACTGTCTTGTTGCCCCAGCAAAGCAAACTGGCCTAGAAGGTGGAAGGAGAGGATAGTTTGCTGAATGACCCATATTTTTACCTGGCTGAATAAACTGCTTCTTTTAATCCAATTTAAGTGTTGCTTGTCTTTTCCAGTGATAGTTCTTTTTGAAATATAATAAGAAAAATATATTCATACTAAGATTTAGAGGGGCTATGATCTGAACTAATGGAAGAAATGCCCACACCAATGAAAGTATAGATTCTTGAAATATAGTTAGGTAAATCTTGTCGTAATAAAGGTCATAAATTTGACATTTTAAACGTACTCATTTAGTCTTTGTGTCATTTTATTTTACATTACAGCTGTAGATGATGATACCAGAGAGTGGCTCCAGAACACTTATAATCTGAATAGTGTCCTGGCAGGAGTGGTGTATCGGAGCAGTACTGTTCATAATGACTCAGTTTCATTGCAGGTACAAAATGCTTTATTTTTACCTACTTTCTTTTCCTATCCTTGCTCATTAAATGACAAGAATTGAATTAAAACAATAATCTCTTATCATCAGTTAATTTAAGGTGTACCTACTAAGTACTGGAGAATTTGCTGTTTAGACATAGTCCTTGCCCTTGAGAAATTTAAAATTTGGTTGAACATGTCACTGTCATGTAAAAGCTTTCAATAGATAGTAATTTATCTTTATATAACTTAAGACAGTGCTGAACAAACATACGGCCCTTTTCTGAGGTGGTGTCCAGTTTTAATGTGCTCTGGGAAATTTCAAGTGGAACAGTAGTTTTAAGTAGCACTTTACAATTTACACGGTAGACTACTTTTCTCAAAATAATAAGAGATAAGTATTATGTTATCCACAATTTTACAAGTAAAGTTGAGGCTCATAGAGGTTATGACTTGTTTATTGACATAGCTAATAATTGGTAAAGTCAGGCCCCACACATAGGTTTTCTGATTTCAGGTCCACTAATGTTTCCATATACAACTCTGTTTTAAAGAGTATTATTTGGAGAATTAGAAAAGAAGATACCTCTGAGAGGAGAGATAGAGACAAGATGGCCTAATGGGAGTAGAATGTATATGCAAGAGGAAGTTAGGAGATGGGCAGTTAGGTGGGGTCTTTTTCAATCTCAAAATTTACTCAGAATAACTTCTATTTCATAAAACCCCAAAACTTTTCCTTACCAAATAGAGATAGGGATTAGATCTGTTATTTCTCTGGTATAGGGCAGGGGTGGGGAACCTGCAGTCTCAAAGCTACATATGACTTTCTAGGTCCTCAAGTGCAGCCTTTTGATTTCATCCAAACTTCACAGAACAAATCCCCTTAATAAAAAGATGCACCTGAGGACCTAGAAGGCCACATGTTGCCTTGAAGGCCGCAGGTTCCCCATCCCTGGTATAGGGAATTCTTAGGTGAGGAAACTGCCACTACCAACGCGAGTTGGCATCTTCTCTGCAATGTAGTCTTTTTCTTTCTTTCTAACCTTTTTTTTTTTTTTTAAATGACTGTCCAACTTTCCCAGGCTCGAAGTGCAGGGCCTACTCACAGTCTCACTACTGATCAGTATGGCAGGTTTGACCTTCTTTAGTCAACCTGATAGTCAACTGCTTCTAGGGGAATCACATATTAATGCTGAATTTAGTGTAGACACCTGATCACGTAGTTCTATTATAGATCTAACACCTGAGCTTATTATGAGATCTGATCCCTTCAGCCTCAGCTGGGATTATGGTCTGCCATACCTAGCTTCAGTTTAGTCTTAAAAAGTGACCTTAGAAGATTCAGCCTGAGTAAGATTATGATGTAATTGAAAAATACTTGACAAGATAAATTAAAAATGCAATAGAATATAGATAATGTTAATATGTGATTTTTCTAAGTTAATATGTGGCCTGCAGGGTACCTTATGTATTGTTTATTGGCACCATTTTTTATTTGACTTTGATACCACTGACCTAGAGCACTAAAAAGGTAACTGACTTGCCCAGGGTCATACAGCCGGGATGCGTCAGAGATAGAATTTGAACACAGGATGGAAAAACCTCAGTTTCCCTCTATCTATACTCCTGTGAGCAGAAGTATTTTTATGTTTATATGGTATATTTATATGTTAATAACCATTTTATTACCTGCAGTGCCTTCAACTCCTGAAGAAGCTGACCTACAATGTCAAAGTTTTCCATTCTGGTGCCAATTTTGATGAGCTAATTACATTCCTGATAGGTCATATGTAAGTAATATATGCATATATATATATATATATATATATATTTATCTTTACTCCAAAGAAAAACTGTAGGCTATCTACATTTTTGAAAGCAAAATTGTTTTATGTTAAGTAGTTTTTTAAGCATGTCATCTTTTTCTAGAACCACATTGTAAGTTGTGATTCTGAGTGCTTGATGGGTATGCAGATAAGTTCTAGAAGGTCTTACCATGATGGAACTAGTTGGTTACAGACTTGGAAATGAATTACGTGTCTATTATCCCAAGAACTATGCTACTGAAATTAGGAGGTGCTTATCACTAGAAAGTTGATTATCAGACGGTGATCTTTTTTTGGCGGGGGGTGGGGGGGTGGTCCCAGCAGCTCTACAGGTGTGTAGGGATTGTGATATGCCTTGGTGGAGCAAGTATTCCCATCTTTGAACATTGAAGTAAAAAGTATGTTTATTTTTGTGGAAAAAAAATCTGAAAGTTGCTCCTTCCTTTTTCTTATTTGAAAACCTCAGTATTATAAAGTATCTCTATGTTAATAAGTTGAATTGAGAAATCGTGTGGATTCAATCAGTATTTTTAGAGAATGGTTAAAGAAAATTATAAAGTCATAATAAAAATTTCTACATGGATTTAGTCTAACAACAAATGAATGAATAAAGTATTTATTAAACACCATGTGCAAAGCTTTGTGTTAAGTTCTGGGGATACAAATAGAAAATTAAGACAATTTTTGCTCTCAAGAAGTTCACATTCTAATGGGGGAAGATTTCAGATGCAAGTCATTTGGAAAAGTCTCATGATCCTTAGGGTACAGTGCAAAGCAGATGCTCATAGCTCTTTTTTATTGTCATTTCCTCTGATAAAATTGTATCAATTTTCAGTGTACAAGGCAATGTACAATTCATAGTCTCATAGGCTTTTATTTGCAGTTTTTCCATGTTGAAACTGAATTAATTTGATTTCAAAACATGTATTAAATGATTGCCATAGTCTTGTTTGACCTGTAAGAGTAAAAAGGAAAATGTTCAATTAACTGCTCTAGTTACTAGAAATCAAATGTTTCAAATGTGACTTACCATATATCATTTTAAGTAGATTGGAATTCAACATAACATAGTCTTTTTTTCCTTTTTTTGTTCTCCTGAAACAAAATATAGTCAGTCTCCTGAAGATGAATTAACAATGTCTTGTCTAGGACTCTTGGCAAATCTTTGTCGGCACAACCTATCTGTTCAAACTCACATAAAGTCTTTGGTAAGAATTCTTTGTGTGTTTTTAACCTTCCAGCTCTTGTGTTGGGTTTTTTGTCTCAAGGAAATATTACTATTTTGTTATTTAATGTGAAGACTTGTTTGTCCGTATCCATTTTATCTGATGCTTCAGAGCTTATAAAAAGATTGAAAATTAAACGAAGCAGTCTAAAGTGTTCCCATCTTTGGATTATACTTTGAAAGACTCTCGCACAAGTGTAAAACACTGACTTCTTTCAACATAGTATTATGTTGGAATTCCAAAGAAAACTTGGTTTAAGAGTATATTTGAGAAATGGTGGATTATTTTGTTAAAGGTTTAAAATCATATTGGGTTCCTTCTAAGGTGAGTCAACTCATCATTTTATGGCTCTCAAAGAATTCTCTTATTAGTATTTATTTAAAATCATGGAACCCTGAATTGAAGAGACCTTAGAAATTATCTGGGCCTATCCTTATAAGGATGAAAAATTTGAGATCCAGAGAGTTTAAGTGACATGCCTCAGATCATAGGCAGAGCCAGGGCTGGAAACCACATTTCCTTAGTCTGGTTTATAATTCATCAAGCATTTATTAAGTACTTGCTCTATGCTAGAGATAAAAAGACAAAACCAAAATATGTTCTTCTCTTAAGGAGCATGCATAATGTTGTGTGAATGGGGGATGGGGTAGGGAGGAGATAAATATAAGATATTTCTTGTGGGGAGGGCACTGGCAGTGGGGATGGTATATCAAGATAAGACTATAAGTCCTATCATGTAGGTAAGTGGCACTTGAGTGGAATCTAGGAATCTTAAGAAGCAAATGCATGAGGTTCAGCTTTTACAAAAGTATGAAGATTAGAGATGGAATGTGCTGTATGAGAAGTAAGTAGACTTGTTTAGTTGGAATCATAATATGTGAAAGGGAGTTATGTGACCATAGAATTTAGTGAAGTTACTTCGTGCAAGTATTAAGTGTCAGAACTGGCATTAAAACCCAGGTCTTTTTACTTCAAGCAATGAAATTGTTACATAATTCTAGCTGTCACCCTTAAGCTCTTATTAGATTTAGCTAGATGAGCTTGAAACAAAATTGACTAGTTTCCCTTCCTCATCCCCAGCAGGACACAAAAGTAAATCTGTAGTCATTAGAAAGAAAGGATGTCAGTAACTGTTATTTGGATAATTAATTTCACCAGGTTAACTAGGCATTAAAAATAGCATTTTTTGAAACAGGGAAATGATAAAACGCATTTAAATAATCATACTTTTTAGTAACTGGAGCATGTCACACTAAATTTCAGAAGGAATAAACAACCGTCTACATTATTCATCAAAAACACTCCCTATCCTCAAAGACCCAAACCACAGGGCTTAGAAAATGACATAGCCGCAGAATTGTAAAGGACACTGGCCATGATTTCAAGAGTTTCCAATTTAATAGAGGTTATAGAGTATTTGTACAGTAATCTATTACAGAAAGCACAATGTTAGAAATACTATATGAATAATAACGTTAACTCAAGTGCCAAGTGAAAGAAGAATCATTTCTGACTAGAATTATTAAGAAAGGGCTTAAGGAGGAGCTGGCATCTGAGCTGGTGCTTAAAGGATAGGTTTTTGATAGCTAAAGATGGGGAAAGAAACATTTCAGGTTATTTCAAGTTAAATATCATGTCTTTTTACAAGTACTTGGGATACAATGGAAAAACTAAATAGGCTTTTTCTCAAGGAGCTTATATTCTGATGAGGGTATAGTAAGCATTCATAAGTGAGTATGATAAAACATGGGGATTAATGGGAGCCACCAACAAGAGATCTTGCCCTAGGAATAATTGAGAGGTAGAATGCTTTCATTTGTTAGGAATGGGGTGGTGGAAGGGAGGAGGCAGCGTTACCCGAGTGGAGTCTTAAAAAGAATGTAAAGATTCTTAGAAGCAGACATGTAGAAGGAGGGCATTCTAGGCCTCTGTAGAGGCTTGGAGGAGGGCAATAGAATTCTTGGTTCAAAGAACAGCCAGTAGTGCAGTTTGTCTGGAAGACAGAACTCATAAAGGGTAGTAATGTGAAATTATGCTGGAAGCGCAAGTTGGGTCCAGATTTGAAGGACCTAAAATACTAGGGTAAGGAATTTTTATTTTATCTTAAAGGCAATATGGAGCTACTAAGGGTAGTCAAAGGAGTGACATAGATCTGTGTCTTAGGAAGGTTATTTTGGCAGCTTTAAGAAAGGTTATTTAGAGAGGTTATAAGAAGATCAACTAAGAGGCAGTTACATTATTCCACACGGTGGCTGAGAAGACCCTCAATTATGGCGATGACTAGGTGAATGGAGAGAAAGGAATTTGGTACTGCAGAGGTGGGGAGCCTGCAGCCTCGAGGCCACATGTGACTTTCTACGTGCTTAAACACAGCCCTTTTCCTTAATCCAAACTTCACAGAACAACTCCCTTAATAAAAGTATTCGTTCTGTAAAACTTGGACTCAGTCAAAAGGCTTCACCCAAGGACCTAGGAGACCATGTTTCCCACTGCTAATAGAGTGATTATTGGAACAAACCAGGTATGCAACATATATAAAGTAAACAAACCTAATAGCTTAGTTTTTGAGAAAAACAGACCCCAGCTACCAGTATGAGGAATCAGTATTTGATAAAAATTGCTGGTAAAATTAGAGAGCAATATGAAAGAAATTAAATTTATGCCAACACGTCATACCCTTGACCCAAGATAAGCTTCAAATGGATATGTGCCCTAGTTACATCATAAATAGATTAGAAAAACATGGAAAAAGTTGCCTATCAGACCTATGAGTAGAGGAAAAGTCCATGACCAAACAAGGCATAGAAAATATCACATGAGATAATATGTATAATTTTTATCATAAAATTTTTAAAGTTTTTCATAAATCCAATAAAGTGAAAATTAAAAGGGAAATATTTAACTGGGAAAACTAATGTTTGCAGAGGCTTCTCTGATAAAGGTCTCATTTCTAAGATCCAAGATACATTCATTTTCTAAGGCTATGAAAAGATACGTTTTCCAGGGAAGAAACCCAGACTATCTATAACCATATGAAGAAATACTCCAAATAACTAATACGCAAAGAAATGCAAATTAAAATAATTCTATGGTTCTACCTCAGATGCAGCAGATTGGAAAAGATGACTAAAAAGGAAAATGCCAAATGTTGGAGGGACTATGAGAAAATAAGCACATTGATTAATTGTTGGTGGACTTGTGAATAGGTACAACCATTATGGAGGGCAATTTGGAGCCATACTCAGAAAGTTATGAAACACTGTGTCCCCTTTGACCAAGATATTCCACTGTTAGATCTGTACTCCAAAGAAGTGAAAGAAAGAGAAAAAGTTCCTATGTGTACAAAGATGTTTATAGCAGCCCTCTTTTGTGGTGGCAAAAAACTAGAAACTAAAAGGATACACATCAGGGAAAGACAGAGTAAACTGGGGTATATGAATGTGATGGAATACTATCGTGCTATAGATGACTTCAAAGAAACACGGGAAAAAAACTCGTATGAACTGAAATAGAATGAAATATGTAGAATTTATACTATAATGTCAATAGTATAAAACGATTTTGAAGACTTACAAATTGATGAATGAAATAAACAGAACCAGGAGAACAATTTATACATTTGTTTGTAGAGACAAATGACATTCAGAGCTATAAGCACTTTGGTCAGCACCATGGCCATCTGTGATTCCAGTGGGCTGATGATCAAGCGTGCTAACCACCTCCTGATGGAGAGGTGATTTCAGGATGAAGAATGAGACAAAAGTTTTGTGAATATTACCAATAATGGGATTCGTTTTGCTTTACGTATTTGTTACAAGAATTCCCCCCCCCCCCAAATTGAGTGGGGATGGGAGAAGAAATTGGATTTCTGTTTAAGAAAAAAATAATTTTTTTTTTTAAAAAGAAAAGGAAATAGATTGTGCAAAAGAGAGGTAAGAATCAAGAATTACTCCAGTGGCTAAGAGAGTAGTAGTGAGATCAATAAAACAAAGAAGCTTGGGAGGATTGTGTTACTAGAACACAGTTAAACAACCATTCATCAAGTGTCTGCCATGTACAAGGCACAAAGAGTATGGAATAAAAATCATTCATGTCCTCAAGGAGCTCACCTTCTGCCAGGATAATAGAGTAGGTAGAGAGAGAAGTAATTGCGAGATAATTTGAGCAGGGAGAAATCTAACAAAAAAGGGCAACCAGAAATGGTTGTATATGTGAGATGGAATCTGAACTAAGCCTTGAAAGAAAGCTAGGATTGTAAGTAGTAAGATTTTAAGGACATGAAAGGGAAAAGGAAAAGCAGTTCTAAAATGGGAACAGATTGGGCAGAAGCATGGAGACAAGAGGTAAAAGACTAAGCTTGAGAACAGTGAGTAGGCTTGTGTTGCCAGGACATAGTTTTTGAGGGAGAACTAATGATATATGTCCAGAACTGGAAAGGACCTCATTCCGTCTAGATTTTTGTTTTATAGGTGAGGCAATGCACATACAGTGTGAAAAAATCTTGACAAGGTAAACTGGAGCTAGGTTGTAAAGGGTTTTGAATGCTGGGCTGAGAAATTTATGTATGATCCTAAAGGTAAGAGGGAGACACTCAAGATTTTTGGTCAGAGGAACTATTTAAGGAATGTTCATTTGGCAGCACTCTGGAAGATAGATTGGGGAGAGGTAAAACTGTATTCAAACGACAGACTGCTCAACAGTATCAGAAGTTGCAAAGGTCAAGTGAGATGAAGATTGAGAAAATGCTATCAGATTTAGCAGTTCTAAAATCGTTGGTAACCTTGAAAAGAGTGGTTTGATTCAGTTGGGGTTGGAAGTCATATTGTAAGCATTGTGAATTGGATATATAAGCATAAATGAATTGGAGGGGGGAAATGGAGATGAGTGTCATAGATAACTTTTTAGGAGTTTGGTCATGAGAGGGAAGCAAGATGACCGTTGCCTGGGGAGACTGGTAGGTCAAGTGAGGATCTTTTTTTAGGATTGAAGAGAACTGAATTTTTTTTGTGAAGCAGTAGGAAAAATGGTAGTAATTATGGAAAGATTGCTGATAAGAGAGGGAGTGATCAAAAGGGCAAGCTTGCAGAGTATATAGGAAGAAGTTGGATCAAGGGCAAAAATAGAGGTTTTGGCATTGCTGAGGAGAAGGACCACCCTTTTTTGGGAGACTAGAGCACAATGAAGAGAAAAGGAGGATAGTATAAAAGAATTTTAAAGTATAGTATAGTAGACAAAATGCTGTTTTGGAAGCAGGTGGCTTCTATTCATTTAATTAGAAGGTAAGGGTCTCTGCTGAGAGGAAAGAGTTTATAAAAAGGACTTGGGAAGAGAAGGTTTGGAACGACCACTATCACTTTCATGATAGTGTCAATCATGGAAGAAAAAAAGGACAGCTGTGTAGCATGCAGGGCCCAGTTAATATCAGATAACTTAAATTTGTACTTGACAACATTACTGTTTCTACTCATGTTCACCATCAGAGGAAGGATCAGAGGAAGCAGATGATGAGGGTAATTTAAGGTTGGCGGGGAGGGGTTGGAATATATTAATGGGGATAAGACAAGCAAGGGATAAGGAGGCATGGTGGCAGGAGTCAAGAAGGCAAGGTAGTCAAGAGTAAAGGGCAGTATAATTGAACTGTAGGTGTAATAACTGAAAAGAATAAAGTCATCAGAGTTGATAAACTGGAAGAACAAGGCCATGTATAGTTACTAGAGATTCTAGTAAATAAGTGGTTTGAGGAGCAGTGAGGCAGAGGGAGACGTGGAAGGGATAGAAAGTTTCAAGCAGAGAAACAGGCTCAAGATTATAGAGCTAGTAGCATAGTTACAAGTGACGGTTCTCTGAACTAGGTTATATTTATCCCTGTAGGTTGCTGAGGTGAAGAGTTAAGGTTGAAGAGATGGGTGTTTGAGAGGACTTCAGTGTCTATATTGGAGATTGTGTTTCATAGTGGCTACAGTTATGATCAAGAACACTGCCTCAGATACTTATTAACTTTGTGACCCTATACAAGTCATGTAACCTCTTCTAACTTAAGTTCCTCTTCTGTAAAGAAAGTGATGTTTGGAGACATTAGGCCTCTTAGGTGGATATTGGGATGGAAGCTAAAATTGCTAAGCAAGTTGATTAGAGAAAAATGGGTCTGTAGGAAAAATGAATCAACTTTTGAAATCATCAAGGAAGGTAGAAGTTTTTCCTAGAGTTTGAGAGAAAAGGATAATAAGAATAGAAAGGAATAGTGTAGTAGTGTGATACAGATTAGAAAGGAGAAAATGAAAACATTTCATGGAACATTTATCAGATGAAGAAATGAATAGTGATAATTGATAACTGTCTTGCTGAAGGGTACTGATTACAATAGTACAAAAGTTTCAGTCTTCCAAGAAGATTTATCCAAAAAAAAGCTATTTTTTTTTAGTTTTTCCCCACTTAATAGTATTTTTTCAATTATATGTAAAAATAATTTTCAGTATTCACTTCTGTAAGATTTTGAGTTCCAAATTTTTCTTCCTCTCTCTTCCCCTCCTCCCTTCCCAAGACAGCAAGTAATCTGATCTAGGTTATAAATGTACAATCGTATTAAATATGTTTCCACAAAGAAGAATCAGAACAAAATGAGAAAGAAAAAAACAGAAGATGAAAATGAAAATAGTCTGCTTCGATCTGCATTCGGACTCCATATTTCTTTCTCTGCATGTGGATAGCATTTTCCATCATTAGTCTTTTGGAATTGTCTTGGATCGTTGTATTGCTGAGAAAGAGCTAAGTCTATCATCATTGCACAATGTTGTGTGTACCATGCTTACTTCATTCAGCATCAGTTCATTTAAGTCTTTCCAGGTTTTTCTGAAGTCCACCTGCTCATCATTTCTTATAGCACAGTAGTATTCCATTAACATTATTGTACAACAACTTGTTCAGCCATTCCTCAGTTGATGGGCATCCCCTCAATTTCCAAATCTTTACCATTACAAAAAAATCTGCTATAAATATACATGTAAGTCCTTTCCCCTTTTTTTGTGATCTCTTTGGGATACAGACCTAGTAGTGGTATTGCAGTCTTTTAGCCCTTTGGGTATAGTTCCAAGTTGCTCTCCAGAATGGTTGTATCAGTTCAAAATTCCACCAACAATGCATTAGTGTTCCAGTTTTTCCACATCTCCACCCTTTGTCATTTTCCTTTTCCATCCTATTAGCCAATCTGATAGGTGTGAGGTGGTACCTCAGAATTGTTTTAATTTGCATTTCTCTAATCAGTAGTGGTTTAGAGCATTTTTTCATATAACTATAGATAACGTTAATTTCTTTAAAATAATAGCTATTTGAGTGTGGCTACATAGGAGAAGGATTAAAAAATATTTGATAGCCTTTTCCCGGTATGGATGAAAGGAAAATTATGGCAAATTTTTTTTTTTGCTATCTTTGGGGTTGGGGTTTCATGTTTTGCATAGCTGCTCGTTTTTATCAGCAAAATATCTTGTCTATGGAGGGTTTATAAGTGAGAAATCCTTATGAAGGATTATCTTTAAGGATCTTTCCAGATCTGATTCTGTAAACTATAATCCTTCATGTTAGAACTTAGAAAAAAACTTGGTCGTTTTTATAAAAGTGTCGTGTTGTACATGACACTTTGTACACTTGGATTACTTTGTACATGACACTTCTGTACTTTATTAATTTGTTAATTACTTATTGAGCACTTGCTATATGTACCTTATGTTCTCAGGAGGAGTAAAATACAATTTTAGACTAAATCTAATTTGTGTTAAATATTTTTCTTCTTCAGAGTAATGTGAAGACATTGTATCGTACTCTTATTAGCTTCTTAGCTCACAGTAGTTTAACTGTGGTCGTGTTTGCACTCTCAATATTATCAAGTCTAACATTAAATGAAGAGGTTGGAGAAAAGGTAAATATTGAGTTTTTAAAAAATAATTATAAACATAATTATTTTAAAATTCATTCTCTGGTTTTAACAAGTTATTACTGCTTTCATTGGCTTTTTGTTTTTGTTTTTTGATATATCGAACACCAATATTTGGTTCAGTTTTGTATGCATTATACCTCTTATATTTTATTTCTTTGTTTTTAAGCTATTCCATTCTCGAAACATTCATCAGACTTTTCAGTTAATATTTAATATTCTTGTAAATGGTGATGGTACATTAACCAGAAAGTATTCAGTTGACCTACTTATGGATCTTCTCAAGAACCCTAAAATTGCGGATTGTCTCACCAGGTACATCCATATTCTCTTGGTAAACTTAAAGCTTTTTTTCTAAACTGGTGTATATTGAGAACACCTCATTACTGAAAATATATCTGTCATCTTCATCATTCTCAGTGAAATTAATTCTAATGAATCACTGAAGACTATAAGCAGGAATGTTTTAACATTCTTCATTCCACTTATACTTCATCTTTGACTTGAAATACAAAAAGGTATTATGTGATTCATGTATTAAATCAGGGGTGTAAAATATATGGCCTACAAAATACTTGAGTGCAGCTGAACCAGATTAAAATGTAATTGGCAAGTATCTAACAAATAAAAATGCATTAAAACATAGATAATGTTAATGGGTTTTTTTTTTTAAGTCAATATGCACTTCTAAGTGACCTCTGTTTCTATTTGAATTTGGCACCACTGCCTTAAATGACTGCATCTATCTTTTATCTTCTAAATTTGGCTGTCTGAATTACCTTTATTCACAAAATAATTCAAGAATAAAAATTGGTTTTGAATGTCAAGTCAGGATGACTTTTTATATTAGTGGATAGTTATTTATTATAATGAAGGTTCTATTACAATTATTTATAAGAGCTATCATTTACCACCGTCTTAATAAGGAGCGCTTTCTACCTCCTGCTCTCTGTTCTCTGTTTCTTGGCTATATAGTTCATCATACACTTAATTTATGTAATTTAATATTCTAAACTAAATTCCTCTAGAATTGCCTTAACCAGAGGTGTCAAACTCATGAAAGAGGAACCAGATTAAAATGTAATCGGGAAATTTTTAAGAAAATGAAGATATAGTATAGCATAGTTAATGTTAATTTGTGCTTTTCTAATTCTTTTTGTTTTTTAAATTATTATTTATTTATTTAATATTTTTAGTTTTCAGCATTGATTTCCACAAGAGTTTAAATTACAAATTTTCTCCCCATTTCTACCCTCCCCCCACTCCAAGGTGGCATATATTCTGATTGCCCCATTCCCCAGTCAGCTCTCTCTTCTGTCACCCCACTCCCCCCATCCCCTTTTCCCTTACTTTCTTGTAGAGCAGAATTCCCTGTATATCTTATTTCTCAGTTGCATGCAAAAACTTTTTTTTGAACATCTGCTTTTAAAACTTTGAGTTCCAAATTCTCTTCCCACTCCCCTCTTCCCTCCCCACCCACCCTCCCTAAGAAGGCAAGCAATTCAACATAGGCCACATGTGTATCATTATGCAAAACCCTTCCACGATACTCATGTTGTGAAAGACTAACTATATTTTGCTCCTTCCTATTCTATTCCCGTTTATTCAAGTTTCTCCCTTGACCCTGTCCTTTTTTGAAAGTGTTTGCTTTTGATTACCTCCTCCCCCTATCTGTCCTCCCTTCTATCATCCCCCCTTTTTTATCTCCTTCCTCCTTTTCT
>CM053622.1:525465299-525484636 GCA_028646595.1 Phalanger gymnotis | reverse complement strand
GGCTGGGGGCTGGGAGGTCCGTGTGGGACAGACCTTACCCAGAGACCATCCAGGCTGTCCTGGGTTGGAGCCCTGCTTCCTTCTGCCACTTTGTGGGTTCTGCACCTCCACTTTAAATTTTCTAAAATGGAAAATGATTTTTTCCCTCTTATCCTTATGCTAACTTAACTTTATATAGTTGCCTAGCCCTCATGTTGATTGTAGACTGTTTCACAGTCTTATACTTGTGTTGAATACTTTGGTAGGAAAAGATTTCTTTAAATATAAGATTTGTGTAAAGTTTTCTTTTCTTTTAATGTTTAGTTTTAGAGACTAAGTTCTCTCCCTTTAATGTACTAAAATATAAAAACCAACTGCCGTCTTTGCTATATTCACTGTCTGGGTCAAAAGGTATTTTTTAGAAAATAGTCAGAGAGACCAGTGAAGCAGACTTACACAGAAAGGGGCTTGAATGAGTCAGAATTGCATGTCATTTTTTCCATATCAATTGGAATTTAAGCGCCTCGAGTTTTGCACTCCTTAATTGGAGCTTATTTTGAGAAATGTCAGCAGAATTATTCTCTCATCCCAAGTCAAAAAAATAAAGCCAAACAAAAGCAGACACTGATGCCTATTAGTGATGGAAAAGAAAAATTCGAGTAACCATTTTTGGATCATATTCCACCTTTTCTTACAACGAGGGCCTTTGCGCTTGGTGATCTTATTTACCTCTTTATGAAAGGATTCGAAATTCCCAAACATAGGAAAGAGAGTTGTTAAATGGAAGAGCCCAGGCTCCACAGAGTGAATAGTGTGGTGTGGATAACTAGTTTATTTTTAAATAAGTGTAGCTGTTTCCAAATAATAACTGCACATCTTTTGGTTTGACTGCATTGTCCCTTTGCCAAATGTCATAATATTCAGCCAGTTTTGTAAATAATTATCTAATGGCTTTCTGCTTTAAGTTACTTTTGCGTATACTATCAAGAAGATCATCAAACAATATAGTTTTAGATCAACTATTTAAAAATGTCCCTCCCCCCATTCTCTAAGCAGTATAGCGTCTATCGAGATTGGATTTATGTGTGAAGATTTTTGAGAAGTTGATCCTGATAATTGTGACAAAAACTATGGAGAGGTTTTTTTTAAGTATTTAATTTAAGATATCAAATCTCATTTTGGAAGAAAGATTTCAGATTTATCAGAAGTCACTAAGCAATGTGTGACAGCCTTGATTTGGCATATTAAATCACAAAAGTATATCTGTTTTGAATCAGTGGAGGTGAATCATACTAACACATGGCAGTGTAATAATTTGAATTCTTGTGTTTTGTTTCAAGGCGAGGACCCTTGCTTCTATGTTGAGAGAAGTTGAGCGAAAAAATGAAGAGCTTGGAATGTTACTGAAATCACAACAGATTGAATCAGAACGGGTCCAGAGTGATATAGAGCACCTCTTTCAACATAATAGGAAGTTGCAAACTGTGGCTGAAGAACATGAAGTGCTGAAAAAGTCCTATATGGAACTTATTCAGAGGTTTAACAAAATATTTTTGTGTAACATCAATGTCTTACATTTAAAATGTAGGCAGCCCTAATATACAAATAGGCTGTGTTTCTAACGTTCATTTATATGTCAGTTAATTGAAACTCAGAATACATTTTCCCAAAGAAACAATGTTATTAATGGTAGTTAGATTCCTAAATCAGCCCACAGAAGCCTTTTTAGTTTGTAATGTATCTGGTATATAGCACTTTGTAGTACTTTTGGAGTTATTCAAAGAGATAATGACTGATGACTTGGGATGTTTTAGAGGGAATTCATCCATTAGGCAAAGGAATAACATGCTATCATTCTAAAACCTAACCACTATGTGCAACCTATGTTTCTATGGGAAAATTTATTCTGAAATCGAAACTGAAATGCCAGGAACATCTCCCAACTCCTGAAATGGAAGTAGGGACTACCACTACCTCAATTTCTGCTAGGCAGTGGGAGTAAGTAATGGTGCTAAATGAGCCTGGGATGAAAGCTTTACTGAGATGTAAGAGGAGTGTTTGAAGATTCCCTCTGGACTAGCCTTGGGATAAAGCAAGAACAGGATTGAGAAGGTGATCCTAATCCCAAAATACCAATCAGACCACTTGACTTGATCAACCATACCCAGTTAGGATAATTGTTTGTGTATTAAACATATATATAAATTGGAGACTACTGCTGATATCACATTTGTTTTCTAAAAAGCTCATCTCACTTCACTGTTAATACTCAAACCTGGCATCCATTTTCGACATTCCATAGATTCTGTGACCAAGTGACCAGGACCTTTAACTGTGCATCTTGAGATGCCCCCGTCAGGCCATTAAATCTGGAAGACTTGAGTTGACAGGATTTAGCATAGTTCATGATCATAAATAAAAGTCCGTTAAGACACTTTATAAAAGCACTGCAATTCTTTCCCAATGTACATAAGCATTATCTTGACATACCAAGCAACCTACTTTACATTTCATGGCAAGCTCCTTTATATCCTTTAAAAGAAGCCCCACTTAGCTCAATATTCACAGAGATCATCTTGTTTACATGATATTATTAAGTAGTTGTATGGGGAGCTGTTTTGCCCAAGGTCATTGGCAAAGCTAAGGTGAAATACGGATTTCATTTCCAGTTAGTCTTGTCATTCTTCTCTGTTGCTTGATATTATTCTTATAATAATGATAGTGAATGTTTATGTAGCACCTACTATGTGCCGGACACTGTGCTGAGCACTTTATAGATATTTTCTCATTTGATCCTCACAACAACCCTGGGAGGTAAGTGCTTTTATTATCCTCATTTTACAGATGAGGAAACTGAGGGAAATAGGTCAAGTGACTTGTCCAGGGGTCACACAGCTTGGAAGTTTCTAAGGCTGAATTTGAACTTGTGTCTGCCTGATTCTAGGCTTAGGTCTCTCTCTGTTCTGCTATAGTTGCCTCTAATTTTATGGCCTTTATTTTTCACAGTGAAAACTTTGGGTCGTAACTTTAGATCTCATCTAGTATGATCTCATTTTATAGATGAGAACACAGACCTGGAGAGGTTAAGTGACTTGCCCTGGTAGTTATTGATAGAGCCAGGAATTGAATCCAGGTTGTGACTTTAAGTCCACTACTCATTCTACTGTGTTATTCTGCCTGGAGGTTGAGTCATTCTAAATTATTTTGGAGATTGGGGTAGAAGGGTAGGTAGGGGTGTTATGAGTAGGGTAAGATCTCATGAATTATCCCTTCTATACATATTGACTTTTAGCTTAGTGATATTTTCTTAGCTGTCTTTCCTTAGGGAGATAGATTAGGTCTTATTCAACTATGGACAATAGATTTGTTTATTTTTGTGAGAAGCACTTAAATAAGAAATAGGAGTTGGGTTTTATTTTTAAACAGGGAAGCACTAAGGAGAAAAGAGTTAACATTTCTTGTAGGCCGCTGGATGTTTTTGCCCTTTTTTTCTGAGCCATCTTTAGCCCCCAAATCATTCAGTCAGAAACCTCTGGTGTCCCTTTGGTGGCCATAAGTTCTCCACATTGGTCTTCGCTGATTGGTTAGGGTAATGAAGCAGCCCCTCCCATTCCTTTTATAATTGCCACTGCCTCAACTAACTCAGCTGTGT
This sequence comes from Phalanger gymnotis, assembly GCA_028646595.1. NCBI lineage: Eukaryota > Metazoa > Chordata > Mammalia > Diprotodontia > Phalangeridae > Phalanger > Phalanger gymnotis. The sequence continues at coordinate 525,481,005 of CM053622.1, read as the reverse complement.
TATAGTCTGAAATCTCTGTAAAAACTGATTATAATCTTTTATAGTCCAAGTTTTGTCTGTCCACAGCTCCCTAACTCTGCAAACACTCATTGAAGCAGTCATGTGCTTAATTATTAGCCAAGCTTAGGTGGAAAATGTTTGAATCATATCTTTTTCATAATTTTAAATACTTTTAAAAACATTTTTTTTGGTGTGTTGTGTGTGTGTATTCTAAGCCATGATTTCATTGGGAGGGTTAAGTAACTTGCCTAGGGTTCTATTGTCAGTATTTATCAAGGGAACTTGTGTGGCTACATGGTATTTCTCTTAAAAGAACTTAAACTATTAATCTTAATATGCACTTGCATTGGCATTTTTAATTAGCAAGAGCTAATATTTATTTTGAAACTTGAAATGTTAGCATTATATTTTAAATCATACGTATAGAAATTATAACTGGGCAGGATTTATGTGAATAACGAGGAAATTTGGAGCAGAATGGGGAACAAGAAGTGTGTGGTGACAATGTGATATTTCTGGAAAGGTATTTTCCTCCATCTCTATAACATCACCTTTATCTAAAAGATGAGCATTAAGCATGTCTCCTATTTTTAGTCAAGGAGACCCAAAAATTTCTCTCTAAAAGCTATCAGTGTTTCCTCCTGGATATGGAGGGTGAAAAAAGAAGTGAAGTTGAAGTGAAAATGTCTCTAGGAGGTGAATTAATATCTGGCATTAACTCATGGAAGGTCCTTTTAAGTGGTTTTCCATAACTAAGGATAAGTTATCTTCTGTTTATTGCCTTGCAGACAAAAAAGTAGAAAAATTAGAGTAAGAGCCATATAATTTTTTAATCCTAAATTTTACTAGTAACTAAAGGCAGTAGTAGTAATTACCATTTGCAGTATAATTTTGGAATAACTAAAGTTTTTTTTTTTTTTAACAGCCTCAACTTTCAGGGAAAACAAAATCAACCTGGATTTGTGACATGGACATTTTTTTTTTCTCCTTGAAAATTTATATATGTCCTTGGTGGAAATGAGTTTCTATAATGAATATGCCTATACCTACCATGTTTCCCACCATACCCTATTCTGGACAGTTTTATAAAAGGAACCAAAGTTTATCCATTTTGCTGTCATTTAAAATTGAAGTTCTCTGTTGCTGTGAATGTGGCACATGTTCAATCAAATTTTTCCCATTTGTCTCTGTGTACTTTGGCTAGAAAACTGTAAGTAGGAGGAATGTTATGCTTTGTGATCTCTGTGATTTCAGCCCATCTTTTTTCTCTTTTCAGGAGTGAAGCTTTTGAAAGGAAGAGTAAAGATTTACAGGTCACATGTGATTCTCTAAACAAACAAATTGAGACAGTGAAAAAATTGAATGAATCACTCAAGCAACAAAATGACAAGTAAATTTAATAGTTTTTAAAAAATTCTTAATGATTTACTTTCTTTTTAAAAGTTATTTGCTTTTAAAGAAGTGATATTATTTTTGTTTATTGCAATTACTTGTTTTTAATCACCAAAATTGGTAGATAAACTGCTACAGTTATGATTTCAGGTAAATGTTCTTTCTTTAAAGACTTCACCTTAAATATTTAATTGAAAAGAAGTACCTTAAATAGGAAATCATTGACTATTGGAGAATCTTTTTATACTTTTTTTTTAAATTTCAGAACGATTGCTCAGTTAATGGAAACAGAAGAGCAAAGGAAAGAAATACAGAATCAGCTAGTGGAGAGAGAATATGAAATAGCAAGTAAGTTTTTATTATATAAATATGGTAGTATTAAAATTCAGAAAGAATTCATAAGTCAATACAAATGTTTCTGTAGCCTGTTGTCAAGTCAAAAAAATTTAGCCATTACTTGTGCTGGGTTCCCTCCCCCCGACCCCCCCCAAATAAAGTCAGGAATTATTTTATTCTATTTTTCTCTTAGTTTCCAGTTTTGTCATTGACTTTCCATTAATCTTAAGTTGCATTCCACATGGTTTCTTAAGTGTGCCTTTATGCGGTAAGAGAGGATATTAACAGTTGATTGAGGTCTGCCAGTGCAAATGTTACATTCTGTGAATGTAGGAAAAAAAATCAAGTACTCTGCATAGATGTTCCCTCATATTTACATACATATATATAAGATGTCTTTGACAAACTTGAAATAAGAAAGATACATATATATACACACATATATTCACATTCAAGCACAGTTATATCTACAAACGTTTGGAAGGAGATTCAAACTGGTAGTTGTAGTTCTCCCTCTTCATACAAGGTTTCCATGTGCTTAATAGTATTCAGAGGCAAAGACAAAATTCCACAGTCAAGATTAAGCAAGAGTACAGAGTTATAGGTAACAACCTTTGCTTTGTCAGACAAAACAACAGTGACTTAAAGTATCCGGGCCTTCTTAAGAATCATTTTTAAAATTCATTAAATCTGATCTAGAGTAGGGAAAAGAGGACTGACCTTAAGGATGAGTGAAAGATTTCAGCTTATATCTGGTCAGTACCCTCATTCTGTACTTTGGGACATGAAAGTTTTTTTTTTTTTCCCCTGAGCTGGTATTTAAGCTGAAGCTTGAAATGTATGCATTTACTTAGTTCCATTTAGAAAAGAGGCAAGGCTTTAAAAAGGATATTTTAAAAGATTTCAGGCTAGAACGGTGTCTGATATGTGATAAAGTACTGATAAGGTTTATTTCAATCAGATGAGTCAAAAGTATCCCAACAGGATAGTTAGGAAATGTGATTGCCTTATGTGTCTAAAAAAGGAAGTGGGTTTTGAAGTGGGCTTAGTATGCTTTCACAGGAGTTATGGGGAGAAAATGCTTACATTGCTATCTTTAGCAGAAAGTAACAGCAGGTGGCAGTACTAGGTAACTTTTAGTTAAAGTACATAATTGTGTAAATCTGTCACAGAAAGAGCAGGCAATAAACACTGAGCAATATAGGATCTAGAATTGGAAAGAGACTTTATAAAATCATTTGTTCACATCTCCTCGCTTTATAGATGAGGAAGCCTCACCTAATAGGTTAAGTGACCCACCCAAGCTGGTACAGGTAATAAATAGCAGTACAGACTCAAATTTGAGTTGTCTGACAGCAGATCTACTGCTCACACATTGTTTGCCCAATTTCCTTACCCTTGAAATGTTATTACCCATCTTAAACTCCTTTTTGAAATTGCCTTTCCTCTTCTCTCCCATAATTCCCTTCACCCCTAGCTTCCTACAACAAAACTTTCAAAGAATTGCCCTTATTGCCATATCTTGACTGTGCTTTGTGTGAAGGGAGGTGGGAAGAAATGTGGCATTAACAATGAAGTTTGGATCTGGGAGACTGGGAAGTGGCCACTGTAACCTCAAAGAGAAAGTCCAGAACCAAGCTAGTCTCCACAGTCAAAAGTCAAGTGACTAAAACTTAGGCCATATTTTAGTTGTGTACAGCACATCCATTGGTTAATCATGGAAGTCGAATTTCGGCTCTGTATTGCAACAATTACTAGACTAGGTTGAATTGTTGTGGATAAGTAAAGCTATTTTTTAAATTGAAGCCTTAATAGTTGAAGGGTCCCCACTTTATGACTGGGAATGATGAATATGCAAGTTTATTCTGCTTTCAGACTCCAAAAACCAGCTCTAAACTTTCTCCATAGGATCACATTTGATCATCCTCATTCTATAGTGTTAACCTTCTTAAACCAGGCTTTTCCTTTTAGCTTTCTCTTCTTAAAACATTTATAAGAGGTAGACATATGCATCCATGTTTGGTAAGCCCATAATCACTTTTAATCTCCATCATGATGATATCAGTGTTGAGAAGCTTGGACATAAAACAAATTCTTTTTTTTTCTGTAAATTTTTCTAAAGACTTACAACAAAAAACAAAAGCCCACGAGGATAATCTGAGAATTCTGCAAAAAGAAAGGGAAGATAACGAAGAAACTATTGAAATTCTGAGAAAAGAATTAAATAGAACGGAGCAGGCAAGAAAAGAATTAAGCATTAAGGTAAGAATTTATTAATTATCATTTGCAGTCACTGGAGAAAAACTAGTGTGAAGTAAGGGAACTCCGTTGAGCCATTATCACGTTTCTTTAGTAATATGATTCTAGAAAATGATAAAATCTTGAAATAGTTGGAATTTGCAAAGAAAATTGTTTCATACAAGAAAATCCTTTATTTAATATTATTAAACACCTTTAATTTTTCAGTAAAGCATAATATTTATAATTATTTTATGTTGTGCCATTTGTTTGACTAAAGCTGGCTCTCTGAATCACCAAGTTAGAGGAAATAATATGAGGGAAGAAGATGCAAGAAGGGTTGAGAGGCAGTTGACCACTTAGGAAAGCCCAGCTGTTATTTTGGCTCCATCTGTCACTGCCACTCCTTGATGAGTAATTGCACATTGATGTGTGTACCTTGGGAGATAGCACGTAGTGAAATGGTGGAAAGTTAAATTCATATACAAGTGACTTTAGCTGATAACATTGTATTATATGGTTCTCTTACCCTAATTGTACGTGTTTAAAAAAAATTAAATTGTTATGACTCAAAACATATGACTTGCTGGCTCCTTATATTACCACTTATTTAAAAAAGAGGTGATACCTGCAGCCTGAAGCCCTCTAACATCACTGCCCCATTAGAGAGTAGGCTTTCTGGCCTGCCCACTGCCCCAGGCCCAGCCAGGCCAGAGCCTTATTTCAGCTACTGCTGCCCTATTTGAATACAGCAGAAGAGCAAAGGTAAAATATTCAAGGTAACATTTGTAGTCACAGGGGGTTTTTTTTGGCACTGCTTCAGTTCTACTGTATTCAATACACATGGCATGTATTCATTTACACTTTGCAACAAAATTTTATTTGTTTAGTATTGCCAGTGTATGACAGGTTTGAGTTTTCTTGCCAATACAATAAAAAGGTTGATCATACATTAAAATTGCTATTAGATGAACAAAATACAGAGCTAGCATTTAATTAGCACTTCCAGGTTTGCAAAACACTTTACAAATATTACCTCATGTGATCCTTACGACAACCCTGGGAGGTAGGTGTACTTATTGTCTCCATTTTGCAGATGAGGAAACTGAAGCAGGCTAACTTAAATGACTTTCCCAGGGTCACACAGCTAGTAAGTTTCTGAGGCTGGACTTGAACTCACGTCTTCCTCATTCTAGGCCTGGTGCTATCTACATTACAATCCAGCTTCCCTTATATTGTGGAGCCTGTCATTCTTCTGTGTTCAAGCAGGTATGGTCATTCTAACATATCCATTGGGAAAAAGCACACTAAGATGTATTTCTGTTCATCCTATAGGCTTCTTCCCTGGAGGTTCAAAAGGCACAACTGGAAAGTCGATTGGAAGAGAGAGAGACTCTGGTAAAACAGCAGCAAGAGGAGCTGAACAAGCACTCTCACATGATAGCGATGATCCACAGCTTGAGTGGTGGAAAATTGAATCCAGAGACAGTGAACCTCAGCCTCTAGCACCCTGGCCGAAGGCTTGTGGTCTCAAGGGTGTGTGTGTGTGTGTGTGTATTTATCTCTTGCCCCCCCCCCAAAAAAAAGGTCAGTGATGACTTTAAAATGACAAGGAAAATTAACTTTTCAGTCTAGTAAAGAATCTGATATAATCCATGTGTGTAATGTTTGAGCTTTTGAGTGGAACAAACTAAAACACTTCTCTGATGATTTTATTCTGACCAAACTGAGAGGCATCATGGCATAGTGAATAGAGGACTGGCCTTGGAGTTGGGAAGACCAAGTTCAAGTCCTGCTTTTGACACGTATTAACTGTGTGACCTCCAGCAAGTTATCTAACCTCTCAATGCCCTCCTCTAGATGTCATAGAATGACTTACAAACAGGTTGCTAATCTACAGCAGCTTTCCACCGATGAAAGTGCAGGTCTGGAGTAAAAAAGAAAAAAAATGGTTTACTTTATGGATGCAGTAACTGCTGTTTTGACTCTCTACTTATATATTCTTCCCTTCCTACATTTTAAAATGCATTGCTCTAAATGCAATTTAAATGCATATCTTTATCTCTAGTCAAGGTATATAAATTTAAAATATCTTAGAATTTTAACCAAATCAAATGCATTTGAACAGCTCATAAATTATGACATGTTAGCCTAGTAATGGCTATTTTAAGATATAAGGAATATGTACACATATGTACAAATATACCTATATGTATGTATATTCAAACACATATGTACAGTTTTTAAACTTACATGGCATTGATATCTTACAGTAAGGTATTTTGAAAAAATGCTGTATTGTATGCTGTATTGTTCTTGGTAAATATTTAGAGTTCGCATTTTTAATATATATATGCATGTATATATATGTATATATATTTTATTTATACAGAAACTAAATAGAATCATTCTTGACTAGGGTTTTGCCCAAGGCCTAGGGAGAAAAGAAGCCCAAGGCATTAAGAAGAATCAATCATTGAGCTTTAGCAGAATTTAAAGGATTAACTAGCTCAATACCCTCTTTTACTCTGGGTTTAACTCTTATACTATCATACTTTTAACTCTAACATCCGTGACCATTTTCCCCAAGATTTTTCCATTTCAGAAAGGGATATATCTAAACCACACGACATGGTAGTTTCCTATTTTTGTAGATTTCAGGGACAGTGATGCCACATCCTTTTTTGGTAGACGATAGGTCTTCTACATACCATAATTTCAGCCCATTTCTCCCTGTTGTCATTTCATTAGGTGAAGGTAAGCTTTTAATGTGTATAATGTTAGTCATTCCTTATCTTCCCCCACATCTTTCTAATTTTTCTATCCCTTGTTAGGATCCTTTCTTCTGTTTTCAAAGAGGCCAAAAAAAAAAAATACCCCAAATGTATGTTGGTTTCGTGTTACGATTTTCAGTTAATTTCTATACCTGAAGGCATCAACCAAGTCAAACATTGCTTTTAGCCAAAAACAGTTTTGCTTTGCATGCATCCTGAAGCTCAGACTTCAGTTTTACATTTTGTTATCAGAAATATTTTTAATATTTGAAGAATTAATTAAATGTAATGTTTTTCTAAACTTTCCTCTTGTATCCTTTTACTGATAACTATAGATTCTAACATGTTTTCAGTGGTTACTTGATGAAAACCCTTGCAAAAAAATGTTAATAGATTGGCATGGCCCAAGTGGTTTGAAAAAATGTTTCCTGGCCAAAAACAAAAACCAAACCCTCAGTAATGACTTCTTTGTCACTATTTGAACTAATTACAATGCAGCTCCTTTTACCTTCTAATAATTTTGTCAGTGTTAAAGCAACTTTATTTTAATCTTTAAAAGATGAGATTTTTCCGAAGTGACATTTCTCTTTTTGGCACTTCTGACACCTGTTGGTGTATGTGTATTACAGGTTAAGAAGCACTCATTAAAGACATCATAGCAGGGAAAAATAACGATTCAACTTATGCCTTGTGACTTTATTTGCATGACTGTTGTGAAAACTCATTGTATTTTTAGAAAACAGGTTCTGTCTTGGTTAGAAACCCTAGCAAATGAAAAATGTCCTCTAATTTTCTCTAATCTTGAGACTAGTTCTTCTCTAGTCAGAGACTAATCCTTGACTTACTGAGTTGCCAATATTTCTAATCAGGGTTAATGCCATGTTTAAATATTACCCTTTAAAATAAATGTGTGACTATAATCATAATTAATTACTTTAATTGTTCATTCCTGTTGTAGATAGCAGGTGTTATTTAAGTTTTGTGGTTTTTTTTAAAAGAGCAGACTCAAATCGTATACAACTTTATTAGCACTTCTGTTGAATTCTTTCTTACCCCAGAGATATCAAAATTTAAACTAATCCTAAATTTGAGGTGGCTATATTTAGGGCAGTATATTTTGAAGTTAGGAGGTATTGACCTTTTAATTGCATTTTGATGTCTTAGAACTTAAACTTCTGATCTGAAATGGTGACACAGCAGCCATAGATAAAACATGTCTCTTTCCACAATCTGTTTCAGGGAAGCCTTCTCATTTCCTTGTGGTAGCCCTGAGGTTCTGTGAAATTATGTAAAAAAACAATGGCTTAGGGATTTATGCCAGGAAAAGTTTCTTAGCCTATCCATTGACGATACGTGACTAAAGAATATAGATTGTGACTATACAGCTGAATTGTTGGAAAAAAAAAAAAAGACATTTTGCTGCTTTAAGTAGGCATCTGGCCCATACATGTCTTCATGTTCCTTATCTGCCATTCTGTAGTTGGAATTCCAGGATATAAAAATCATTGTAGAAGAGTTCCACAGTATTAGGATTTAAAAGCCACTGAAGTGGAGCATAGTCTTTATCCATTCTTAGTAGTTAGAGAAATGCAGTAATAGGTTTTTATAGTTATCAAGATACTGAGGAGTTTATACCAGAGAATTGCAGGTTTCTCACTTTTGGAAATTTCTTCCAAAAAGTCAGTTGAGATGCAATTCAGTGATAACCAACCTCCATTATAGCTTTCAGATACATGTTTATTTTCATGGGCTATATGCTATCCTAAATATCAAATTCACTGCATACAAGCTGAAATTTGCTTCTATTGGGGATGGCTTTTTGGTGCTCAAATCAATAGACTTAATCATATCACTGCAAAAGAATTTCATTATGTTTTGGCAATATTTGTATGTCTCCATTAAATCTGTGATTGAAATTGTGTTTCCATGAGGCATTTTGTAGTAGCGCTGTTTATGAAACTGCTGACTTGAAGGTAGATGTTAAGTTTATAGATAATATGCCAGATAAATGGTACTGAGATGTTGAAGAGAAAATTAAATGTTTTACAGAAAGAGAACATTTCAGAAGTTCATATCAAGTTTAATGTTCTCTTTTCAGGAAAAGTTTTATAGGACAGATTGACTTGATCTAGCTATCTCAATCACTGACTAGGATTTTTCCCTTTCTAAATACTTTTTACCCAACCGAATAATATCTAATTCATTCTGCATTATTCCTTGGCCTCTTCCTGAAATGTTGTATCCTAAGGAGAGAAAAAGAACATGATGAAGTTGTATCACCTCACTACTAAAATCCTCGAAGCTTTGTTCGAATTTGAAATGGCAAAAATATAACTTAGAAAGTTAGAGGTGTTTTTTTCTCCCTGAGGTCACTGACTTTTAGCATAGTGCCCATCACACCAATGCACATGCCAGGATTGCTCACCATACCTATATGGAAAATTTCTGTACTAGCACTGTAAAATAATAGCCTTTTTCAATAAACAGGATTCTCTTTAAATGTTTCATCAGTTCAAATAAATTGTTTTTATGCTTGTAATGATATTTAATAAACTATATTTCAGCATATTTAAATGTAGCTACAAGATAGTTTTTTAGAATAGCAGATCTTAGTCATTGTATATAATTGTATTAATTAAAGTTCTGTAAATTATTAATCTTGTTAGGATTGGTGATTGGGGAAACAATAACTCTTCATCAAAGAATTTTATTTATTTTTAAAAGACAAACTTGGGCTGTATTATCAGCAACAAGGATGGGTCAGGAAAAAAAAAGAATAATTTACCCAGTGCAGTTTTTTTAAGTAAGTGCTTGTTTGAGCATTAAAACCAGTTATAATTCTTCTTTCTCTTACTGGTTGGCACCCCATCTTGAAGTAAGTTGATGAATTAGGGTAGCTAACCTGATATCAAGTTTAACTTAATGTAATATCATATATTTTCTTCACTATTTTATAGCCAAATCCAATTATAAAAGCAAAGTGCTCTGTACCGGTTGGCAAAAGAAACAGCCCTCTCATTTCAAACATTAATTAGGCTCAGAGTTGAAGAGTGCAGGAATTTTCTATACTTAATGGTGTCCCAAAGTATCTTCAATAACTGTTGACATCTAATTCAATTCGACCCCTCAACAAAGCTGCTATTTTATGTCAAGACTCTTGCCTGCACATTAAAATTTAATGAATATTATTTCTCCAGGATTTAAAAAAAAACCCTATACTTCATGAACATTTCCTCGAAAAGATTAAGGACAAATGACATTTCTGGCCAGAAGAGAGCATTAGTTCTCAAGCTTGAAAAACAGAATCTGTAATGAAAGGTCTTTGCCCCCAGTATGGTTTAAGGTATTCTTTAAAAAACAGGTTATGTAAAAACAATGTTCAAGTAGAAAAGACGGAGATATGGAGCAATATTCAATCCAGTTACTATACCTAGCAAAATCAGAGGTGCCTAGCAAACAGTGCTCTTTTCAAACTGTGCAAAAGATTATGAAGGATACTTATGTATAATTCTTAAGAAACTCACCTGATTAAGCTTGAAAGAAAATGCCACGGAGCTATAGCTTTGTAATAAAATTTTTCTTTGAATAAAATGTCTCAATCCATATCCTTCCATGGTGATCAGCAAACTTTCATGTTGAGTACAGGACCACTCTTCTTGCTATTGGGTCATTCCAGTCAGATGATTGAACTGTCTTCCACTTTTTATTATCCTTTCCAAATGTCCCTTTTGTTAGCTTAAATAATGCAGTTAACTTTTTCCATATATAAAATTTTAAAGAATTATACAAAATATAGTCTTAAGAACTGGAAAATCATCTACTGCAATTTCTTCTTAGTACAAAGATACTTCCATCATCTGACATGGCCATTTAGCTCAAATACTTCACTTGAAAGATTTTGGAAGTAGTCCTTTCCATTTTTGAGCAGGTCTAATTATTGAAACATTCTTTTGTGCATTGAATCTGTCTCCCTCTAATTTCTATGTATTTGTTCCTAGTTCTGCTCTCTAATGTGGCATAATAAGATTTTTTATTTTCTCTGAATGCCCTTAAATAATTGAAAACAGTTGTTGGGCAGTTTCCATTGCTCTGGCTTTCTTGGATCTTCAGCTAGATTTTGTTGTTTTATTGTTCAGTCGTGTCTGATTCTTTATGCCCCCATTTTGGGGTTTTCGTGGCAAAGATACTGGAGTGGTTGATTTATAATGCCAATATCAGAATTTTCTTATTCAGATTAGTTACTGAAGAAAAGAGACAATTTCCTTCTCCAGATCATTTTACAAATGAGAGAACTGAAGCAAATAAGGTTAACTGATTTGCCAAGCATCACATAGCTAGTATGTGTCTGAGGCCAGATTTGAACTCAGGTCCTCCCGACTCTAGGGCCAGCACTCTATCCACTGCACCGGCTAGCTGCCCAATAACAACCTTAGGCATTTTCTACGGTTTTCTGTTATCTTCGCTGGATCTTCAACCCCTACCTATCTTTCCAGTTTTCTTACTCTACTGTGTTCCATGAACATATTCCTTGGGTTATCCAGTTTTTCAAAGAACTTAAATTTGTGCACTTCTGAGGGATTTTCGACTGAGCAGAAACAGCGTGTAATCTTTTAGATTCATAGCACAAGGACTTTTATGCAAGGGCGCATGTTGCATAAAAGTGACATTTTCAAAGTATTGTGAGTTTACAAAGTAATTTAGGTTGTAGCATCTCATGTTATTTAAAACATTTTCTAGTAAGTAGCTGAACTCTTGGCTGGATTTAGCCATTCTTCCATTATGTTATCTAAGTTGCTATTCCAAGAGTTATACTTCAACTGTCATTTCCAGAATAGCCAACAAGTCCAGTAGTCTTTGAAGAAAGCATAAGGCTACTCTTTTTTAAAAAAAATACAAAGGCTCATGGTAAGCCCAGAAAGAAGAAAACATTTGATTTTCGGTTAAGCTAGACTTTGAATTACCTGGCTAGGACTGCTTCCTACATACTTAATTTTATAAAGTTCATGGTTATAAAATAATAGAACATTGAGCTGTAAGGGCACCTTACAGATCAGTAGTTTGACCCCTCCTTATACAGGTTTACTTGCTTAAAAATATTCAAAATTAGAAATTGATTTACTGGCACATTTGCCTATGTATTATTTTCCAAATGGATGAGTGTGGTATTACTATTTAATGATTCCTTTATATTATATTTTAAAATATTTTGAAATTCTGTATAAGGTACCCTAGAAGATTTGGAATTGAAAGCTCTTTCTGTTACTTTCATTACTAAAATGGCTTTTTATCATTTCCTCATCCAATTCCCTTTGTTCTTGTTTCCTCTTTTACTCCGACAAATGAACCCAACACTGTTGTGGTGGAACAGAAAGTAAATGTCAAGGAAATACTCTCTCAGGCAAGGAATTTATTCAGGCTTCCTGCAGTGAGAAAATTTCATGAAGGATGTTAATAGAGGTTGAATTTTTTTTTTAATTTATCAAACATTTAAGCTTAAATGAAACCCCTCCCCCAGGTATAGAAGAGGAAATTTTTAGTGGACAAAGCTATTCTGAATTCCTCTGCTACTCAATACTATTTCATTAAACTAAAGTTGTTAGTATACTGTTAAGTTTACGTTTCTTTTCCCAAAGAAGCATTTCTAATCTGCCCTCTCTTATGTATCAGACTTTCTAATTCCTGAGCTTGTCTTCAAACTCACCGAGATTCACTCCATCATCCCTTTAGCTGTTGTGAAGAGATTATGGGGGAAAGAAATAGCAGAGGAAAGTGACAATTTTTAGTAATGAAGCAACTCATGTCTAGAATTAGGGTCTAATTTGGAGAATGGACCCATATTTCTGGCACTTCATTAGACTTGGGGACAAACGACTTAGAGCAAACATTGTTAGGGGGTTGGTTATTAACACAGTGTATTTATTTAAAAATTGCTTCATTGAATTTCAGTTTCATCTAAATAACTCTTGAGAATCCCAATGTTTGATATAAATACTTCTGTTTAGGCATGTCATTATCTTCTTTTTAAAAGCCCAAGAATTTTGGTGTCATTTATCCCAAAGGAAAGATTATGCATTGTGTTTATAGAGATAATGAAAATGCAAGTAAACTTTATTTGTGATACTAAGGAGGTTTAACAAAAATATTACCAAGTTTATATAGGCTCAAGCAGAGAGATAAGTATGTAATAGATGTCTGTGTCTGGCTGGAGAAAACACTTTCAGGGAACAAATAGGCAAGGTCACTGTGTTCCATTTATTCAGAGTGGCAAGGCTATGAACCTATTTCATAGAAATAGTTGCTCTGATGATTAGAATAATTGAAGTCACAACTTGAATTGTCTCTTTTCTTCAGTAACTAATCTGAATAAGAAAATTCTGATATTGGCATTATAAATCAACCCAAGCAGAGCCATAACCACATTGGAATTTGGGGGCATTGATTTGCTTGAGGAACTGAAGCTAAGGGTGCAAATCTCTCCCCTACTCTCAAAGCAGCCAATGAGCTGAATAGAGTACCGTCGCTGCCATCTTTCCGGAGCAGAAGAAATGACTGCATTCCCACACTGGGAACTCCTCTTTCTTGGGTCAGGGCTGTTGAAAGAACAGTTGGAGGAGAAGGCCTTGTGACTTCCTTTGTACCCGTTGTCACAGGCAGAACTGTCAAATCAACATGAAGTCAGCCGCTCTGTAGAGTCCTGGATTTTTAGAACAAGAAGGAACCTCAGAGATCATCTCACCCCTGTATTTTATAGTTAAGAAAAACTGGGACTCAGGTCAAGTGACTTGCCTGAAGTTATATATAATAATAAGTAGTAATAATGCTCACAGTAGCTTGCTTTTACATATTGCTTTCAGGTTTGCAAAGCACTTTGCACACACCTGCAGTAGATTCTTCTGAGAGAATGTCCCATGATACCCAGGCACATAACATCATTTGAACAATATTTCTGGTTTAAAATGTGTTCTTTTGTGGTAGTTGTTTGAGACCTTTGAAAGCATAGTTCCTCAAAAGCAGTTCTTTAGAGTCTCCTTTTTGGTTGCTCCTGGATTTGGCTTACTGCTGATATGCCGTTACTTGCCCAGTAATTATGTGCCGATAGAGTGTCAGCTGCCCACCTAACCTCATCTCATATTTGGGCAAGATACGTTTTTCATCCTTTTCCAACGTGAGTGGCCATTTAAGGAACCTCAGATATCATTGAGAAGACTGTTGTATTCTAGGGCTTAGTACAGTGAATGAGATACCAACTGCAAGCAGGAGCATATGGAGAATTTTGCCATCAGTAGGTGCTTCCTTTTCTATTTCGACTTTGGCCAGGACGTCCTTGGGGACACTAGTGAACAGCTTTGACCATGTTTCTTGCTTGATATAGATATTTAGCTGATAATGCTGTCTCCATGTTCCTGTCATCTTGTATGGTCTGCTGTTTATAACACATGCATGAGAAACAGCTTCTTGGAGGAGAGCCTTCTACTCAAATGCGCTTTAAGCTCTATATCCCATATCTATTATATGATCTACAACATAATCTTGTGTTTTCCACACTTCTCAATTATGTCTGTGAATATGTAATATTTTGTAGACATCAGTAAAAGTTTATTCCTTTTTACATTATCATTAATGATATCTTATATTTGTGCATAACCTATTATAATAAAGATTTTTATAACAGTGACAAAAGTATGTAGGTCAGTAGTTCTCATATTTTCTTGGTCACCATTTTTAGTAACGTTACCATCTGTATTCTTAGCCATTCTTTTGGAATCTTCTCTTTGATAAATTAAAAATAGATCTTTTTGTGTTTTTGTCATCTCCAATAGTATTTCTTTTGTTTGCATCCAGATACTCTTTTTTTTAATAATAATCTTTTTCCAATTATATGCAAAAACAATTTTCAACATTTGTTCTTTAAAACTTTGAGCTCCAAGTTCTCTCTCTCTCTCCCTTCTTCCTTCCCTCATTCCCTCTCCCGTTCCTGAGATGGTAAGCAGCTCAATATAGGTCATACATGTGTAATCATGCAAAACATTTCCATATTATTCATGTTGTGCAATAAAACATGAAAACTCACCAAAAAAAATTTTAAAAAGGTGAAGATGGCATGCTTTGAAATTCATTCAGACTCCAACAATGTTTTTGTCTGGAGGTAGGTAGCATTTTTCATCATGAGTCCTTTGGAATTGTCTTGGATCATTTTATTGCTGAGAAGAGTGAAGTCACTCACAGGTGATCATTGTACAATATTGTTACCTTGTTGAATGTTCTCCTGGTTCTGCTCACTTCACTTTGTATCAGTTCATGTAAGTCTTTCCAGGTTATTATGGAATCATCTTGCTCATGATTTCTTATAGCACAAAGTATTCCATTTCAACCATAAACCACAACTTGTTCAGCCATTCCCCAGTTGATGGGTATCCCCTCAATTTCCAATTCTTTGCCACTACAAAAAGCTGCTATAAATATTTTTGTACAAATAGGTTCTTTTCCCTTTTCTTTGATCTCTTTGGGATGCAGATCTAGCAGTGGTATCGCTGGATCAAAGATTATGCAGTTTTATAGCCCCTTGGGCATAGTTCCAAATTGCTGTTCAGAATGGTCGAGATCCGGATACTCTTTCTGACATAATCTTATGTGCCATTGCTGTTTTCTCACATAATGTCAGGGGAATTGAGGCAGATGGTTTCACTATCATTGATGAAGACAAATTACCATTGTCAACATTGACACATCTGTTCCATTTTGCATCTCTTTTATGTCCCCCTTTTACTATTATCTACAAGTGTTCTTGGGATAATTTGCCTTAATTGAGTCTTAGACCATGCTTTCTCTTTTTCTTGTTCTTTTTCTTGATTACCTTTTCATGTTTCTCTTGATTCTTGTGTTTGAAAGTCAAATTTTCTATTCAGCTCTGGTCTTTTCACTGAGAAAGCTTGAAAGTCCTCTATTTTATTGAAAATCCATATTTT
>CM053622.1:525437159-525464799 GCA_028646595.1 Phalanger gymnotis | reverse complement strand
AGGTATATTATGCAAAACACTTCCATAATAGTCACGTTGTTTGCTTTCACCCTGTCCCTCCTCAAAATGTTTGCTTCTGATTACTCCCTCCCTCAATCTGCCTTCCTTCTATCTCTGCCCCCCACCACCTCTTATCCCCTTCCCCTCTACTTTCCTGTAAGGTTAAGATAGATTTCCATATCCAGTTGAGTGTGTATGTTATTCCTTCCTTAAGCCAATTCTGATGAGAGTGTCACTCATTCTCTCTCATTCCAACCCCCTCCACTGTAAAAGCTTTTTCTTGCCTCTTTTATGTGAGATAATTTACCCCATTCTACCTCTCCCTTTCTCCTTCTCCCAGTACATTCCTTTCTCTCCCCTTAATTTTATTTTTTAGATAACATCTTTTCATATTCAACTCACCCTGTGCCCTCTTTCTATAGATGTTCCTTCCAAGTACCCTAATAATGAGAAAGGTCTCATGAGTTACAAATATCATCTTTCCATGTAGGAATGTAAACAGTTCACCTTTAATAAGTCCTTTATGATTTCTCTTTCCTATTTGCCTTTTCATATTTCTCTTGCGTTTTATAAAGTCAGATTTTCTAGTTAGCTCTGTTTTTTTCTCAAGAATGCATTAAGTTCCTCTACATCATTGAATATCAGTTTTTTCCCCTTCATTGATTACACTCAGTTTTCCTGGGTAGGTGATTCTTGGTTTTAATTCTAGCTCCTTTGACATCTGGAATATCATATCCCAAGCCCTCCAATCCCTTGATGTAGAGCTGCTAGATCTTGTGTTATCCTGATTGTGGTTCCACAATCTTTCTGGCTGCTTGTAATATTTTCTCCTTGATCTGGGAACTCTGGAATTCTGCTGTAATATTCTTGGGAGTTTTCCTTTTGGGATCTCTTTCAGGAGGTGATTGGTGAATTCTTTAAATTTCTATTTTACCATCTGGTTCTAGAATATCAGGGCAGTTTTCTGTGATGGTTTCTTGAAAGATGATTTCTAGGCTCTTTTTTTTTTTTATCATGGCCTTCAGGTAATCCCATAATTCTTGAATTCTCTCTCCTGGATCTATTTTCTAGGTCAGTTTTTTTTTCCAATGAGACCTTTCACATTGTCTTCTATATTTTTCATTCTTTTGGCTCTTTTATAATTTCTTGATTTCTCATAGAGTTATTAAGCTTCCATTTGCTCCATTCTAATTTTTAAGCAGTTACTTTCTTCAGTGAGCTTTTGGACCTCCTTTTCCATTTGGCCAATTCTGCTTTTTAAGGTATTCTTTTCCTCATTGGCTTTTTGGACCTCTTTTGCCTTTTGGTCTAGTCTGTTTTTTAAGGTGTTATTTTTTCACTATTTTGGGGGGTCTCCTTTACCAAGCTGTTGACTTGTTTTTCATGATTTTCTTGCATCAGTCTCATTTCTCTTCCCATTTTTTCTTCTACTTCTCTTACTTGATTTTCAGAATTCTTTTTGAGCTCTTCCATGGCCTGAGACCAATTCATATTTTTGTTGGAGACTTTAGATGTAGGAGCTTTGACTTTGTTTCTTCTTCTGAGTGTACGTTTTGATCTTCCTTGTCACCAAAGTAAGATTCTATAGTCTGAAGTTTTTTTTTCTGTTTGTTCATTTTCCCAGCCTATTTCTTGACTTTTTAACTCTTTGTTAAGGCAGGGCTCTGCTTCCACTATAGAGGGCGTACTGTCCCAAGCTTCAGGAGTTTTGTGCAGCTGCTTTCAGAGCTACTTCTAAGACCTATAAGTTTTCAGTTTTTCCAAGGTGGTATGACCAAAGGAGAGGTGTTTACTCCTCTCCTAGCCTGTCCTCTGAGTGACCACAAGCATTCTTTTCTGCCCTGGAACTGTAAGGAGGGTTTCTTCTCCACTGCTGCCACAAGCTCTGCTATGCTGGTGCTCTTCCTCACTCCAGGATTGCTGCCTAGAATTGAGATCCAGATCTAAGTATGGACAAAGCAACAGAATCCTGCCTCAGTGCCAGCAAGTAGGCCCCTGTGATTTCCTTCTGACCAGTTATTCAGTCCCATTACGATCTGTGGGCTGAGAGCTCCAGAAACAGCCACTGCCTCCACGACTTCTGATTCAGTCACTTCCCAGGCCTGCCCCTGGTTTGCTGGGGCCAGGGCTGTATTGGTTCAGGGGCTGGACTTCACTCCTCTTGCTTACCCAGGTCTGACAGCCCCTTCCCACTCACCTTCTAAGTTGTCTTTGGCATTTGTGGCTTGAGAAGTCTGCAGATTGTCACAGCTGCCAGTGACTGAATCACCTGAGGTCTGCTCCAGGTTTGCTGGGGTCCAGTCTATGCTGGCACAGCCTGCACTGGACTGTGGTGCTCCTCTCCCAGCCCAGTGCAATAGATCTTTCCTGTCAACCTTCCAGGTTGTCTTGGGCTAGAAATTTGTTTCATTCTGTCTTTTTGTGGGGTTCTGCTGCTCTAGAATTTGTTCAGGGTCATTTTTTACAGGTATTTGGAGGAGTTTGTATGGGAGAGCTCTAGTGAGTCCCTGCTTTTACTCTGCCATTTTGGCTCTGCCTTCCTCAGCCTTTCATTCTTAAGGAAGTATGAATAGGTTAACCAGTGCCAGCAGGGATGCCCATACACTCTGTAGGGAGAGGCAAAATCACAAACAAAATTTGTGTATGCTTAGAAAAGGGAGCTGTACAGGGGCAGCTAGGTGGTGCAGTGAGTAGAGCACCGACCCTGGAGTCAGGAGGACCTGACTTCAAATCTGACCTCAGATACTTGACACACTAGCTGTGTGACCTTGGGCAAGTTACTCAACCCCAATTGCCCTGTGCTCCCCCTGCGCAAAAAAAAAAGAAAAAAGAAAAGGTAGCTGTAATCACTAATGGCCAAATATGTTAGAAAAAAATGAACAAACTCCAAACAACCATGTTACCACATAATTTTATTCATTTAAATTAATTTATTAAAAAGCACTTATGATCTTTCCCTTTTACTACTCCATCATTCAACAGCTGAAAAAAAGTGTCTAAAAAATCCTCATTACAAATATGCATGGTCCACCAAAACAAATTCCCTTGTTGGCTATGCCCAAAAATGCATGCCTCATTCTAGCAGGAGGTGGCAGGCCACGTTTCATCTTTATTCTGCACTTGTGGACCTTCACTATACTGATCAGAGTTCTAAAGGCTTTCAAAGTTGTTTTTCTTTGTAATGTCATAAATCATTCTAGTACTGCTCTCGTCTATATCAGTTCATAGAGCCTTCCCAGTTTCTACTGAAACTGTACATTTTGTCATTTCTTATGATACAATAATATTCCATTACATTTATATACCATATAGCCATTACCCAAAAGTTGGGCTTCCCTTTAGTTTCCAATTTTTGGCTACTGTGAAAAGAGTTGCTATAAACAGTTTTGTGCGTATAAATCCTTTTCTGTCTTTTTTATTTCTTTGTGGTGTAGACCTAGTGGTGGTATTAGTTGGGACAAAGGATACACACATTAAATTTTTCAAGTAATATCAAGTGAACCTCACTCATCTGATACGGACAGTGGTGGGGTTGGACAGACAGGCACACAAAATTCCATGTAGAAATATATCAGGCTCAACAGGAAAAAAAGAGGAGGACAGAAGGATTGATATTGGGGAGAGAATAAGCAAAAACAAAGGCCTGATTCTGCAGAGGGAATTAGAGGGGGGAAGAAAATGACTAAACTCTATGGGTGCCTAGTTTCCTTGGGAGGCAGTTAGGTGGCCCAGTGGATTGAGTCTTGGGCCTGGAGTCAGGAAGACCTGAGTTCAAATGTGGCCTCACACACTAGCTGTGTGACTCTGGGCAAGTCACTTAACCTCTGTTTCCCTTAATCTACTGGAGAAGGAAATGGCAAACCACTCAGCATCTTTGCCAGGCTACTACCCCACGGATAATACAGACTGTGGGGTCTCAGAGTGAACAGGAAAAGGGGTGCCTCAGATTGTCTCTGAGACAGTGGGGGAAATGGATGAACATAAATTGGCAGTAAGTTGGCATTTAAGTATATAGTCTGTGCCAGGCACTGTGCTGAGTGCTGAGGATGCAAAGAAAGGAAAAAACAAAAAAAACATCCTTTCTCTCAACAAGCCCACAGTCTAATGAGGGAGAAAATATGCAAATAATTGTGCGCAAATGATACATATGAGAAAAATTGAGGGCCACCTCAAAGGGCAGACACTAAAACTCAGGAGGATTAGAAAAGGCTTTTGGCAGAAGGTGAGATTTGAGCTGAAACTTAGAGGAAGATGGGGAAGCCAGGAGGCGGAGATGAGAGAGAGAGAGAGAGCAAGCATTGCAGGCACACGGCACAGCTGCTGAAAATTCTGAGTTGAGATGCGGGAATGTCATTTGAAAGGAGCAGAAAGGACGAGTGTCGCTGAATCACAGAGCATGTGGAAGAGAGGAAGGTGTAAGAAGTTCTGAAAAGGTAAAAAGGGGCCAGGTTATAGAATATTATTTCATTGTAATAATTGCTGGAAGATGATTTCAGAGAATCTTGGGTAGTATGAATATGAAGACAGCAGAATCAGGAAAAATTATTCAAGGTCAACAACACCATGAAGGAAAAGTAACCTTGAAAGAACTCTAATCAGTACAGTGACTGTGTCTCTTTCCAGAGGACCTTTGATGAAACATGTCACTACCCACTCTATAACAGAGAGGTGATGGAAACAAGGTACAGAGAGACAGAGAGATACCTTTTTTTTTTGACCCAGATGTGTAGATTTGTTTTGCTTGCTTGACTAGGCATATTTATTATGGTTTTTTTTGTTTTTGTTTTTAGGAAGTTTCTTTCTCTGGGCT
Organism: Phalanger gymnotis; assembly: GCA_028646595.1. NCBI lineage: Eukaryota > Metazoa > Chordata > Mammalia > Diprotodontia > Phalangeridae > Phalanger > Phalanger gymnotis. The sequence goes on along the minus strand of CM053622.1, from coordinate 525,459,989 downwards.
TTTAATTGGGGATGAAGGTGGAGAATAAGAAGGAGTTGGGATTAATAATAGTGGGGGAGTGGCTAAAGAGCTGGGCCAGGAGTCAGGAAGACCTGAGTTCAAAATAGCTGCAGACACTTGCTAGATGTGTGTCCCTGGGCAAGTCACTTAACCTCTGTATACCTTAGTTTTCTCAACTATAAAATGGGGAAAATAATGGCACTTATCTCCAACGGTTTTTGTGAGTATTGAGTGAGATAATATAAAACACTGAAATGTAATAATGTTTAGCTCTTAATGTAAAATACTTAGCATAACATTGTAGGTGCTATATAAGTTCTTATTCCTTTCCTTTCCCTTAAAAAAATTAAAGCCAATAAAAATATTGAGGAAAATTAAATTGAAATGTTTGTTGTTGTTCAGTCGTGTCTGACTTTCTGTGATCCCATTTGGGGTCTTCTTGGCAAATGTACTGGAGTGGTTTGCCATTTTCCCTGCTAAGTGCCTGAGGTCAGATTTGAACTCAGGAAGAGGAATCTTCCTTGACTTCAGGCCCAGCACTCTATCCACTGTGCCACCTAGCTACCCCAAATTGAAATATCATTGTTGAAAATTTTAAATGATTATCTAAATTTCAATGAAGAAATCAAAACCATATATAGTCATATGAATAAATGCTCTAAATCATTATTGATTAGAGAAATGAAAATGAAAACAACCTTGAGGTACCATTTTGTACCTACCAGACTGGCTAAAATGATTGAAGAGGGAAGCAAAAATTGTTGTAAGGGATGTGGAAAAATGGGACGCTAATTCATTGTTGGTGGAATTGTGAATCGATCCAACCATTTTGAAGAGTAATCTAGAATTATGCCCAAAGAATTATTAAATTACCTATACCCTTTGACCCAACAATACCACTGGATATACTTGGTCTGTTTTTAAAGATTAGGGAAAAAGGAAAAGAACCAATATGTTCTAAAATGTTTATAGTAGCTCTCTTTGTGGTGGCAAAGAATTGGAAATTGCAAGGATGCCCATCAATTGGGGAATGGCTCAACAAGTTGTGGTATATGACTGTGATGGAATACTGCTGTATAATATGATGAGTTCAATGATCTTAGAAAGACATGGATAGACTTGCATGAAATAATGACGAGTGAAATGAGCAGAACCAAGAGAACATTGTATTCAGTAACAGCAATATTGTTTGAAGAACAACTTTGAGCGAATGTTCTTTTGGCTATTACAAATACCCAAATTAACTATAAAGGACATATGAAGAAAGAAACTATCTGCATCCAGAGAAAGAACTGATATGTAGAAGTATGAACAGAATAATTTTACATATATGTACCTATTCGTGTCTAATGGTATCCATCTCTGGGGAGGAGGGAAGGGAAGAAAAAAGGAAAAAAAAAGAAATTTATAATCTTTGTTGTATATTTAAAAGGAATAGCAAATTGTGCACAGCAGATTTGTAGTTTCATGTGCAATCATCTTTTTAAAAAAATTATACTGTTATAGAAATGCTTGTTTTATTCCATAAATTAAAAATAAAATAAATTTTAAAAAGTGATTATCTAAAACCATTCTTCAGTTACTTCAATTTTTAAAACGTGCTTTTTTGGGGAAACCAGCTTACATTGTACTTAAAAAAAACTCAACCAAACCAAAGTATAATAGATTGTCATGTTACTTTGAACTTCCACAAAACATTGCTTAACTTTAAGTTTGAATAATTCACATTCAAATGCAGTAAGAAGCATTATGCCATAACTTATCTGTGTAATGAACAATGCTGACTGGTGTGGTAAAACATGTCTGAGCCTTGATTTAACATGCACTGATACAAATTTGACCTCATTTTCACACACCATATTAAGTAATCACTGGGCTGCATTCACCATCTGAGCAGATTCTCCATATTAATTTTCCTTTAGTTGACTTTGATCTTAACTCTTTTTTTCTTGAAACAAGTAGATGTATTTCTGTAGAATTTGGATCATTGCTTCCTATCCCCAGCCCTGAGGTATCATTCCTTGGGTGCTCTAGATTCTTTGAAACTCCAAATAAGCAGTTTTAATTTTGTCATAGACCTAGGGGTGACTAGCACAGGTTGTTAGAACGCCAGGCTGAGACTCCAAAGAACAGAGTTCAAACTAGACTCTGGGCATCTTGGAATGCTCCTGGGAAGACTGAAGCCAGAAAATCTGTTAAGCTACTATGGGCTAAATCAATCAGGTGTCCACACTAAAAAGTCTGACACCAATATGGTGAACCCACTGGGAGCGAGGGGAAGGAGGTACATTGGACCGCATAAAGACTGTCAAGCTGGTACAGATTGGAAATGTCATGTCAAAGCTGTTTTGATCAGTAGTGGAATCAAGCCTGTGAGTAAACTGCTGCAGTTCCAGCCAAGGTGAGATAGAGAGACAAGAAAAGAAAAAAAGAGAGAAAGAAGGAGAGAGAGAAAAAGCAACCAGGCCTGGTATTATCTCAATTGTTGACTTTGAGTGAGGCTTTGGAGCTAAGACTTTTATTTATATAGTGACTTCTAAGGTCCCTTGTTACTCTAAATAAATAGTCTGATCTTTAAACTGAGAGATTTGGGTATATCTTATACAGCTACTATACAAGAAGGCACTGTGATTTCATCAGTTAGGAAATTGGTCCTAGAGAATACTTCTTTGTGCCTGAGGTCCATAGAAACTAATTTGCTTGCCCAAGGTCACAAAGCCAGTGTCAAGTATCAGCAGCTAGGATTTTTATGATACTTGCTTGGTTGGTTGGTTGTCCTTTGTTCTCAAAGAGAACCAAAATGACATCACTATGTTGGAGTTAAGTTACAGTGTGTCTGACTGTCCCTGATCAGACTAATATGAGCTTGGAATGCTCCACCACAGGTTGGGCACAAATAGTCCACATGAACATTTCGGGTTAACAGTTTTGATTCTCAGGTTATTTGCTATCTCCTATGCAGTACTGACATGACAATGATACCTAATGGAATTAGTTTTCACCTCAGAGCAATGCTTCAAATTTTTTAAACTGATGAAGTAGACCAAAACACAGCTAACAAAGCACCTGGCTTTAACTTCCATTTGGATGACCCTAAAGATAACCACCCCTTAACACTTTCTCATTTTTCTGGACACGAGAATCATCAGAGTCTACTGTCAGCTAACATTAAGAATTCCTTGAGATGAAGAGTTGGGCAGAGCCACGAACTGCAAAACCTGTATGTAAGGAGGGAGTTCAGCACAGACACCTCATTTCCTACCTGCCTGCACTACTTTGGGATTTCTCAGATTTTACTGTGTCCCAAAATCCTTTCCCCCACTCCCCAACTCTTCAGCTGACATTTGTGGGTTGTCTTTCCCCATCAGATTGTGATCTTCTTGAGCACAGGGACTGTCTTTGTATTTGTATGCCCAGTACTCAGCACAATGCCTGACATATCACAGGAAACTAATAAATGTTTATTAATTATTGACAATATCAGGGTGGAAGGCAAAATTCTGGTTAGTTCTTGGTTTCCAGGTAGATGATACGATGAGATGTAAAAATTATTAAAGATGCAAAGATATTCCAAAATCTAGTTCAGGAGAGGGTAACTCCAGAACAGCTGTAAGCAGATACTCAAAGGAAAAAACAAAACAAAACAAAACACAAGACCATGGGTTTTTGACTAAGACTTCACGAACATGAAGAAGAAATGAAGCAAGAAATAAAAAATGAAATAAAAACTCTGGAGGAAAGATTTGGAAGGAAAATTAACAGCATAGAGGAAAAAGTGGCAAAAGGTACCAAAGTAATGGACTCCCTGAAAATTAGCATAGATCAAATAGAAATCAGTGACTCCGAGACTGCAAGAAATAATGAAATACATTTTAAAAGAACCAATCTCCTTGCTCTTCCATGAACAAGATACTCTATTTTTTTTTTGGCTCCAGGCACTTTCTCTGGCTATCCCCCATTCCTGGAATGCTCGTCTGCTTCATCTTTGCCTCCCAGCTTCCCTGATTTCCTTGGAGTCCCTGCTGAAATCTCACAATCACAGGAAGCCTTTTCCAGTTCCCTCCACTAATGATTATTTATCCTGCATATAGCCTGGTTTGTATATGCATATATATATATATACATATATATGTTTACTTGTCTCCTCCATTTGATTGTGAGCTCCTCAAGGGCAGGAATTGTCTTGCCTTTCTTTTTTTATCCCCATGTTTATCACAGTTCCTGGCACATAGTACATGCCTATTGACTAACTGAGTAGAAAAAAATGTGAAATAGCTGATACCAAAAACAACTGACCAAGATCAAATGGAAAAAATTTAAGAATCATTGATCTCCCTGAAAAGTCTGGATGCCATGTTTTAAGAAATCTTAAATAAAAATGGCCAAACTCTGTTGGAACCAGAGGTCAGAATGAAGACAGAATCTACTGATCACCTTCAGAAAAGAATTCCAAAAGGAAAAATCCTGGGAATCTTGTAGCCAAATCCACAGCTTCCATGTCAAAGAAAAATAAAATTCTACAGGCATTCAGAAAAGAGTTCAAGTACCAAGGAACCACAGCAAGAATCAATAAAACCTGGCAGCTTCTACTATATATATATATATATATATATTGATCATATGTCTAGAATTGAATAGGAAGGGAAGAGAATAAGCAATTATAGAACACTATGTGTCGGGCCTTTTGCACTTTTTAACAAATATTTATCTCATGTGATCCTCACAACAACCCTGCAAAGTAGGTGCCATTAACCTTGCTTTTTTGTTGTGTCATTTACAGTTGTGACCAACTCTTTGTCACCCTATTTGGAGTTTTCTTGTCAAAGATACTGGAGTGGTTTGCTATTCCTTTCTTCAGGTCATTTTATAGATGAGGAAACTGAGGTAAACAGGGTTAAGTGACTTGCCCAGGGTCACACAGCTAGTAAGTATCTGAGGCTAGATTTGAGCTCAGGAATATGAGCTTTTCTGGAATGAATCTTCCTGACTCCAGGCCTGGCACGCTATCTACTGTGCCACCTAGCTGCCCAACTTTGCTATTAGGGACTTTGAAATATAAACATAAGAGGAAAACACTGGAAAGGTAAACTTATTTGAGCAATGGAAAGGGGCTTTATAATGTTTTAGTGCTAATATTCTAATGGGGAAGAAAAAACGATTATCTCTTAATGTTTTCACCAGGTATTGAAGAAATTAAACAAGAAAAACAGAGGTTCTGGGGGTGATGTTGGTTCTATTCTAAGGATTTTAAGAGGGGAAAGAGAAGGGAGTGTAGAAGCAATATATTTGCATAGAAAAGAGGAAGAATAAGGTGGAACTTGTTATTTTTCTAATTGTGATATGTGAGAAAGATTATACAAACATAGTGCAAGGGGTGGGAGCAGGCATGAGATGAATCTTTTATTTGAATTGAGAAAAGGAGGGTTGAAGACACACACAGAGAAAGAATTTGGTATAGAAATAGATCAAACTGAATCGGGGGAAAATTGTCAATAAAATAATGCCCAGGAGGGAAAATTTTTGTCCTGAAAGCAAAATAAACTTTCTGATCCTTAAAGGGATATTAAAAGGGGGAAAGAGGAGGGGAGAAAGGAAACCAAAAATAATTAGAATCTAAAGGGAGTACATATCGGAAAATGGCTGAACAAATTGTGGCGTATAAATATTGTTATTACACTATAGGAGATGATGAGAGATGATTTCAGAGAATCCTGGACAATATGAACTGATGCAGAGTGAAGTGAATGGAACTAGGAGAAAAAATTATGCAAAGATAACAACACTCTAAGGAGTAGAACTTTGAAAGACTTATGAACTCTGCAGTGACTAGCTATGTCGCAAGAGGAAACATGAAATCTACTTTCTGACAAAGAGGTGATGGAGTCAAGGTACAGAAAGACATGTGCACTTTGTGACATGGACTTGTTTTCCCTACCTGATTTGTTTTTCCCCCCTCTTTCATATTCCAAGGAAGGATTAGCAATAGATGGGGAAAAAAGAGTGTCATTGGAGAATTTTTTAAAACATGGAAGAAAACAAGAAAGTTCAAAGGGAAGCATCGGCAAACAGGGTAGTTTTGAAAATAATTGAATAAATTAGATATATATTTTTGAAAAACAGGGTCATGGAGAGTCATGGTTTCATATACTCTTTTTGGTATTGTGCTATATTTATGAAAATGTGATGATGAAATGAAAATGTTCTTTTTAAGTTCAGAATAAAAAAAATAAAATAAATCATATTCTAAGTAAAAAAAATAAAAGAATCAACTTTTGCATTTAGCCTATGATGTTGTTGAACTTCTAAGATTTCCAGTGACAAAGGCCCTCCTTATTTCTCCTCCCGAACTCTACCTAGCACTCTGCTCATACTGTTGGCCCTATCTCTTGTCAAGCCTGTCTGCAGAATTTGTTGTAGCTTTTGAAATAATCATTGGTATAGCCCCGAGTTTTGTGTTAAAACATTTTGTTCTATTATTCCCATAAGCCATTAAACTGTCAATGACATTCCAATGTTTCATTAAAAAATAAAACTATCTGGCACATCAAGATTTGGAATTTGCAAAGTGCTTTATATACATTACCTCGTTTGATCCTCATTCTGGGAGGTAGGCACTAATATCCCCATTTTACAGATGATAAAACTGAGAGAGACAAATGCCCAGGGTCACACAGCTACCCAAGAAAGGTTTTGAGCCAGCTTTCCACTATATTTTGTTGCTTCTAAGTCAGTAAGCAAGACAATAAAAAATATGCACAAGTCACAAAAGATTAAGACTCAAACACTTGTAGATGACCTAGACTATTCATGGTTTACACTTGTAAATTATAAATGCTTTCTTTCTAAAGAATTTTTTTTAGTAAGTCACACAGCTAGTAAGTGTCTGAGGCTGGATTTGAACTTAGAGCGTCCTGACCCTGGGCGTAGCACTCTATCTTCTGTGCTACCTAGCTGCCCTTAAATTATAAATGCTTTCTTAGAGTTGGAAGATGCCTGAGCACAGCAAACATTTGCCAACTTTACTCAAAAAGTGAAATTGACTCTAGCCTAAAGGAGAGCAAATAAATGTTTATTGGCATGGGAATCATTCCTGAGTCAATTGCTTGTAGATAATTAAAATATTTACTAAATATGCATAGGATGAACTAAAGTAGAAGAAATGAAAAAGATGAGTAGACAGTACATGCTCTTACAATAGTTCCAATATAACTAATTCGAATAAGCTGTTAACCCTCTATCTCAATAACTCATCATGTGTGGTAATCGCCGATTTTCAAAGACCAGTGCAGTGCAAGTTCTAGCAGCTGGAAAGGCTTCAACTGTGGACCCAGTGACACATTACATCTCTGACATCTAAGAACCAGCCTAGCAGTTTGGTCTAGAGTGGTGAATTTTTCAGCAGATTCTTGATGACTGCCTGCTGAGTCATAGAGGGAGTTTTAATCTGTATTAGTGCCTGGAGCGCTGCTCTACACTAATATTAATAATAAGTATTATAATAATAATAAAAAATAATTATTAATAAGTGTTGAATGGAATAAAGCCACCAGGTGAGAGAGACCATCCACTAAGAGACAAAGACAGAAGGGTGAGTAGTAGTAGTTGGTTATTCTCTGCTTATGAGTTGCTATACGTTCACTTGATTACAACAGATTGTTGTCTTTCTGGGGCAGATATCTAAGACATAATGGAGAATCTCTCAACACTTATCAAAATCAATGACAACTACCTGCTTTGGTGATTCCTATGAACATAAATTACACTACCAGGAGGAAACTAACCAGTATTACCAATGATCGGCCTTGGGTAGGAAGCCAAAGACTAGAGGGGCACAGGTTGTATTTTTCTCACTGCTTTCTATTGAAGGTAAGGGATTCAGAAAAGAAAAATTAATTAAAGAAATGAAAAGCTGGCTCAGAAGATGGTGGCCTAGCATGGGATTTGGATTTCTGGGTCATGGCTTATATAGGGTTGACAGATTCTTGGCCAGAGATGGAATACACCTAATAAAGGCTGGCAAGAATGTATTTGCTAGGTGTCTTACAAATCTAATCAAAGGGTTTTAAGCCAAAAAAAAGATGGGATAAGAAGGAAAAGACTGGGTATGTCCAAAGTTAAATTTTATAGGGAGGAACTTCAAAGAAGGAAGAATAGCAGCTGAGTTATCCAGTAATGCACCAGATACAAAACCCAGAAAGGAGTCAATAGTAAAACCTGTGGCCTTAAATGTCTATAAGCAACCACCCAAAGTTTAGAAAACAAAGACCATCTAGAGGTCACAATGCAAGGAGGCACATTTGACCTCATAGGTTCCAGTGAGAGTTGGCGGGATAAAACTAGTGGTTGGATCATGGATCCGAATGAGTATAATTTATTCAAAAGAAACATTATGGCTAAAAGGTGAGGAGATGAGTAGCATATTAAGAAGGTATATTCATGTGAGGAAATGCAGAACCAGGAGGAGGAAGCATGATAGAAACTGAGTGAAGGCAGAAAGAGACAGAGAAAGAGAGAGACAGAGAATGCTGTAGCAGTTGTCTGGATAATTGAAGTTCCTCAACTCATTCTCTCTCTCTCTCTCTCTCTCTCTCTCTCTCTCTCTCTCTCTCTCTCTCTCTCTCTCTCTCTCTCTCTCCCTCTCTCCCTCTCTCCCTGTCTCCTTGTCCATGGACCCCTGATTAAGAACCCTGAGATTAAGAACAAGGGGCTGAATTGATGAAATTCAATGAGGGTGAATGTAAGCTCTTGCACTTGATGCCAAATAACTCGACCAATTTAGTAATACAGGGCAGACATGGACAGACAGCTTTGCCCCAGAAATCTCTTCATCCTGGGAACTCACTCCAGCCCTGGAATTCATACATTAAAAGTATCTCCTGCCCTTGCAGCCTGTCCCTCTGACTAAATGGCTAATTCCAGAATCTCCATTTAAGGAGAGCACCCAGGACAGCCTTGTCTCACTCCAGTCCAGGCACATTCTGGACTTTCTTTACCATGCTCCTTCTGATGGATACTTTTGTCTCCCTCTCTCCCCTCCCTTTCAGCTTCCTTTTTATGTGTTATCTTCCTCCTTTTAGAATGTCAGGGCAACTAGGTGGTGAAATGGTGAGAGTGCCAGGCCTGGAGTCAGGAAGACTTATCTTTCCGAGTTCAAATCCGACCTCAGACACTTGCTAGCTGTGTGACCCTGGGCAAGTCACTTAACCCTGGTTACCTCAGTTTCCTCATTTGTAAAATGAGCTGGAGAAGGAAATGGCAAACCACTCCAGTATCTTTGCCAAGAAACCCCCAAATGGGGTCATGAAGAGTCAGCTAGGACTGAAATGACCTACGATAACAAATTAGAATGTAAGTTCTTCTTTGAGGGCAGGAACCTTCTCTTTCTTTTTTCCTTTCTTTATTCCTTCCTTCCTTCCGTCCTTTCTTGCTTTCTTTCTTTTTACGTTTGTATTCCCATTGTTTAGCCTAGTGCTTGGCACAAAGCAATGCTTAACAAATGCTTGTTGACTGACTTGACTGTTCTAAAAAGGATCTGGGAGGAGGGGCAGGGTTTAGTGGATTGCAAACTCAGTATGAGCCAGTAGTGTGATGTGGCAGCCAAAAAAAAAAACTAGTATAATTTTGGGCTGCATCAGGAGGAGCAAAAGCTTCCAGGAATAGGTAAGTGATAATTACACAGTACTCTGCCCTCCTCGGACCTTATCTGAAGTATTGTATTCACTTCTAGACAACACAATTTAAAAAGAACACGGATAAGCTGGAAAGTGTCCAGATGAAAGAAACCAGGACAGTGACAGACCTTGGGTCTATAATATATGTGATTCAGTTGAAGTAAGCGTTTAGCCCAGAGAAAAGAAGATTCGGGGAGACATAATAGCTGTGTTTAAGTATTCTGATATGAAGGAGGAAGCTGATTTGTTCTATTTCTCCCAGAGGGTAGAACCAGGAGGAAGAAGTGGAAATTACAAAGAGGCCAAATTAGGTTTTTGATGTCAGGAAAAACTTCCTAACAATCAAGCTTTTCAAAAGTGGAATGGCCTGTCTAGAGAGGTGGCTGGTTCTGCCCTCCTTGAAGATATTCAGTCAAAGGCTAGACAACTTCTTTTGCGAATATTAAGATGGGGGCTCCTTCACATATGGGTTGCATTAGAAGGTTGCTCAGGTCCCTTCCAATTCTAAAATTATGTCATTCGTTGTATTCAGTGTAGCATAGCACAGTGTAGCTCAAAGGGAGACAGAAGAGACATCTGTAGCATCTACTCCCCCACCCCTCTTCTCCAAGGGACACTTTAATGCCTGCCAGGAGGAGAAGCAGGAGGTTGGGCCTAGAAGTTTGGCCACTTTTCTCTCCTCAGAGAGAGAGCGTACTGAGTTAGAATTACATCTGTTTGCTCCCTTAAATACTCTGTCTAGAGGATATGTTTTTTGGGGCTCAAATTAAATTTCTGATCAGTAGTCATTAGTGGGGAAAGGAGGACCCAAGCTTCGTATCGAAGACTTGACTCCCTTCCTGCTAAACACCAGTTCCACAATGAATACCCATAGGAAGTAGCAAAGAAACCCATTTATCCAATTTGATAGCAAAGCAGAAATCAGAGGAAAGTATACATGGTAGATTAAATGTCAGAAAATACAGAATGAAGGAGCTCTCCTATTGTGAGTGAGTTAGCTCAACCAAGAGAGAGTCCCATATCTCACCCAAGGGAAAATTCCCCAAAGTCTCTAGTGTAGCAAGTTGGATTTAGGGACAGGATAGAGACTGCTAGTTCCTCTCATGTTGGCTTCTTTCCAGAGCCTTATTTTCCTATCAGGAGCCTGAAGTGAGGCTGGCATCATCTATCTTCTCTCTTGAAGCTGGAAGCCAGAAGCACCCAAAGCAACTACAGATACTCATAGAGACTTTCAGAAAGTCAAGAGACTGATGAGATTGGAGCTCTTTCTCCTGCTTTCATCAGCTCTGCCCTGCCAGCAGTGCCTAAAGTGACTGCAAAGGCTGAAGAGATAGAAAAATCTCAGAGAAGGTCAAAAGGGAGAAGAGCTCACCTCTTTACTGCTCTTGCCAACCCGACCCATCTCTCACACAGGTGTGGGGAATTGATCTCCACCAATGAGGAGAAAATCTCATACCAAGAAACTTTAGGACTTGGGTTACCTCAGGTAGGACAATCACTCAGGCCCACAGAAAAGTGGGGGGTTGGGGTTGATCAGGATCTAACCTGGACTGAAAAGTGATGCCAGGAATTTACATTAGCAGAGGGTCCATAGCCCACCACAGCTCTTCATTCCGTCGCTGCCTCCTGGAGGACCTTCTCCCAGTTGTCCATTTCCCTTCTTCATCCCCTCTCCACCAGCTTTCACTTCCAGTTTCGATTTAGGGAGTCCCTGATCCACCACCACCACCAAGTGGAGGCTGGTGGGTGAGAGTCTCCTCCACTGCAAGGTTCGAGTGAAATCTTAGATAATCTCAGAATCTCCAGATTAGAACAGGGCTCATAGACTCTCTGGTTAGAAGGACATTTAGAGATCTTTTAGTCTCAAGCCTCTCATTTTACAGTTGAGAAAACTGAGTGCTTGAGAGGCCAAGTGAATGAATGGTCTAAAGCCTCATAGCTGAACAATGGAAAAGTCAGCATTAATACTTGGGTCTCCTAACATCGAATTTAGTACTCTTTCCTCTTCCTTAGGGATTATCTAGTCAAATTCCTATATGAAGCATGAATCATTGTATAATATGCCTGACAGGTGGACATCAGGCCTCTAACAGAGAACGCACTTCCTCGCAGAGGAGGCTTATTCTAGTTTCATTTGGTCTAGTCTATTGTTTTAATGGTTAGGAAATTCTCCTTGTGGTGAGTCAAAATCTGCCTTGGGGCACCTTCCATCTGCTGGTTCTAGTTCTGCCTTCCAGGATCATGTAAAATGTGTAATTCTATTTCTACATGTTAGTCCTTCAAATGTCTGAATATTTTTAATCATGATTCCCCTGAGTCTTCTCTTTTCCAAGGTTAATATTCCGTATTCCAACAATCTCAAAAAATCTCATAGAAATACTGTTACATGATGTTAGGTTCAGGTACATCGTAGGCACAACAATAGACTTCTTTGTGCCAGCCTGGGCATCTAATGCCTATTTGTAATATTATCTCTAGGCGAAAATTAATTTCAAATTCTAAGCAGCTTATGTAAGAAATTTTGGAGTACAACCCATTGCTTGGGGACTGTCTATCCGGTATTGTAGAATTAGTCACCATTTGTGATTAAGCTTTTCCAGCCCAGAGTAAATGCCATGGCTTTTATTTCTTTGTATATTCCCCTGTATCTAGTGCAGATGAAGCTCAATATATATATTTGTTAATGAGGTTATTTATACTGTCTCTAGCAGTGATAGAGTGGTCTGGCAATCAGGGCCCAGAGCTTAGGACTCACTAGGCCTAATCAGCACCATACAGCTTACCGTGTGGTGGGATAAAAATAGGCCAGACATGACATCTAAGAGTCTTCATTACTGCACATGAACAATTAAACTAGCATGCTTTTTAGCCAGACAGATGGAAAGATACTCTCCGAATGTTTTCAGCCTGGGTACCCTCCTTGCTACCTCAAACATCATTTAAGGTCTTTTATTCCTGCTCTATTTCCCAGATACCCAGCTACATTACAATTGAGGGCTATCTTCCATACTAGATATTGCTAAGATATTCTACTATAACCACCTTATAGATGGGCAGGGAAACAGCATTGCCTCTTCTTTCCAGGCACGTGTTAAGGTGACACCCATGTGAATCTTTCTCAAATGAACTGACTTGTGAGATTCAGTAGCTGCTGCTTTCTGGAATGGACAGAGTATGGATTTGAAGGATGGACAAAAACTCAAAGAAATAGAAATGGAAAAGCTGACCACTGGGGATGGAGTTGAATGCAACCCCTCTGAGTATTAGAAGATGGCTTTGGAGAATCATGGAGCCTGAAAAATTCATTACTCTGTATTTCAGCTTGACGATGAACCCCTCCAAAATAACCAGGTTGATTCTCAGACAGTGTGGGTATGTACCTTTCTAAATATGACAGAGATTATGCTTTGTAACCTTTGATTTATGGTCATCAGAGACCATAAATAAAGTTATAAGGGACTTTAGAATTCTGCTTGTCTGATCCCCTCATTTTTACATCTGGAAAAGGTAAGGATCAAGGAAGGCAGTGGTTTACAGGGTCATGCAACTATTAAATGTCTGAAAGATTAAAACTCAGGTCTTCCTAACTTTTTAGTCCAGCAATTTATCCACTATGCCACCTGCCTATTCATTTCTCCAGGTTACTTCCATGCCTTAAAGAGGCATCACAGTAGGATTTTTTTAGAGGCATACAACACAACAAATAATGATTAAGCATTTCCCATGTACAGGGCATTGTTCTGCGAGGGGAGTAATACGATAAATGTCACTTTCCACAATCTGGCACCTTTCTAACACTGTTTGTCCAACTTTCCAAAAACTAATTATCTTGGATAATTCACAAAATCATAGAGATTTAGAACAGGAAAGGCCCTTTTATATCATCCATTTTAACTCACTTATTTTATAGAAGAGGAATAGGAAGTTGAGACAGGGCAAATGACTTGCCAAAATTATTTAGCGCTGAACTTATGGCAGCTTGGTGGTGTGGCAGTGGGTGGGTTGCTAGACTTGGAGTCAGGAAGATCTGATTTCAGATATGGCCTCTGATACTTCCTAGCTATGTGGCTGTGGGCAAGTCACATAACCTCTCCTTGCCTCAGTTTCTTCATCTGTAAGATTTATAAAATCTAGTTTAAACCCTTATATCATTAAGGCAGAATTCATGACTTCAAAGATAACCATGAATATGCCTGAATGGTCCAGAATCACAGCATATAAGGAATTCTCTAAGTAGAAGGCAGAGGAATTAAAGCATTTATTGAAACTCAAAAGTAGCAGACCCATGGACTAGTGTCCCCAATTCGACATCCTGGCAAGAATCTTCCAAAACCAGTATGCTCACCTCACAATAGTGACCAGGAGGCCACAGAAAAACATTATGGCAGCAAGCCAAGCCATACTGGTGCTTCCTGCCCTCCCCGCCCCCCAATGCCAGGGCCCTCCAGGAAGAAAACCACCTACTGGCCTCAAGCCCCTGCTCAGCATTCTCTGGTCTCCATGAGGGTCAGTCCTGCTTTTTTGTAGTGCCTGCCACCGCCACTTCTGCCACAATCTCCAAGCTGCGTTGCAGCTAGCTGACTGCTTCCTCTCTCCTTCAGCTATTAACTGCTCTCACCAACTGCCTCTTAGCTCTGCTCCAACCATTCAGCAAGCTCCTCCCACCACAGGCTTCATGTCATCATGTGGACCAGAACTCAGGTTCCTACCATTGGCTCCAGTCCTAGCCACTCCACCCAGGACCCTGAGACCCCCCCCACCCGCCGAAGCCCACTCAAATGGGCGGGAAAAATCTTCCCATTCACTGATTGCCTTTACAACCCCTCAGTTTTTAGGTGAGAAAAGTGAAGGGTAGCCAGAGAAGTTAAGTCATTCTCCCAAGTTCACACAGCTACTTAATGAGAGAGTTTAAAATGGAGCCTGAATTTCATGACTCCCATATGTGTTCTTTTCCCTGTGGAAGAAAATCTTGGGAGCAAGGGTAGGGGAAAATGAGGAAGTTGTAAAAAGGAAAGAGGGAAGACATAAAGGAAGAAGATATGTTAATAGGTAAACCTGAGAGTTGGGGTGAAGCAGGGTCCCAGACCCTGGAAGAAGCCGATAAATCGACAAACGTGTATTAAGCATCCACAATGTCTCAGGCACGGTGTGAGGGATGAAGATTTTAAAAAAAGATAAATTTAATAGTGTCTGTCCTCAAGGAGCTTATATTCTGTATGAAATAGGAAAATTGAATAGATTCCTTACCCCATGAGGAGGCCTCAGGAGTAATCCACCAGCAGCTTCAATCATCTTGACAGAACTGGGCACTATGAATAGACCATAGACTGTGTCCTCCTCCAATCCTCAAGTTTTCTAAAAGGAATAATTCAGGTTTATTTGAAAGGTTTCTGAATAGGCTTCCTATGACTTCAAGGCTCCCCCAGGATTTGCCTCTTACCCTCCAACTAAGTCTTCTTGCTTGTTTGAGGATATCTAAATTTCTTTCAAGTGGA
Source organism: Phalanger gymnotis (assembly GCA_028646595.1). Taxonomy (NCBI): domain Eukaryota; kingdom Metazoa; phylum Chordata; class Mammalia; order Diprotodontia; family Phalangeridae; genus Phalanger; species Phalanger gymnotis. Next base: position 525,444,823 of record CM053622.1, on the reverse strand, counting down.
GAAAACACCTTTCATTCTTCAATGAGAGACAAAAGGCTTAAAATGCAAACACATGGTTGAACAAGAATGAGTTTCAGTTAAAGTGTCATTGGTCAACCAGTCATCAAGCATAAGTCGTTATCAGACTTTACTAAATTTTAATGGGAGATAGGGAGTGAGGCTATTAAGGGGGTAGGAAAGAGAGCAGACTAGAAGGAGGAGGTCCTGGAACAGGAGAACTCCACAGACCTGTGTATTTATCATCGTTCCAGTTTACCTTCAACTGGGCTAGAACCCCACATTGAGGCATTTTTATTGAGCAGCCACAAAAAGGAGCACTGGGTTTCCCATAAGTTTTGATCTTTTAAGAAGGGCTTTTTTTTTCATATAAAAGAGTGCCTTTCTCAGGAAGTTTGTTAATGGAGCTGTCACTGTTCAGTATTCTAATTTTCCAAAGCTACCAACCTACATTAAGCCTCCTAGTTTGGTTTCAATTATGATGCATGAAACAACATTGCTGTTGATAACAGAACTACTCATTCACCTCTGTGTCTCAGTCTTTGTCTCTATCTCTGGCCCTCTCTGTCTCTCTCCCCTCTCCCTTCCTCTCTCCTCTCTCTCCCCACTACTTTATCAGTCTTTTCCCCTTTCTCTCTGCCTTTCTCTCTCCCTCTCCTGTCTCTTTCTTCCCCTTCCTTCATTGCTGTTTTTCTCTCTCCTGTTTCTGTCTCTCCTTCTCTCTCTGTTTTTCTGTCTCTGTCACTTTCTTTCTCTCTCCCTCTCCCTTTCTACTGCCGTCTATCTTTGTCTCTGTGTCTGTTTATCTCTTTCTCTGTCTCTGTCATCTGTCTCTCTTCTGAAAGTGATCAAAGGGGACTAGCAATCAAAAGGCAGTCTTCCTACCAAGGATATGAAAGATTCCTCCTATCTTATTTAACTCCTGTCTCTAATTCCAGATCCCTTCTTTAATAACACAGATACTTCCTTTTTGAATCAGACAGTTGGAGATCTCACTTGCTCAAAATATCCAGAGTTTTACTGCCTACCATTTTCAGAAGCGGGGGAGAGAGGGAGAAAAATTTGGAACTCAAAGTCTTGTAAAAAAGAATGCTAAAAATTGTCTTGATATGTAATTAGGAAAAAATATTATTAATTGCCAAAAAAATGTCTAGAGTTTTAAAAAATATACAAGGCAGACACCAAGTCAAATGTATTTTTGCATCCATTTTAAAAATTCTAAGGAGAGTCGGACAACCAGGACTGGGCATCTACTTCAGATTTATCTCTGTCTCAGAAAGAGAAATGTTATTGTAATCTTTTACAGTATGCAATTTTGCTGAAAACAGATTACTCAGAAGGGCATCCTATCAGAAGGTGCTTTTTTGAATTTAGTCACTCACTAAATAAACAGCCAGTAGCACCGACTTCTTCCAATATGAACTTATTTAGTTAATAGCTTCTTTTCTTGATCTAGAAGAACCCCAAGTTCCTGTCACCCGTAACACCCTCAAAGACTCAGATCAACTGCTGACTCCTTCATGAAAATGCTCCTGACCCCACACATGGCCCCCAATCAACTTGGCGCTCTTATACCCCTGAGCAGATTATAGATACATTTGTCATTTAAATCTCCTCCCAACCTGCTCCCAGTCTTTCTTTCCAGCCTTATTTCACATTATTCCTTTAGTGAGTGTAAGCACTCAACCTCTGTAGACTTTGGCCATTTTCGCCTCACAAAAACCCATTTCCCCATTTTACAGTTGAGGAAACTGAGGCAAACAGTTGCTAAGTGACTTGTCCAGGGTCCTACAACTAGTAAGGTCAAATTCAAACTCAGGTCTTCCCAACTCCAAGGCCCAGCATTTTATGCGCTGCATTATTGTATTGGTAATTAAGGTGGGACTTTCTTTTACTGTTTTCTCTTTTAGCACTTATTTTAATCAAGTGGCCTTGAAGAGTCTGGCCTTTGTTTCTTTGATTAAATCAGAAGTCTTTGATGACCTCCTTGCCTCAAGGGAAAGCCTAGTTCACATGGGTATGAGTCACATATTTGTGACACCAGAAGCTTTTAGTCTGCATGGGTTTAAGTCGCATATTTGAAATGCTTTTAGGTCATGTGGGTGAGTTGCATGTTGTGACGCCCTTTGACCCTGAACAGAATATATAAACTCAAGAGGTTGGTGTTTTTTCCTCGGGGGCTCTCATTCATTGGAGGAGCGTCGTGTGACTTGAAGAGACTCTGGGCAGTCACTGTTAAGAGGCTTGTAAACCCAGATGTTGATGCTTTCCTTGTAACTATGAATTGAGATTTGAATCAGACAAGGTCTGTCTGTTGATATTTGTAATTTGTTTGTACTTGCTCTGAAGTTCAGGGTGCTGGCTTTTCCCCCTGAACTAAGTGATTGATATTTGTATGTTGGATTAAAGTGAGATTGTTAAGCCCTTAAAGTTGCTTTCCTTAGTAAAACAGATCAAAGAACCTGTGTTAGTGGCCTTCTATGTGCTGGTTGTTGTTGGTTTTACATAGCCACAGTAGCTGCTAGCAGATTGTTGCTACAACTACCAGCTGCCTCTAATTGGGTGGAGGGATTGCATAAAAGACATTGGCTTCTGAGGCAGCAAGACCAGCCCACTCAGTAGTTCATAAGAGAAATGACTGCTTGCTGCCTAGAAACCTACCCTCTCTGTTTCTTCCTATAAGGGGTAGCTGAAGGGGAACCATCCCCCACCTATAGCAGTTATGGTAGCTGTGGCCTAGGTGAGTCTAAACCTGGGCCTTGGGACCCTACTTGCTTCCCCTACTTTGTACTTTTTCTCTTTTCCTATTATAGGTGCCCAATCATCTGTCCTGAGAGACAGACTTTCCAGCCTCAGAAACTCTTGGGCCCCTCAGTTGCTGCTGGCTACACCATAGGAAATGGCCCCTGTGAGGTACTAAAACCCTTCTTGGAGAAGACAATTGCCATTAGGAGGGCAACCCCTAACCTGGTTTGTGAGAAGGCATGGACCTCTCAAACCAGAAGAGAAAAAAGAGAGTTAGCTTTAGCTATCGTTAAGTCACTTTGGAGATGGTGGAGTTTAGTTTCAATATTTTGATAAATATTTAAATATAATTGATTTTCTTTGTAATCCTATGCATTTTATGCATTTAAAAACATTTTTTGAGAAGGTGTTCTTGGCCTTCACTAGATTGACGAAACGGTCCAAGAAATGAAAAAGGTTAAGAACCCTGGACTAGGATATTTGATTCAGAGGGTTACAAAGGTAAATGGTAAGGGGAGTAATGGTTAACAATTAGTGAGAAAAGGAGTGAATTATACCTATATGTTTATATTTCTAAAATTCTTGTTCTAATTGTATATCCTATTTCTAGAGTATATCTATAAATACTGGTTTATCTTTATTGTTCGTTGTTTGAATAAAGAGTTCTCTTTTAAGAAAAAAAAAAGACTGCCGAATTGGCATTTCACCTTTACCCCAAAGATGCATGTATTCTTTTTTATTAATTTATTTTTATTTTTACTTTACAACATTAAGTTCTTCAAGTTTTGAGTTTCAAATTTTCTACTCCTCCCTCTCCTCCTCCCTCCCCTCCTCCCTCCCCACCCAAGATTCCATGCAATCCAATATTGGTTCTACATATACTTTCACACTAAACATATTTTCACAATAGTCAAGTTGTAAAGAAGAACTGTAACCAATGGAATGAACCATGAGAAAGAAGAAACAAAAACAAAAACAAACAAAAAGAGAGAGCAAATTGCCTCAATTTGCATTCAGACTCTGTAATTCTTTCCCTGGATGTGAATTGCATTTTCCATCATGAGTCTTTTGGAGTTGTCTTAGAACCTTGCATTTCTGAGAAGAGCCAAGTCTATCAAAGTTAGTCATCAGAGATACCGTGTCTGTAGTCGTGTATAATGTTCTCCTGGCTCTGCTCCCCTCACTCAGCATCAGATCATATATATCTTTCCAGGTTATTATGAAGTCCCTCTGCTCCTCATTTCTTATAGCACAATAGTATTCCATTACATTCATATACCACAACTTGTTTAGCCATTCCCCAGTTGATGGGAGTCCCTTTGATTTGCAATTCTTTGACACCACAAAAAGAGCTGCTATAAATATTTTTGAACATATGGGACCTTTTCCCACTAGTATGATTTCTTTGGGATAGAGCCTTAGAAGTGGTGATGCTTAGTCAAAGGGTATACACATTTTTATAGGCCTTTGGGCAAAGTTCCAAATGATGCATGTATTCTTGAAGGCTGTGTGTGTCAGAAGAGAGCAAGGTCCCTTATGTCCTACCAAGCTGGTGTTGTTGCTTGTCCTTCTTCTCAAAGTGAATGACATCATGAGGGTGATGTCTTGACTGTTGCCTGATTTGGGTTTAAGTGAGGCAGAACTATGTGAGTCATCAGCCTTACTCTCTCCTCCAATTGCTGAAGTCCAGTGGCAAGACAAAAGTCCAGATGACTGGCAATGGCCCAGGATGCAGTGGGTGGCTTTGGCCTTTCTAAATTAAGTTCTTTCCCAGGTCTTAGTTTGTCTGAGGCAACACTCCATTCAATGACTAAGGGCTAGGCAAGAATTGAGACAAAAGATGGCACAATTTACCATCACAAAAATATCAATCTGAGAGAGGAGAATTACTGAGGCTTCAAATGTAGTGATCAATGTAGGATACCAAATTCTTCAGCACCCCCTAAAGTCAGAGAAGGCTTGCATTTTGCTCTTGGAGAAGGGAGTACTTCTAGTGACTGAATCACAGATGCTTTTAATATTGAACTATTCTTTTGATGAACATCAAAAGGACATTGAAACACGAGAATTATTTTTTTTTTAAAATGAGTAGAGGAGAAAGTGCAAGGGATATTGCTTGGCTTTTGTTCACAGAAACAATTATGAATCGAATACTTCAGAGTTATCTGTATCTGACAGTAAAAACAAAGTAGGACTTCATTGTCCACCTGAGCAGGACAAAAGATTAGGTTTTATCTGGAAGTATAATGCCTGTTATTTAAAAATTGGACTACTCATTTGGCCTGGATCAAAGGAGAGTCTGCCAAGATGGAGTGTGGCATTTGTGGAGATATTTTGTTGAATAAAATCATAAAGCCAGCAAAACTTCCATGATATTTGAATACAAAACATTTAGAAATAAAAAATACGCCAATCTGTTTTTGACATAGAAATCTCTTTGCCAAAGGATTTCTTTTAAAACGTGTTTCATAGTTGAAAATAACTTGTTGAGGCTTCATATTTAATTGCTGTCAGCATGAAGCCATTTTAACAAGAATAAAATGAAAGAAAAGAAATGGGTTAATATTTGTTTTTCTTCCATGTGTTATAGACATATGTTTTACTTCAAAGATTAAAAGAATTAGTAAATGAGAAAGAATAGCTATCAAAGTATAATTTTTTATACTTGTACATCCTTTGTATATTGCTGGACCTATCTTTGAATCCACTTAATATTGTGTTTTATTTGTGGAATTCTGCTTTATTTTAGTAATAAAAATAACTCTAGAAAGACCCAAAAATTTTGCATTATTGCAAAATTTAATAAATATATATTATGTGCCTTGAATCCAGAACAGACTTTCTATTCATTATATCGTGGCTGTTTTGCATCAGATATGTGCTAGCTGTGTGACCATGGGAACTTATTTAACTTTTCTGTGCCATAATCAACTCTCTAAGATTATAAATTGCAAAGAATTTTCGATTTGCACAGGACAAGGTTGTTTTTTGTGGGGGAGGGGGGAGGCAATTGGGATTAAGTGACTTGCCCAGGGTCACACAGGGTAAGTGTCTGGGGCCAGATTTGAACTTAAGTCCTCCTTACTCCAGATCTGATGCTCTATACACTGTACCACCTAACTGATCCTAGAGGAGGGTGTTTTCTATACACTGGGAGTTCCTCCAAATGAATAAAATAATTGGTTGTAGATAGAATCATATCTAGGAGGGAATTTTCTAGAAGGGTCATTTAGTGCAACTCCTTCATTTTATAGATAAGAAAAATTAATTCCGTAAAGATTAACTGACTTGCTCAGTGTCATACACATTACTGGCAGAACTAAGGCTGGAACTGACACCAAGTTCAACTCTCATTCAACTTATATCACTTTTAGCTATCTAAGGTAGCAAATGAGCTCTTGGCTTGGAGTCAGGGAGACATAAGCTCAAATCTGGCCTCGGACAGTTACTATCTGCGTGTTACAACAATTTGGCTAGCAGCTGCTGTGGGGTTGAAAGACCAACACAAACCCAACAAAAGAATGCTGCCAGCACAGGTTCTTTGATCTGCTTTACTAAGGGAAGTAATGTTAAGGGGTTAACAATCTTATTTCAATCCAACATACAAATATCATTCACTTAGTTCAGAGGAAAAAACCAGCACCCTGAACTTCAGAGCAAATACAAACAAGTTACAAACATACATCATAAACGGACCAAATACAATTCACAGTTACCAAGAAACCATCCACATCTGGGTGATCCAGGAGGCTCTTAGAGCAGCTGCCCAGAGTCCCGTGCCAACACTCCTCCTGGAGTGAGAGCCTCAGCAAATAGCTCTGTTCTTTCCTTTAATACAGTCTTTGGAAGCATCAAACATCATCTGAGCCACCACTTAGGCGCATACTATTGGCTCTGGTCTTTGCAACTCCCCTTAGGGCCCTGGAGGCTTCACACCCACATAGGCTAAGCACCTAGTAGATAGAGGTTTGGGCCTGGGGCTTTGCATCTAGTAAGGCTCAATCAAAGACAATTAATTTATCATTCTAAAACAGTAAAAATGTCTCAATTGATATTACACTATATAACCTTGGACAAGTCACTTCACCCTGTTTTTCTCAGTTTCTTCATCTCTAAAATGAGCTGGAGAAGGAAATGGCAAAGCACTCCAGTATCTTTGCCAAGAAAACTCCACAAAGAGTCAGAAATGACTAAAATCCTGAATGAAACAGTAGCTAATTTAAGTGCTTTATCTGCCTTTACTATAGATTGGCATGGGAAACATTAGCCCACAGGTCTATGATTCTAATTCCAGGAAGGCCTAGAAAGTGTCTTGAGTGAAATTTAACAAAAGGATAAACTTAGACAATTCTCCCTACAAGATAAGTTTCTTAATAGGGTGCTGAACCTATTAAAAAAAGGATTTGTGCCAAAATACTGGAAGTGAGGACTGACAGGGCTTTTTAATTTTTTTTTTTATTATTTAATATATTTAGTTTTCAGCACTGATTTTCACAGGAGTTTGAATTACAAATTTTCTCCCCATTTCTACCCTCCCCCCCTACTCTAAGATGGCATATATTCTGGTTGTCCTCTTCCCCAGTCAGCCCTCCCTTCTGTCACCCAACTCCCCTCCCATCTCCTTTTCCCTTTCTTTCTTGTAGGGCAAGATAAATTTCTATGCCCCATTGCCCTATCTTATTTTCTAGTTGCATGCAAAAACTTCTTTGTTTTTGTTTTTGTTTTTGAACATCTATTTTTTAAAACTTTGAGTTCTAAATTCTCTCCCCTCTTCTCTTCCCACCCACCCACCCTCCCTAAGAAGTCCAGCAATTCAACATGGGCCACATGCGTATCATCCTGTATAACCCTTCCACAACACTCATGCTGTGAAAGACTAACTATATTTTGCTTCTTCCTAACCTATCCCCCTTTATTGAATT
>CM053622.1:525385991-525436659 GCA_028646595.1 Phalanger gymnotis | reverse complement strand
CCACCCACCCACCCTCCCTAAGAAGTCCAGCAATTCAACATGGGCCACATGCGTATCATCCTGTATAACCCTTCCACAACACTCATGCTGTGAAAGACTAACTATATTTTGCTTCTTCCTAACCTATCCCCCTTTATTGAATTTTCTCCCTTGACCCTGTCCCTTTGACAGGGCTTTTTAAAGCCCTTCATTCTGACTGGCCTGACAGTACATCATTTGTACTTCTCCTGGCAAAGGCAAGGCAATCCCAATTTTAATGAGGAGGTGAGTTTATAGTTTTCAGTTCTTCCCTATTACTTCATAGTTGGGAGGTGGGGCAAGATAAATTTTCTGGTGAAAGGATTGATCTGCAGCTAGGGGAAGTAGAATGGCATTCAGATGTGGCTGATTATGCCCCTCTCTGACATTTAAGGAATGCTATTTGCTATACGAGGCCCAGCTGCTTCTAGCAATCTTAGCTAGAAAAATCATCCCAATCAGGATCTCCCAACTTGGTCTCCCTCTTATAAAGCAGTTCACCCCCAACTCTGATGAAGGAAAAACAAGGACAAGGGACATGTCTCCTGGGGAAGACCTAGTTCAGGCTGTACCTGTAAACAGAAACCAAGGGTCCCACCTGAGAGGGGCCCAGCCTAAGCTGGTTAATGAGCAGATGAGGCTGGCAAAGCTCACATCATTCAATCATGCCCTTCACAAAGTGCCTACCCTTCAGAAGTGGGATCTGACAAAATAAGAAAAAAGATTGATCACAGAATGATATTGATTATGAAATAATACAGCATAATATTAATTTTCCTCAAAAGAAAGGCCCAGAAAGAATCACAAAGAAGCAAGACAGCTTTAAAATATACATGCTGAATTTATTATGCATTTTTAAAAAATAGACTGTGTGTAATAGAGATCCATAGTTTCATTTTTTTGTTCTTTACATATAGAAATGTTCATTTTATTTGGTGTTTTAAGTTCAGAATTTAAAAATTCTAAAGAAAAAATCATTTGATTCTGCAATTATTTCAGTGCTCTTTGACAGAAAACTCGCTTCCTTTCTTCAGATCAGTTCTTTTTGAACACTTGAACACAATAGCACACGTCTTTCAAAGGTCTGTAGTTACACATCAGTAGATGCTCCTAGATTCCCAAACTACTCATAACTACTTTTGCCTTCCTACTGTCACAAAGTGGACAGCTTCAGTGTTTCTAGATTTTGTAGATTCTCTAGAAACAGGAAGCCTGCTGCCATGGCATTTCTCGTTTTCTATCTGGAAATGTCTGAATCCTGAGAAAGGACGCATTGGTCGCCAACATAACCCCACTAATTGAATCACATTCCAGTGTGAAGCACCCAAGACTGTTTCAATTAGGCTGCTCTGCCAGCTAATTTTAGGATAATTAGTTACTTGCAGTAGAGCGGTGCCTGCCTAGACATTAGCTTTGGCCCCATTTCTGTTTTCTAACACAATGCCACTAGAATATTTGCTGGAACAAACTTCCATATAAATGCATTACTTTCTGCCCTTTCTCCTTTCCCTCTTACCCCAGTAGGAGGGATAAGGTAATCTAACTAAAGTTTGGTGAAAGTAGTTTTGCAAGTCTATCTAGTCATCAGTGAGATCCCATCAAAAGAATTGCTGGCTGTGAAACGAAAAAGGTCTTATTTCTTTGGTCATTTGTCCTCTCTCAGTTAGCCCGTGTAGTTCAGAAAGTCACTGGCTTTAGAGTGACAAGTTCAGCTTGTGAAGAGGGCTTTCCAACTCAGAAAACACCCAGAGCTAAGGCCTTTACCCTGCTCTTCCTATTTATAGGAGCCAAGTAGCAATTTGCTTCACAGTAAAGGCTAACTTCATTGCTGTTTGCAAAGTAAAAGGGTAATTAGATTCTTTGGTTAGAAAGGGCAGCTCTGAAATTTTTCTTTCTTCTTTTTTTTTAAATATTATATTCAAATAGGAAATACTGCTTATTTAAAATTATGCCTTTCTTGGAAGAACTCAGGGTTCTTCATCAGTGTCATTATCTTATTCATCCTCAAAATGACCTTCCAAGTTTTATCGACCCTATATTTAAGAACGAGAGACAGCCTGGGTAGAAGACTGACCTCCGAGTCAGGAAATCCTGGCTGTGAGACCTGTCTCTGTCACAGTGAACAAGTCACGTAACCTTGCAGGCAACTTTCTAATACTACTTTGCAGATCTACACCAGTGGAAGGAGTTTTAAAAAAAAATGAGCAATGTAGAAACTGAAACTTTAATTGAATTGTTGAAAGTCACTAGGAGAGAATCTCTAATCTCCTCTCCACACAGCTGCCAAATGGTGCTATTCCCTTGCTCAAGAAGCTCTAGGGCCTCTCTACTGTGGATATGGTAAAATAAAAACTCCTCTATTTGGCATTTGAAAGTCCTTCTCAATCTGGCTCCAGCCTACCTTATAGCTTATTGCACATTCACATGACAATTAAATCACATCATCTACCTATTTAACTTAAAAGATTTGAGCCGGGCAAAAAGTGATACACACACACACACACACACACACACACAACACAATTCAAGTAATTCAAACTGCCACACTCCATTCTAGAAGTATAAACCTAGTAGTGAACATGAGATGGAAGCCACGAATCTTCTGTCTCTGCAATCAGTCTCAATACCTTTGAGCCCTTTCCACTATGAGCATCTTTCCAGGCTGAATGGGATTCCAGAATCTCTTCTTCAGCACACCCACAACCCATTTATTCTGCTTAAGCCAATAGAGCTAAGAATGAGAGTAACAGCCTTAGAAGGGCCATAACTCCTTGTCAGGTAGAAGGTCCATTGGTGGAGTTGCTGAGAAGAGTCTAAAGGTTTCAGGTGAAAACTGAAAATGAATGAAAGGATAAGGTACTCTCTTCCTTCCCTGACCCCCATTTTGGAATGTGGGCATGTCCATAGTGCACCTTGGGCCTCCCACTAGGTGGACCTACTCTATAGTCATTGCTCTTGCTGCACAGAGTCGTCATAGGGAAGAAACCCTGGAGAGGATAGTGGCACTCACTGGAACCCATCCCTCTCAGCCCTTTGCTGGTAGACACCAGCTTGCTTTAGCCTGAGGGGGGCAGAAAAACCCCACGTTCAGTTTAATTCAGCTTTTGGAGGATTTGATCCAAGCAAATAAATACATCAAAACCATAAGATTCTCTTGAATTTTCAGGTCAGGAGCCCACTTTTTTTGGAGGTGGGGAGAAACAGACTCCTTCTACCCAATGATCAGATAGAGAAGGCTCATCATCTGTGTCTCTTTGTGTAACACAATCCATTCACTGGTTCTTTCTCTTGCTGCCCCTGTATTCACAATTAAGAGCATATACACTAATAACAAAGAAGCCATGACTCATCATAATTGTGTAACAAGAGAAAAGAAGCTGTAAAGGCACCACAAGATTGAGAATTATGGACAACTTAAAGAACAGAAAACTATTTAAATACAGTTGTCTCTTTCACATTGTGGGGGTTAGGAGTGTGGCAACCTACAATCTGGAAAATCTGCATAAAATTATTTGGGTCTCCCTTAGTAGCAGAGAAGAAATTTGAATTTTTTTTTCTTCTTCTTTTATGGAGTGTTCACAGTACCTTATTGTAAATTTTGGGTTAAGTATTTGGTCATATGTTAAGTAAAAACAGGTCAATGTTAAGTAAAAATACATTTTTCTGTGTCGTCTGTGGGCCTTCGAGTATCATCAGCTGCTTCTGCAAAACTCCCCCAAAATTCCCATTTAATTTCTTGTGCTGACCCACAATATATGGGAAAGTCGAGATGTGGAAGGGATAACCATAAATGCTTGCTGTCTTTTGGCAAAGGTGGGAGATAGGCACTTTATTGGATTTTCACAGATCTCAACCCCAGTCCATTTCAGCCTCACCTCCTTCTCAGGGGATTCAACATGCTGCGATACGAAGCAGCAAAGTTCAAACTATTTCAAAACATCCCAGTTTTAGTGCCCATTTAAAATGGCTGCTCCATGCCAAGACTCTCCTTCCTGAGATTCCTTTCTCAGAAAGGGGAATTTGTATTGTCCTTCAGTTCTAAAATAACCGTAAGTTCTCATAGGTAGGCTCTGGAAACCTTCTCTTTGTCTGAAAAGGGGCTGGTCTCCCCAAAGCCATGTTACACTTATCTCCTTTTCTATGGCCTCCCACTGAAATAGCAAGAAGAAAAGATATGTTAACATGATCATCCTCTAATGTAATCACACTTTTGTGTGAAACCTCCTTAAGAAACTGCTTTTCCCTAAACATCAGCTTTCCTGCCTTTACCTGGTTTTGTTTCTGTTTGGGCAGAAGTATTTCTCTCTTGATAAATAGCTGAGTGTTGTAAAAAAGAAAACAAAAACCAATTTACATTCCATTGTTTCCATAGCAACCATCTCAGATCCATTGGCTGCAAGAGCATTTATTAAGCACTTACTGAGTGCTAGACACTGCGCATTTGTATCCCTGGAGATAAAAAATACAAGTAAGACAATGTTTGTTCTCAAAGATTTTATATTCTCACAGAAGAAAAAAAAATTACATAAAGGAATGGAAGAGGTAACATGCTGTTAGCAGTACTTGTTACAAATGCACAGCTAGGTGTAGCTGTGGATAGAGTGACAGACTTGGAGTTAGGAAGACTCTGAGTTCAAATCTGGCCTCAGATACTAACTAGCTGGGTGGTCCTGGTCAAGTCACTTGACCTTGTTTGATTCAGTTTCCTCATCTGTAAAATGAGTTGGAGAAGGAAATAGCAAACACTCCAGTATCTTTACCAAGAAAACCCCAAAAGGGTCAGACATGACTGAATGACAACAACAGATTACAAATGACAGAGAAGTACATGGAGGCCTGATTTCAGGCATGATAATGAAATGGGAATTTTTGATTTTGGATTTCCTTTTATTCCTCCTGTAACAATATTAACCTCACTTGAACAAAACCAGTCCCATGGGATGTGAAAATTTACTTAAAGCCTTAAACATTCCTTAGATAAGAAGCCAGAGGAAGAGTCTCAACTGTCTCTGACTCCTTGACAACACATAAATTTTCCTTCTTAACTAGCCTATGTGTAAGTCCTCTAAATGTAGTTTAAACTGTAACTTAGTTTGCCGATAGTGTTTGACTAGATTTGTTGATGTGTGAGATTATGATTCTGTTTAACTGAGTTTGTTCAACTTTTATGACATTGAAGGAAGTGTTGGGATTATGGATCTACATTTTCTTTAACTTTTACGGCCTAAGAGGAATGTACAAGATCGCAATATGTAAAGTAATCATTTCTCTGTCACTATGATATCATTTTACCTATGACAAACCTTGTCAGGATCCTAATAGAGGTTCACATTTTCTCTGAGACCCCAGTCTATGCTTGAACATAATAACAAAACCTCTGTTTTTACCTCTATAATTTCCTTTGTTCAGTTGTTTTTCAGTCCTGTTAAACTCTTTGTGACCCCATTTGGGATTTTCTTGGCAGAGATACTAGAAAGTGTCTAAGGCCAGATTTGAACTCAAGAAAATAAGTCTTCCTGACTCCAGGCCTGACACTCCATCTACTATGCCACCTAGTTGCCCCTATAATTTTTGCATTGTGGTACATATATTTTGGCAGCAAATTACCTACCACATAAACTCAGAGAGGAGATATTTCTATCATCACAGTAAGAGATAGCTCACCTATCAGAGTCCAGCGTCTCAGAGGCAGAGTACCTATTTCCTTCTTTCAAAGAGAATTTAATCCTTTTTCCAACGGCTGCTTGAAGATAATATGTTGTACTTATTAGACATGTAAAATATTTTCAAGGGCAATTTTTACTTACCTATAGATATTAGAACCCAACCCTCACTCTCTGGGTAAGATTATCTCCATCCTTCCAAGATGGTCTATCCTATTTTCATAGGATCATTGGCTTAGAGCTGGAAGTGACCTTACAATCAAACCCTCTCATTTTATAGATGAGGAAACTGAAGCCAAAAGAGGTTATGTGATGAGTAGGATCACACAGCTAGTTACCATCTAAGGCAAGATTTGAACTCATGTCTTCTAGACTCCAAGCTCAGAACTCTCCTGTTAAGTGCTACTTTCTCAAAGAAGCACCGCTCCCTTTCCCCTCTTGTTCTCCCTTTGCCCAGAATTATTTTATATGTAGTTTGTATTTATTTACATGTAGATGTTATTTTTCTCCAATAAAATGTAAGCCTTTTGAGGACTGGATCTGCCTGATCCACTGTCTGTATCTGCAGCCATCCCCTGCCCTCCAACCCCAATGCAGTGTCTTGTAAATAGTAAGTATGCAATAAATGTTTGTTTAATTGAATTGAATTAATGAGCCTGAGACTCTGAGCTCTTTCTCCATTATATGAGCCACCGGGATAGATGCTGCCTCTTCTCTTATTTAAACTGTCTAATCCTATTATGTTGCTTGAGGAATGGCAGTTAGTTGATCTGGGGATTTGGGTGTATTGGTTGGTGAATCACATTCTCATCTCAAGACCATGTTCTCTGCCAAACGAGCTCCATGGATTTACCTTTCTTGGATGAATATAGAAACCAATGGCGAGACGGACTGTCATCACTGACCTTGTCAAAAGTCTATAAAAGCCTGGATTCAGCAGTGGGCTGCTTCTTTCTTCTGCCCTTTCAAAAGGTAGGTAGGGAGAGAGGATTCTGGGAAGATGGCAGAGTAGGTCAGAAAATTTCAAGCTCTCAAGATTTTCCTCCACAAAAGAGATAAAATAGTGCCTCAGGGTGAACATAGAGCTGTGAAAACAAATAAGGGTAAGGGCAGAACAAGGGTCCTCCTGGAACAATCTGAAGAGAAGATCCTAAAAATGCTATTTATTCCATGTAAAGGGTAAGCACCTCCAGGCTAGGGTCTGCTTAAACAAGTGGCAAGCCCAGGGTTTAGCTGTGTTGGGAGGCTGCCTTAGCCCCAGGCAAAGGAACTTTTTACCCCAGGACAGTGAGGGGAATTGGACTTCTGAGCTGGGGAAGAGCTAGGGAATCTTTGCTGACTAGGAACACCAGACCCAGTTCTATATCAGATACTCAGCCAGGGGCGAGAAGGAACCAGCACAGGCCAGATGAGTACTGAAACAGTGGGACAGACCCCACTAGCTGTGGGAACTTACAAGAGGCTGGAGTTCTTGGTTTGAGTTCAAGGTCAGAGGGGAGAACTGAAGAGGATCTGAGGCCAGAGGCACTATCCCCCAAACCCCAGGACTAGAGGTGATTATAAAAATTAAACTATTACAAAAAAATGCACAGGCAAAGGAGAAAGAATCCAACCACAAAGAGTTACAATAGGAATAGACAAGACCAGGGTTCACCTTCAGAGGAGAATACTGAAGCAAAGAAGCTCTCTTCTACCCCAAAGAATAATGTCAAATGGTCATCTGCCCAAAAAGAATTCATTGAAGAACTTAAAAAAGACTTTAAAAATCAAATGAGACAGATTGAGGAAAAACTAAAAAGAAAAATGAGAATAATCCAAGAAAAACCAGAAGGTCAACCAATTAGAAAAGGAGATCAAAAATCTTAAGGAAGAAAATGACTCCTTGAAAACCAGAATTGGGCAAGGGGAAGCCAGTGAAGTTATGAGAGATCAAGAAATAAAAAAAGAAAAAATAAAGAATGAAAAAATAGAAGTGAATGTGAAACATCTCATGCGAAAAACACCTGATCTGGAGAACAGATCAAGAAGAGAAAACATAAGAATAATTGGACTACCTGAAAGCTATGATCAAAAAAACCCCGATACAATAACACAAGAAATAATTAAAGAAAATTGTCCTGAAACATTAGAACAAGAGGGGAAAGTAGAAATAGAAAAAATCCACCGATCGCCACCTGAAAGAGACCCTATGAGGAAAATGCACAGGGATATCATAGTCAAATTACAAAACCCACAGTTCAGGGACAAAATATTACAAGCAACAAGAAAAAAATTTACATATGGCGGTGCCGCAATTAGAATCACGCAAGACCTAGCAATGGCAACACTAAAAGATCGCAGGTCTTGGAACACTATATACAGAAGAGCAAAAGAACTGGGGTTGCAGTCGAAAATATCATGCCCAGCGAAGCTAAGCATAACTCTGAATGAAAAAAAAATCGACATTTAATGAATTGTCAGACTTTCAGGACTTTGTTAAAAAACAAACAAACAAACAAACCTGACCTCAATAGGAGATTTGACATAAAAGAGCCAAGAGAAATAAAAGGTACATGCCAATGACCAATTACAAAAGACTCAATAAGGATAGACTGTTTACTTTTAATGTATTTAAAATGTAAAATGTATTTCTAAGATTGTTATTAGTAATGAGGTAGCTTATAAGAGAGATTGGGTTGTAGACCTGAGTATGATATGAATTCAAAAAGTAAAACTGTTTAAGAACAGCTAAAAGGGTCATTTTGTTATACAAATGAAGTTAGAAAGAAAGAATCAACACAGAGGAATTAGATGAGGGAGAGGGGCTGTTGGTTCTGGAAACCGACTTTCATCGGGAATGGGTTCAAGGGGAAAAAATACATATACATCTGGAAGAGTATAAAAGCCTTCTACATTTAGAAAGAAATAAAACTCTAAGGGGATAGGGAGGGGGAGAGGATAAAGGAGGGATCTTTAGAGGGGAGGGTAAGAGAATTGGTTAAAAAGGGTATATAGAAGGGTGTTCTGATTTATGGGAAGGGGAGGATAAGGGAGGCATTGCTGTAGGGGGGTAGGTTAAGTAATAGGAGGGCAGAAAAAAAGCAATAGGTAAAGGGGGTGTATAAAAAGGTGTTTAGATTTACGGGAATGGGAAGATAGGGGAGGGATCCTTGGAGGGCGGTAGGTAAATAATAGGAGGCAAAGTAGAAGGTAGAAGTAAAGTAGAAAAATCAGGAGAGACAGGAAAAAATAGATCTGCACAAACATAAATACAAAGACTAGAAGTAGAATATTACCCTTGAAGGGTTAGGAATATACTGCCAAAGACACCAAAAACTTTTCTTTTGACCCATCGTGAATCTCTGGTCCAGGTGTTTATCTGAGCTTAAGCCTATTTATATTTTCAGTCCAATTCTGACATTACCTAGTTGTGTGATTTTGGCAAAGCAAGTAACTTTCCTGGGCCCAGGCTTCCTCATCTGTGAAATGTACCAGCTGTACCAGCTGATCTCTGAGATTCCTTCCAATTCCACTTTTCTAAAAATTCAAACTTTTTGGGAGCAGTGAATTTGTGTTTTACTACACTCCAAATAAAGAGTCTTTTTATTTCTACTAAAAGTCAGTTCTTTTAAACTGGCTTCTCAGGTTTGACTTCCCAGACCTGTTAAAACAGTTCATGTTTAACCTATCCTCACTTTTGATTTGAGTAATGTATGGGGCTACTTTGCACCTTTTGTTTGGCCTGAGGAATTTTTAAAAGGGGTAGTATCTATGTACATGACTTACACTGCCTTCTAGATTGTAATCTCCATTAGGGCAGAGACTGTGTCATGTATAAATGTGTGTGTGTACATATGTGTATATATATATATGTATGTATATGAGTGTGTATATATAGAATATACATATATACACACGTGTATGTACATGTACACACACATACACATAACTGTGTATAAATACACATATATTTGTGTATGTAGATAGAAACATAGATACGCTTTTTATCTTTCCAGTCCTAGCACAAAGACTACATTGTAAAAGATTAATAAATGTTGTTGAATTTAGTTTAATTCAAAGTAATAAGTAAAGTAATTCTGTTCTAATTAATACCACTCAGCTGCCCAGGACCTCCTTTTAGGGCTAACTAGCTACTCTTTTAAAATGCAAATTAAATTCTCGTGGAGATGTAAGGTTTTTTGACTTTTGCACCTTCGCTGAGTCTCTATAAAGAAAAGAACTTGGACATCTTCCTTTACATCCCTTTTTCTTTCCAGCCGAGGAAGTTGGTTAGTTGTTGTCCTTCATTCTCTTGTTGTCCTTTATTTTCGAAGGGAAACGAAATGCCTTCACGGTTTTAGAGTCAAGGTACAATGTGTCTGACTGCGGCTGATCAGACTAACAGGAGCTCAGAAGGCTCTACCACAGGTCGGGCACAAATTGTCCGCATCAACTTTTGGAGTGGTAATGTCTCTAAATTTGTACATTTCACATTTCCTTTGAACTGCTGTAATTCTGCTTTGCTCACACGCAGCGCCTCCTTTGCTGTGGGCACACCATGCTGGGCGGAGCTTTGCCAGCATCTCGTATCTTTTTACTTTTTGGATAAAGTAACTGAGGCTGGATTTTCCCAATCATCAAGAATTCTTGACTCCTAGAGTGGATCTTCTTTTCATTACAACACTCTAAGACCACACAACCTTTGATGTGACTTAGCATAATTAAGTGCTTCTCCACTCCCACCCTTGGCCTCCAACGAATACCACTGAGGTCTTGGGGATTTTAATGGGGTAGAAGGAAAGAACTTCGGAGTGTGGGGGACAGTCTAGCGAGGGTAGCCCTGAGGCCATAGAATTAGGAGGTTCTTTGTAAACAGAGGGGCAACCTGAGCATGGGGCTGCACACCAAGGGGAGTCAGGTATTGCTGAAGTCAAATGTCACCAATGTCAAAATTCTACTTAGGAACAGTTTTGGAATCAAGCGACCTAGGTTATAGGTCAATCCTTTGACCAGTTATTTGTGTGACCTTGGTTGGGTAAATCACTTCATCTTTGTTGGACTCAGTTACCTCTGGAAAAATGAGAGAGCTGAATTAGTCTGAGTTTCCTTCCTAGTTTAAAGATTATGTGAAGGTGCAAATGCCTGATAAACTGAACCTTTCGATGAGTATTTGCATTTTGAAAGAATAGCTAATTTAAAATTCAATTTAAATTTGAAAGAGGGGCCAAAGAAAAAGAATGAAAGCACCTCAAGCTGGAATAAGAGAGGTCTGGGCAGCTGGATAGACTCAGTTTAAAAACTGAAGCCTAGAACCCAGAAAATTTGACTTGCCTAAGATAGCTAGAATGGCAGCCTTCCACAAAGCATAGGAGTCCTGGACCTGAAGTCAAGACTTGGATTCAAACCCCAGCTCATCCTTACATACATTATAATCTTAGGCAAGCGAACCAACCTTTCTGAGTCTTTTTGAGAGGATAATAATAGCGCCTACTTCATAAGGTTGTTTAGGAGATCAAATGGGACAGTGTATGTAACATTCATTTTTTTATTTCGAGTTCTAAATTCTCTCCCTCCCTCAGGCTGCTCTCCCAACACTAAGAAGACAAGCAATATGTTATCCATTACACATGAAAAGTTAGGATAATGTATATAAATGTTTTCACAAACTAGGAAAAAAAAAACCGTGTAACTGTGAGTTATTAGTTAATGGTAGAGCCAGTCCCTTCAAGGTCAACCTGTTAACCTGTAAAATCCATCCCTAAGTCTCTAAAATGAAGGGTGGGGTTGGGTGTGGCCTGAACCCAAGGACTATATGATCAACCAATTCAGTTATAGATTTTTCTCTGACACAATCTCCTTCACCCATCCTATTTTATCAAGTTCCCTTCCAGTGATGCCGCCTATCCATCAGCAACAGTCCCTCAGGACAGTTACATTCTAACCATAACCCAGGTAATGGTGTCAATTGCTGCAAGCAAAATTAACCCTCTTCCCAGGTTCCCAATATCTTTGTATCTCCACACTCTGACTCCCAGGTGTAGAAGCAATTTAGATTTTGTTATTATTGCCTTACTGTTACACCAGGTAAATTCATGACTGTTATAGACACCCCTTATCAAGAGAAGTTGCTTTTCTCTCTTGGCTATTGTAGACATCCGTTATCAAGAAAGCTTGGTTCTCTCTCTCAGTGGCCTGTGAGTAACTCCTTCTCTTCTATGCACTTTTTTCACTTTTTTTTTTTGTGGGAAAGATGAGTAAATGGTGGGTTGTGATCTTTGTTGCAAATTTCATCATATTGTCTTTCACCCCAATCCCAACCATCTTTCCAAACTTCCCTGTTTCTGTCAGGGTTCCATCATCCTTCTATCCTTGCATATTTTCAGCTTCCCAATTATTCTTGAATTACTACTCATATGAAACTGAAATTTACCAATAATTCTCATCATCCTCTCTGATCTTTTTATAGCTTTTGACACTGTGAGTCACACTGTCTCTTGGATACCTACTCTTTCACCTTTGGATTGCTCAAAACAATATAAATGTATCCTCTATAAGCTACATCCTTAAAAAAAAGTAAGGAAAAAGAATTTTCTAACAAAAAAATTCCAAATAGTTTGGTTGGTTTTGCACCCATTTGTGAAAAATATAAAAATGCAACACCTTCCGATTAATTTGCTAGAATAATTGATTGACATCAAGGAAGATGGAAATTTGCTAGCTGAATTTCATCAAAAATCTTTGCATAATTGGTGGATGGGACTGAAAAATGAATATGGTGATTAGTGAGGACAGCCAGGTGAGAATATCTTTCCCTTTGAACCTCTATGAGATTTGCCTGGTTTTTATTTTTATTTTTGAGCCACGTCGACCATTAAAAACAAGTATTAAAATAGACAAAATTTAGAACTGGACCTTTGCATCTCTTTATCACAAAGCATGAAATGAAGATTTTATAAAAAATAATGAGATATATTCAGTCATATTGCTTTTAGTAAAAAATACCATTAATAATGGTACTTATGAAATTAATATATGATAAATTAACAGTAATGCTGTTTTGAGGAGAGCAAAAAAGATTTTGTGTAATTAGCAAATATTATTTCATCTTTATTTCATTCTTTTAAATTTTCAATTTTTGTGTATAAGTTTTATAGGGTTATGGGCTAGATTTGTGATTTCATTGACATAGGGAACCTTCAGATGAGAAAACTCCCTCTACCAAAGCAGTTCATTTCCTTCTTATAATTTATCATCTTAATCGAATTGTTAGAGCACTGAGAGACTGTGACTTTCCCAGTCACATGCCCAGGGATGGGCTGAAGCCAGATCTGACTGTTTTGGGGAGTTCATTGGTAAATTTTCAGTGTGAGCATTTACATCTCAGAAATCAGCATTCGCTACAAATCCAGGCTTGATTCAGGTTTTTTTTTTGTTGTTATTGTTGTCGATTACCTAGAATTAAGAAATTGCCCAAATTGTAGATTAAACTTAAAAGGGTGTGTGGATACGTTCCCTACCTTGTTAATCATTTATCAGTAGACTCTGGGTCACACAGCCACCAAGTTAGTATGTGTCAGAGATGGGATTCAAACCCATGCCTCCCTAACGTTGAGGCCATCTCTCCTGTCTGCCATGCCACATGCTACCTCTCATAAGTTTTGTAATGTAAATAATTGTGAGTACAGTAGCATTTTGTATATAGTTTATAAAAAATAAATATACGTAGGTATAGGGGGGTAAGTGCTCAAAAATATTTTATTGATAGGGGTATGGATCAAAAAAGTTTGGAGACCACCACTCTAATTGACTGGCTTACCTTCCTGAACTCCAAAAAGATTCAGGTTGTCTTCACTTATTTTGTGTGAGGAAGCTGTTCAAAGAAAAATTCAATATATATTAGGTAATTTTTTTCCACAAGAATTTCATTAGTGTGCCCAAGGAAGCACAGATTGTAAGAAAAGCAGTAGGGTAGAGGAGAAAGCACACTGCCTCTGGAATCCGAGCACTTGGTTTTGAATCCTGACTGTGCAACCTTGGGCAAGTTGGTTAACATCTCTGGTCATCGGCTTCTTCACATGTAAGATAAAGAGACTGAACTAAATGACCTCTAAGGTTGCTTCCAGATCCAAGTCTGGAGGAGCTAGGGAATTAATTCCCAGGTACTCTGACTCTAAAGTACTCTTTTCCTAAGATGCCATACTGCCTTCCTAATTAAAAAACTAAAAGTCGATTCCCCAGGATCCTTTTCCAAAGCTTGAGTCCAGATTTTCAGTTAAGCAGGAAAGGACATGATGATGGGACCTAAGAAGCTGCCTGACTTCCTTACATTCTAAGGTGCTGCTGTATTTGGGGGCCAAGATGGAGAAAGAAGAAAAGCAGCATTTCTTCATTTAATCACTGTTAACCAATAAAAAAATACCAAAAACCAACCCCCCCCCCAAAAAAAAACCCATCACAAGTCCATGAGGCATGTGGATTTTTTACAAGAGAAAAGAAACATCTGTGTGCAACTGCTGTGCAGGGGCAAGGGAGAGCCTTGGATATTTAAGTTACAGGGAAAACGAGAAGTCGTAAGAGTGGGAAAGGGACTAATCCCCTCCCAAAGACGAGGAATAAGGGGATGGCAAAAGCAGCATTCTTTTCCCTTGGGAACTGCTAGACCATGAAGATAGGATGGTCTGCTTTTTTACAAGTGTCCCAGCTGCACAGTTTCTCAGTGTGATTCAGACTGACTGGCACATGTCCTGATTCCCGAGGACACTCAGGGAGTCCAGCTAGGAGGGCAAATAATGAATTCTGTCAGTTGGGGGAGGGATGTGTTTTGTCCTTGATACATTCAGGGCCTCCTGCATATTCTGCGTCCAGTGTGTCTGGAAAATACGGCAACTCAGGAAGACAAGTTCAGGGGGTCCCTTAACAACACGGATGTTGTCACAATAATGCTGAAAATTAATAACATAATAAAAATACAGTCGAGTGGAGTGCAAAGTGAACAGCTTAAAAAACTAAGACTATTCAGTGATCTTGGCAAGCAATGATTGTTTAGTGGTCTTTTTTCTAGAGTGGACAGACCTACTCACAATCCCTACCTTTGTGGAAAGCTCAGCAGCACAGCACAAATAGTGTACGTACCAGGATGGACTGAGCCCAAGGGGCACATGCTCCACCAATCAGAGATCGGCAAAGGGCTCGTATTCCTATCCTTGCCTTGGTAGCTCATTATGGATTTTTCTCTGACACAACCCATACAATACTCATATTTATACCATGCTTTAAGCTCCCTAAGGGTAGGGAGGATTTGATTTTGGTCTTTGTATTCCCAGCAACTGTCTATTTATAAAAGAGCATAATGAATGTTTGCCTGTTAAGTTGGATTTTTGGTGGGGTAGTGGTGGTGGTGGTAAGCCATCAACATTTATGATTTAATCCATGTTGGGAAGCTCTACATGAAGTCATTCTCTTTATCACTGCAGAACAGCATAGTCCTGGAACTAGAGAATATCCTGGGCCAATGCGTGGTTAATTAATGAACTTCCCAGGGTCATTCAGCCAGTATAAATCAGATACACAATTAAACCATAGACATCCTAACTCCAAGTGCTCCTTACTATCCATACTATACTCCTTACTATACCATACTCTCTGTCCCTCTGTCTCTGTCTCTCTCTGTCTCTCTATCTCTCTGTCTCTCTGTTTCTGTCCCTGTCTCTGTCTCTGTCTCTCTCTCTTTCCCCCTCTGTTTGGCTCTGTCTCTGTCTGTCTCTGTCTCTGTCTGTCTCTGCCTCAGTGTCTATCTCTGCCTCTCTCTCTGTCTCCGTATCTGTCTTTCTGTCTCTTTGTCTCTGTCTCTCTGTTTTTCTCTCTGTCTGTCTCTGTCTCTGTCTGTCTCTGTCTCTGTGTTTCTGTCTGTCTGTCTCTGTCTGTCTGTCTGTCTCTCTCTCTCTTTCTGTTTGTTTCTGTCTCTCTGTCTCTTTGTCTCTACCTCTGTCTGTCTCTCTGTCTCTGTCTCTCTCTATTTCCCTGAGACAATGGGAAGTGGATATCAAGATCCTCTGTTTTACAGATAGAGAAAACAAGACTTAAAAGGTCTAAACAATTAATACTCCTATCACTCAGTGAATTAATTAGTTTTTGCCTTAGGACTGAGTGCTTAGTGTTTTCCTACTAAAAATCCTTGCTTTCTTCAGGCATGTAAACATGATTATCTCAGTAGCATAAATAATAGGAAACATTAGTGTTACTTGACTACCCAGTGGTAGCCCTAATAGGGAGAATCTCAAAGCACTTGCCCAGACTGGTGCTATTCACTGGGCCCTGTAATGGCACTGTATTTCTTATCCTGCCTAGAGACATATGCTCCAACTTGGTTGGAATCTTTTAAAAACTTGGTAGTTCTGCCCTCCCTCTGTTGACATCTGGATAAATCCATTCTCATTTTCAGGCACTTTGTCTGCAATTTAATGACAAGGAAAGCTTCATCAAGTGATACTAAGTGTTTATTCACTAGGAGGGATATTAATATTTATTCTCATGCCTTGCCTCGCATCGTGGTTTCTCAGTAGTACATGTTTTTTTTTTTAAAACAAACATGCATAATAGTTTAACTGGAGGAGCTACTCAAGTAATCAATGATGAAGAAACCAACTTTGAAAAATGTGTTTTTGACTAACGTGAAAATTATTTAACCCATTTACCTCACTTTCCAAGAAGATGCTGTCTGCTTTTGTCTGGCCTTCTCTTAGCTATTTACCAGAACATTTTATTATTATTGTAACTATTTGTTGTTCACCTGCTTATAGGTTAGTACTATCTGAAGAATCTGTGATTTCTCCAAGAGTGAATTCCCTTCCTCCATTACTTCAGTTAATCTAACAGTCTGTAAAGAAATTTAACAGGGAGCACCTGATCATTTTGATGAATCTCTGTCAAATTGATGAGATTCCAGGGTATGAACCTGTGTCTGAAAGCTACCTGTGTGGAGATAGGCCTATGTATTAGCCCCTTGTTGAGTTATCACAAGGGATTCCTTGGAGTCTTTCCTAACGACTGGAGCTGTCTCCAAGGTGACTAGTGACCATGGATCAGAGGGTGATGGACCCTTGTTGGAAAAGCCACCCTTTCCCCATGGTCTGTAAAAGAGGACTGTGATTGGCTTGACCCCTTTTATTGTGTATACGTCTTCTTCTTTGGACTTCCAGACTGGAGCACAGCTAGAGATGGGGAGGGAATTTCTACCTTCCCTCCCTCTCCGCTTCACCCAGCAGTCATGTTGACTATAGCAAAAGCACATGGTAATGAGAAAAAAACTGTCTTGGGGAGAAAAGTCTGTAACTTAGGATCCTAGGGGATTACCTGTGCTCAGGCCACAAAGCTAGGAAGTGGTAGAGGGTTGTTTTAGGTCTTGAGACCACCATGACAGTTCCCTCTTAAGGGAGTCTGTAGCTTATAGAATCTATGCATGGCAATCAACTTTATAAAAATAGGCCTGATGGTTTTGAGGCCATTATGACAGTTTTCCCTTAAGGGAGGCTGTAAACTTATAGAACATACTCATGGAAAAATACTGCCAATAATATTTTTTGGGGGGCAGGGCAATTGGGGTTAAGTGACTTGCCCAAGGTCACACAGCTAGTAAGTGTGTCAAGTGTCTGAGGCCAGATTTGAACTCCTCCTGACTCCAGTGCTGGTGCTCTACTCACTGCACCACCTAGCTGCCCCCCAATAATATTTTTGAAGGTTAGTACTGCTGTGTCCCCTAAATAATATTTTGTCTACCACCAGCGTGATTTTTTCTCCTTAATAACAAACCGTCAAGATAATATTTGCCCTGACCCCTCGTAGGTAACTCGGCCAGCTCCACAGAGGCCATCTAAAATCATAGTGTAAGAATTTCAGTATTTGAAGAGCACTATGGAGCACCCCTTCCAGCTGGAGCACCCCTTTCCTGCTGAATGGACCTATGTCTCTGTGCTACTAACATAGCGCTACCCTTACATGAGTTATACTCTATATGGGTATGTATGCCTGAGGTGTATGATGAGTCCCCTTTTCTTCTCTCTCTTTTCCCTTCTCCATTGCTTGCAATAAAGCTTTGCATTGAGCTGACTCCCGTGTAAAATAATTACATGTTATTCTAAACATCCAAACTCATTAAGGGGTTGTGTTCCCTGACATTTGCTAGTTCACGGGCCTTTCCTTGGACCTAAACTGGATCCTTTGCCACACACTTAACCTACACTGGCAGAGAAGAGCACCTTGAGTGCCACGCAGAAAGAAAAGGTCAACAAGGGAAGCCTGCGTCCTCCCAGGAAAAACTTCCTTATGCCAGAGAACTGTCACGAAACAAGGTCGAATTTGAATTCGGTTCTTCCTGGGTCTGAGTCCAGCATTCTATCCACTATGACAAACTGACTCTTAGTAGTGCTAATTTACAATTATTAGTATTAGTAGTAATAATAAATCCCTAATATAAGTCTTCTGCCCTAGACAGGATATTCTTCTTACTGCTTACTCCACATTTCCATCCTCACTCCACCTGGGCTGCCCTCTGCCCTTCCCCATTTACCCATGTCTTTCTCAGCCATCAAACTCAAGTGTGGCTCAAGTCTTTCCTCTTCTTCAGAGCCTTTGCTCACAACTTTAGCCCCCAATGATGTCTCCCTACTTTGACTTCCTGTGGTACTTAGTGGGTATGTATGCCACACGATTGATGCCTCCTGATGGATGGTGTCATCTCTAATTGTATCACACATGGTAATACTTCGTTTGTTCAATAGTTGTTTTTTACGTGTCTGTCTTATTTCCTTGGTTAGACCGTTAGCTCCCTGTGGGAGAAGATCTGAATATTCTCCATATTGCCAGGTAGAGATGTTCAATAAATATTGGTTGCTTGATCTATTGACTAATACCAAAAGAGCCTGACTGTTCCATAAGATAATTTAAACATAGACTCCTAGAGCCGAAAAGGTAAACTAAGCTTTATTTCGTTTTTAACAGGGTGATCGTCTACCCCTAGAAGCTCTACCTTGTTGTCTAACATAATGGGAATTTGTTTATTTTGCTTAATGGAATTAGCCTGACCATGGCTGAACATGCATATATGTGTGCATACATATACATGCATATATGTACACATGTACCATATGTACATGTCAGTGTGGGTGCATTGCAGCATATGTATGCACACACATGTTTATGTATGTATATACATATGTATGTGTATGCGAATATATTGCATATCTATATTGTGCATGCCATGTATATATGCATAGCTATCTGTATAGCTCTATTTCTATATTTCTCTGTCAAAATGAGGTAAAAACCCATAGTTCAGTATTCTTTCCATTCCATTCACTACATCCACATATGTTCCTTGGGAGCAGAGGTCTCTGCTAATCAGCTCATTAGCACAGATTAGTCTCTAGGATTATCTCATTGTCACTTTGGAAGGTCCAAAGAGCCTGGCAAGAGTCAGATCCAGGGCAGATCAGTTTCAGAAAGAAAGTAGAGAGTATGAGGAAAGATAGCCTGGCAGAAATAAGCCCAGGCGACCACATGGGGAGCCCTAGGGTTAGCTCTGAGTACCTGGGGTCAGAGCATAAGGGACACACAATTAGGAAGAGAATTCTTGGAATAACGGGACACTTGAGGTAAGGGGAACTGCTCACTTTGTTTATCTAGTGTTGTACTTGAAAACAATCTTAATATTAACAAATATTTAAAGCCCTTCACAATGTGGCTCCAATCTATGATTCCAGGCTGATTACACATTAAGCCCCCTCACATACTCTACTTTCAGGCCAAACTGGCCTACCTGCCATTCCTTGTACATGCCATTCCATTTCCTATGTCTGTGACACGAGACTAGTCCATCCCTCATGCCTGGAATTCACTTCTTTCTCATATCTTCCCCTTGGCAATCCTGGCTAAAGTGTCTCTTCACACGTGGGACCTTTTCTGATATCAGCATTGTTACTGCTTCCCCATTACATTGTACATATATACTGTATTATACTAATTATATCATATCATATTATGCTATAATCTATTATTATATTATATTATATTATATTATATTATGTAACTATAGCATACAAATATATAGCAATATGTGTATGTACATATACATGTGTACACATGTGCATTTGTGTGTATATATAAAATACATACAGTTTTTGTTCCTTATCTATGTGCATGCTTTTCCTCCAGTAGAATGTAAGCTTCGTGAAGGCAAGGACTATTTCATCTTTGTGATTGTAATCCTAACACTTGGTGGAGTATCTAGTGTAAACTCCAAATAGGTGCATGATTCACATATAATTATCATCCTCCTCCAGGCTCACAGACTAGGAGTCTTCCTGGATTCTTCACTGTCTCTTATCCCCCAGATCTAAGCTGTTGCCAAAGCCTGTCCATTTCACCATTACAACATCTCCAGAATATGCCTCCTTCTCTCCTCTGATACTGCCCCTACTCTAAGTGCAGACCCTCGTCACATTGCACCTGGACTATTGCAGTACCCTGCTGGTGGGTCTGCTGGTGTCAAGTCCCTCCCCTCTCCAATCCATTCTCCACTCTACCACTAAAGTGATTTTCCTAAGGCAAAAGTCTGATCATGTCACCCCTCTACTCGGTAAACTCCAGTGGTTTCCCATTGCCTCTGGGACTAAATATAAAATGCTCTGCTTGGCATTCAAAGCTCTTCATAACCTAATCACCTCCTACTTTTCCCATCTTCTTACACCTTAATCCCCAGCAGGCATTCTTCCATCCAGTGACACTGGCCTTCTGGCTGTTCCATGAACAAGACACTCCATCTCTAGGCTCCAGGTATTTTCTCTGGCTGCTCCCATGCCTGGAATTCTCTGCCTCCTCTGCTATGACTATTGACCTCCCTGGCTTTACTAAAATCTCACTTTCTACAAAAAATCTTATTTAAACTCTTTTAATTCTATTACTTTTTCTTTGTCAATTATTTCTTATTTATCTTGTATTTAATTTGTTTTGTGTATATTTGTCTGCATGTGGTCTCCATTATAATGTAAACTCCTGGACAGTAGAAACTATCTTTTGCCTCTTTTTGTATCCTCAGCACTTAGAACAGTGCCTGGTACATAGTAGGTGCTTAATAAATGTTAATTGATTGATTGAAAGAATAAACAAATTAGTGGAGCATGGATGAAATTACCTGTCAGATCTTTAGATAGAGGAAGAATTCATGATCAAACAAGAGATAGAGAGGTTCTAGGGAGGTAAAATGGATAATTTTAATTACATAAAGTTGAAAAGTTTTTGCACAAATAACACCAAACGCAGCTAAAATTAGAAGAAAAGCAGAAAACTGGGAAAAATCTTTGCAGCAATGTTCTTTGACAAAAGTCATAGTTCTTAAATATATAGGGAACTGTGTCAAAATTATAAGAATAAGAGCCATTCTCCAATTGATAAATGGTCAACATACATACATACATACATATATATGTGTATATATATATACGTGTATATATATACGTGTGCATATATATACATATATATAGGCAGTTTTCAGGGGGAAAAATCAAATTTATCAATGGTCATATGAAAAAATGTTCTAAATCACTAATAACTACAGAAATCCAAATTTAAATAACTTGAGAAACCAACTCACCACCTTTAACCCATCAGATTGACTAAGGTGGTAAAAAAGGAAAATGACGAATGCTGGAGATGTGGGAAAATAGGTACACTAATGCATTGTTGGTAGAGTTGTGAACTTGTCCAACCATTCTGTAGTCTCTAAGGATAGGGAGAGAGACAATAAGTTAAAATCACTAGTTAAGATGCTTAGATCCTTTTCTCAGAAAACAAAAAACTTTTGAAAAATGAGTGGAAATGAAGAGATGAGAAGAGAGGACATATTCATTTTCTTCAAATGTTTCAGGAAAGGGAATAAGATTTGTTTTGCTTGGACACTGAGGTCGGAATTAGAAGGAATGGGTGGATTATTATGGCAAGATAGATTTGGACCCAACCACTAACACTGTCCAATGTTGTATGGGTTTTTGTAAGGGGGTGTGCTACCCCAATTCAATTCAATTGAACTAACATTTATTAAGTGCCTTCTATCTGTAAGGTTGTATACTAAGTGCTGGTGATACAAAAACAGAAATGGAAGCAACTCCTGCTCTTGAGGAGCTTATATTCAACAGGGACAAAAGGAAAATAACATGTACTCAAATATTTAAATACAAGAAAATCTGAGAAAGAAAAGACTATTAAAAACTAGAAAGAACAAAAGGCTTTATAGACCAGGAGACATCTAAAATGAACTTAAATTGAAGGAAGATAAGAATTTTGAGAGATATACACAAAAAGGAAGTACATTCCAGACATGAGGGAATGGCTTATGCCACAGGTTGTGTGTGCAGTTCGTCCTTCATTCTCCAAGAGGACCGTGACATCAGGGAGATGATGACATGACTTGCAGTTGACTTTGATTTGAGCGAGGGAGGCCTGTGCAAAGTCACTGCCTCACTTTCTCCTCCAGAGCCATATGGGTCCAATGGCCAGATATTCAATAGGATAATTGGAAATGGCCTGGGATGCAGTGGGAGACGCTAGCCCTTTTAAGCTAAGGTCTTTTCAGGTTCTCACTTTGAATGAGGCAACACCCATTCAGTGAATAGGTCTCTTTAAGAAGTGATTCAGGGGATGGTCCTTTTATTGAAAAGAAATCAAACCTAGAGGGGAAGACCCTCAGGGCTGCTGGACAAAAGAGAAACACTCTAAGCCAGGCCTATTCACCGAATAGGCACTGCCTCACTCAAAGTGAGAACCTGAAAAGACCTTAGCTTAAAAGGGCGAGGGTCTCCCACTGCATCCTGGGCCAGCTCTAGTCGTCCTGATGAATATCAGGCCTCTGGACTGTATTGGCAATCAAAATGGGCTCTTAGCACTTAATTCAACCAAGTGCCCTTGAAGAGTTCAGCCTTTATTTCCTTGATTAAATTAGGAGTCCCTGATGCCCTCCTTGCCTCAAGGGAAAGCCTAGTTTACATGGGTTTGAGTGACATGTTTGTGACATCAGAGGCTTTTAGACCACGTGGGTTTAAGTCGCATTATTGTGACGATTTTAGGGAAATAAAATGATCAGAAGTGTTTCTGAGTAAAGATATTGTCTGGAGGATTCATTGGAGAGGTGAGAGACTGGAATCGGGGAGCCAAAATAAGATGCTACTACAATAGTCAATTGGCAAACATACAAATATAAATTAAGAGCTTATTATGTTCTGGGAAATGTATTAAATGCTGGGAATAAAAAGAAAGCTAAAAGATAAAATCCTTCAACCCAAACCTAAACAACACCAACAAAAATAATCACTGCCTTCAAGGAGCATTCATTCTAATAGAGGAATAATTAGCTAGATTCTTATGACAGATATACAAAGTAGATACTTATAAGATATACACAGTGGGAGTATGTAATCTGAAAGAGGAAAGCATTGGTAATGTGGTTTGAGTAGGGTCTGAGAAAAGACTCCTAAAGAACATAGAATATGAGCTGAATCTTGGAGGATAATTGCTAATAGTTCAACTGGCAATTGATAAGGGCAATAGTTAGAGTGGTGACCCTGTGAGTGGATAGAAAGAGATACTTGTGAGAGATGCTGGGTATGTAGAGTCAAACTTAGTTGATTCAGGGATGGGGACTTAGTCAATTGGGATGCCACAGTTTTAAATCTTGATAACTTAGGATGTATAAGTAGACATAAGGAAGTTGTAAGAAGGGATAGTTTTAGGGGAAAGATGCTCAGTTCTATTTCAGACATGTGCCCAAGGTCTTGATGGTATGTCCAGATGGTGATGTCCAGCAGGCAGCTGGTGGCACAGAACTGAAATTCAGGGGGGATATTAGGACTGCATACATTTTTGTGAATCATTTGGGTAAATATGATAATTGAACCAATAGGAACTGATGAGATCACCAATGCAGAGAGTGAAGAGAGAGAAGAGGGTCTAAGACAGACTCATGTGGGATACCTGTGCATGATATAAATGACCATCCAGCAAAAGAAAATGAGAAGCCAGAAACGTAGGAAGAGAAACAAGGGTGAGCGTCACAAGGGTGTCACAAAAGCTGAGAGTAGAAAGAGTACTTGGGAGGAAGGGGTGGTCACGGCAGTCAGAAACTGCAACTGCAAAAAAAATCAGAAATTATGAGAACTGACAAAAGGCAGTTGAGAGATTGTTAACTGTGTAGAGCTGTTTCAGTTGAATGGCAGGGTCAGATACCAGATTTTAAGGGATTGAGGACTCAATGAATTTTGAGGAAATACATCTTTCTAAAAATTTGACAGTGAAAGAGAGAGGAAACAAGGGATGATAGCTACAGGCAGTGATGAGTGAAGGCAATAATTCATTATTTCATCCCATGGTGGGGGATGAGGGGCACTCAGAAGATACTAGGGAGGTAAAGCATGAACTCAGCTTTCATCGATGGCTCTCCAGCGCCTTGGATGCCATGAAGCTCAGGATCTCTGATCTGAGTCTTCTTTTGTGCAGCTCCTCTAGTGCCTTAAATAAATGTAAAGATGTGTATTAAGTGCCAGCCACTGGTGCTACAAAGATGAAAACCAATACATTTCTTGCTCTCAAGGAACTAACAGTCTGATAGAGGGTAGAGGACTTGTTTACAAATGGGAAATCTTACTATGCTCTAAGAACACATTTGCCTAGTACTCCCATCACATCAGTACTCTCTGCCCCTGTGCTTGGATCCTCTAACTGGAGGGCAGGGCCATAGACTCCAGGGCCTCTCGCTAAAGAGGGGTTTTGGCAAAATTTTTCTCATTTCCCAAATACATAGCAATTTTCCAAGCATTTCCCAATTTATAGCAACACTGCTTTTGGACTTCTTTGGGAATGAAGGGCCATCATGTTCTCATGCCAGTTACCTTCTCCCTCCTCCCCCTCCTCATTTTCAGCTTCCTTTTGTGTATTGTCTCACTATTAGATTGTAAGCTCCTTGAAGGCAGAACCAGTTTTTATTTGTATTTGGATTCCCCTCTTTTAGCAAAAATTCTTAGCACATAGTATGTGCTTAATAAATTTTGACTGATTGATTAAAAGAGGCAGCTAACATAATCTTAAGACAAACTCTGAACTAGGAGGAGACCTACTTTTAGTTGGGAGATGAGTGTATTGGCAAGCAGGGTGGGACTTTTTGCTATTTTTTTCTTTTGGAGTGCTTCTCAGCACTAAGGCAATCAAGTGCCCTTGAGTCTTGCCTTTGCTTCAACCAAGAGTCTTTGACGACCTGCCTAAGTCACATGAGTTTGAGTCACATGGTTGTAATGCCCTCTGACCCTGAAGAAGTGTATATATACTCTGAGGTTAGCGTTTTGCTCTGAGGGCTCACTCATTGGAAAAGTGTTCCTGTGATTTTGCCAGATGAGACTCTGGGTAGCTGTTAAGGAGCCCCCCTGGCTTTGAAAATCCAGATGTTGGTACCTCTCTCTCTGGTAACTATGTATGTATTGCTATGGACAGACAGAAGCCCTGTCTGCTGATTTGTGTTATTTGCTGTGTTTATATGATTTCTGCTTGTAATTTCTGTTTGAGTTTTCTCTGAAGTTCAGGGTGCTGACTTTTCCTCCTGAACCAAGTGAATGGTATATGTATGTTTAATTAAAGTGAGATTGTAAACCCCTTAAAGTTGCTTTCCTTCAGAAAAGCAGATCAAAGAACCTGTGCTAGCAGCCTTCCTGTGTGTTGGTGTTGTTGGTCTTACACCCCCACAGCAGCTGCTAGTAGCATTGTTGTCACAGTGAATAATGGAAAACTTCATGGAAGAAATTGAATCTGAATGGGGAAGATGGAGATGGGAAAGCAGTGAGTCCTAGGCATGTCATTTGTTTTCCCAGTAATATATAAAGTCAAAGACCTGTGAAATTTTACACCTATAACAAAGATCAAGTTCTGCTTTAAGATTCCTAAATTGGTGTTATCCTATTCCCATTTTCTCTTCAAGATTTTGGGCTGCCTGGGCCATTTCTAAATTTCAGTTAATTGACATACAATTTTAAAGTTGGAGTTCTAGTGCTCTCTACCCTTTGCCCGTCTCTATGCATGATTTCCAAAATCATCCAATGGTGCAACATAAATACAGAGTAAACATTTTTCTAGTTCTCAGAATTAGTCAACATTAGACTTTAATACAACCAATTATAATTCATTGCCAATTATCTAGGACATTAAATTCCCATTCTAGATTAGTTCTGGATTGAGTCCCAGTTTTTAGCATTACGATTTCATGACTATAATTAGATTTTATTGTAGCCAATTATAATTCATCAAATTGGACATAATTACAGGAACTATTGTTGAAATCAGAAATGGTCAGATAATGTGTTATCAAAGGTAGCAAATTTTTTCACAACAGGTAATGATAAAATCTGAAGGAGAGAGTATTATTTTGAGCAAAACATTAGGGATTCAACTATGACAATATCAAGATATTGAAACTGATCCCATTTCAATAAGATTGTATATTTTATAGGAACAGCACTGATGGTAACTACCACAAATGTATTAGACTAGGCAATTAAAAACAAAACTTACTTTCTGACCTTATTTTGTTCTTTTCTAGTCTTATTTTACACTATTTCCCATTATACACTCCATAATGGAGCAGAACTGGATTATTAGCTACTCCTCCAATCTTGTCCTCTTCCATCACAGGCCATACTCAATAGCTGGAACACAGTTTTTCTATATCTCTACTTGTTGAGATCCTTCTTTTCCTTCAAGACCCAGTTCAGGTCATTCCTTCCATGAAACCTTCCTTGATTTTCCCTAGCTGAAATATATTTCTTTATTCTCAAAATTCTTTTTAAAAAACATTTTTCCCAATTACATGTAAAAACAAATTATAACACTAATTTTTAAAATTTTGAGTTCCAAATTCTCTCCTTCCCTCTTTTCCCTCCCCTCTCCCTAAGACAGTAATTTGATATACATCCTCAAAATCCCTATAGTAGCTCTGTATTGGCTCCTTTTGCTTATCACAATATTATCATTCTTTTTTATGATGTCCTACCTGTCTCTTTTATGTTCTCAAATGGAACGATGATTTCATAAACGTGGCTATTTCTTCCCATCATGCAGCTTACACCTATGTCCTTGTCCAGCATGGACAACTCTTGTCCATGTGCTCCCATCAGTTCACCACAGAGGGTCCACCAAACCTGCTGGGGCCTTCCTCCTTTTCTCTTGACAACCTGATCAGACCAGTGGAGAATATCAGCCTTCCAAGGGTTATCCCTTACTCTTGCCAGGTGACCAATGTACCTTCTTTTTTGATCATTTCTTTGGTGACATCCTTTAATCTGGTTCTTCTTCCCAGTTTCTTATTTATGTGCTGCAGACTACTCACAAACACTGTGCATCTCTTCCTTGCCTCTTAGTGGTACACAATTTTAATTCTTAGGAAACTAGAGCTTGCCAATCTTCCTAGCCAAACAACATTGTAACATCTACCTACAGGATGCTATTACTTAAAGGCAGAGAACTGGTTCATCTTTTTATGCCCAGGGTCTACTACAATACACTACATATCAGACACACCTTCACAACATTTCTGCTATATATCCCATTTCTCCCCTCAAAACAGACACCGCTCTGGTTTATGCCTTCATTCACCTCATGTATTAGCCTTCTGGTTGGCTTCCCTGCCTCAAGGCTCTCCCCACTCCAATATGTATTCCACTCAGGTCTAAATATCATCCCCCCCTACTCGATAAACTTCAGTGGCTCCTTATTATTTGGAAGATCAAATATAGAGTTCTCTCCTTGGCATTTAAAGCCCTTTACAAACTTGCTTTTTCCTATCTTTCCAGTCTTTTTACAGTTTATCCCCCTCCACGTACTTTACAATCCAATAACACTTTTCTTGCTATTCCTTCTACTGGACGCTTCATCTCCAGACTCTGACTTTTCACTGACTGCCCCCCATGCCTAGAATGCTCTCCCTCCTCACTAGAACTTTCTGACTATTTTGGCTTCCTTTAAGACTCAGGTCAAAACCACCTTCTACAGGAAGTTTTTCCCATCCTCCATCACTCTAGTGCCTTCCCTCCGTAATTACTTTATCTGCTCTGTGGGTGGCTAGAGTGTTGGACCTGGAGACAGAAAGACCTGAGTTCAAATCTGGCCTCGGATACTTCCTAGCTGTGTGACCTTGGGCAAGCCATTTAACTACTGTTTGTCTCAGTTCCCTCAAGTGTAAAATAGAGATAATACCAGCACCCACCTCTCAGGACCGTTGTGAGGATCAAATGAGATAATATTTGTCATGTGCTTAACACAGTGCCTGGTAGATACTAGGCTATATAAATATTAGATATTATTATTGATAATCAGGCTTAGTGACTAACTTTAAATCAATTAGTATCGATTTCCTTGATTTAACTTGAGTTTGATTGTAAGATTAAGCTCCTTTCTCTAGGAAAAGCTAGCCCTAACAGCTGAGCCAAACTAACATAGATATTCTCTAAGTCTAGATTACCTATAGATTTAATGGATAGATTGATAAGACTTTATCATTTAGTAGCAGATAATTTAGAGTAAAACATATATCTTCGTAGGAAAAAAATAATAAGAATTATAAGGATCTTTTTTAAAGGCTAAATTCCCTTTACTGGGAGTTGGTTGACTCCTTAGCTCTTTTTTCTTGAACTAAAGGTCAAGTATAATTTAAACAATACAATTTCTAAGATTGAGTTTCCCTTTCTGGCAGCTAGAGGATGGGGCGGGGAAGGAGGGTGACTGCTAATTTATCAACTACAGACCACAAGTTTTTTTTTTTTTTTGGCAAGGCAATTGGGGTTAAGTGACTTGCCCAGGATCACACAGTTAATACATATCAAGTGTCTGGGGCTGGATTTGAACTCAGGTCCTCTTGACTTCAGGGCTAGTGCTCCACAAGTTCTTTCCTAGTCTTAGTTCAAAGTATAGTCCCCCTTAAAGTAATACTTTAGGTTGCAAAATGCAACAGTTGTAGGGCAGAGATTTCTGGGGTAATTTCACTTTGACAGCTAAATGTTACCAACAGTAACATGGATTAAGAAAGCCTGAGAGAAGTAAACCGATGACCTGCCTTGTCCAATTGAATGATGTTCAAAACAAGTTTCCTAAGATTGCTGTAATTTTTTGATTCTTTTCTGTTACAAAAATAAGTTCTGTAAATCACTCCTCTGTCCCTGACATCTGAGCAGTCAGATGACCTGGTTCGATATGCAAATGCTAGCTTTGCAACTTAAGTCATAAATACTTAGAAAATTTTGTGCCTCAGTTTCTTTATTTCAGATAATTAGTTTACATGATTATTATTGTTGTTGTATATACAGAATAATTTATAAGTTGTCTCCCCCACGAGACTACAAACTCTTTTTGAATAAGGACCCTGTATTTGCCTTTCTTTGTACCATCAGCACTTAATATAGTTCCTGGCATATGGTAAACACATGGCAATGCCTGTTGATTGACTGGCTTTCATTGGTATTTGGGGAATTAATTACTATAGGAACTCCTAACTGAGAAACATCTTCAGTGATTGCAGGTCATCCCTTTCTTATCTTAGGGTCACCTGGGGTTAAGATGTTAAATGACTCGTCCGGGTTTGCATAGTATATGTCAGAAGTAGATTTGAACCCAAATCTTCTTGGCTCTAATGCTAGCTTCTATGTCCACCACCCTGCTGCCACTTCATAGCAGGTACTTAAAAATGTTGAATTATATTGAACTGAATTTTAAATAGCCATCAACCACATATCTACTGGGAACAAAATGAAAAAATTTAGCATTAACTGTTCAACTCCTTCTATGAGGAGGTAACAAAGTTTGCTGTCTTCTGAGACCAGGAAATGCAGACAGTAAATTATATCGGAAAGAATTCTATTATGCAGAATGAGACATACATTTATAGACAATGCCAAAGTATTGATTTGTTTTGTTTGGCTCCACTTATTTGTTACAAGGGAGAGCTTCGTTGGAGTGGAGGTGGGAGGGATGAGTCAGTAGGAAATCACTGAGAAGTTAGAAAAAAAAGGAAAAGCAAAGAACAACAATAAAACATTTCTAAAAAAAGAATGCTAGATTATTTCAGCTCTGCTATTTTTCATTTCCTGACTATGAAATGAGTATAATCTGACCTGCCTGCCTACCTCAAAAATAGCTTGTGGATAGAATGAAATGATGTATTTGAAAAATGCTATGAAAAATGGAAGAGACCTTAGTGACCATAAAGTTCAATCACTTCATTTAACAACTGAGGCTTCAATCTTGTTGTTCTTTGTCCTTTCTTGAAGAAGACCAATGATATCATGAGGCCAATGTCTTGACTCACAAGTGTATTGGATTTAAGTGAGACAGAGCTGTATGAAGTCGTCAGCCTCACTCTCTATTCCAGAGTCATCAGAGTCGAGTGGCAAGACAAGGGTCACGATGACTGGCAATGGTCCAGAATGCACAGATGTTCAGTGATTTTTTTCAGGATCACACAGCTAGTTGGAAGCAGGATTTGAATTTAGGTCTTCTTCCCCCTAAGTCCAGGAAGGAGCCCAGCTCCTTCATTTTTTTTTTAACAGATGAGAAAACTGAGGCCTGGGGAGGTAAAGTAACTTGTTTGAAGTTACAAAGAAAGTAAGAACCAGGATTCAAGTCCAGGTCCCGTGGCTCTAAATACACAGCCTCTCCATGTTGCCTCCTACCACCTCACCTTCCTTTTGCATTGAGGCTTTTATAGAAAGTTGCTAATTGACAGTGAAAGGCAGGTGAGGTAGCTAGCATCAAGAAAAAGAAAGAAAGAAAGAAAGAAAGAAAGAAAGAAAGAAAGAAAGAAAGAAAGAAAGAAAGAAAGAAAGAAAGAAAGAAAGAAAGAAAGAAAGAGAGAAAGAAAGGAAGGAAGAGAGGAAGAAAGAAAGAAAGAGATAGAAAGAAGGAAGGAAAGAAAGGAAGGAAGGAAGGAAGAAAAAAGAAACAAGGAAGGAAGATAGAAGGAAAGAAGGAAAGAAAGAAGGAAAGAAGGAAAGAAAGAAGGAAAGAAAGATAGAAAGGAAGGAAGGGAGGAAGAAAGAAAGAAAGAAAGAAAGAAAGAAAGAAAGAAAGAAAGAAAGAAAGGAGGGAAGGAAGAAAGGAAGGAAGGAAGATAGAAGGAAAGAAAGAAAGAAAAAAGGAGAGAAGGAAAGAAAGAAGGGAAGGAAGAAAAAAGAAAGAAAGAAAGAAAGAAAAAGGAAGGAAGGAGGAAAGAAAGAAAGAAAAAAAGAAAGAAAGAAAGGAAGAAAGGAAGAAAGAAGGAAGGAAGGAAGGAAGGAAAGAAAGAAAGGAAGGAAGGAAGGAAGGAAAGAAGGAAAGAAGGAAGAAAAAGAAACAAGGAAGGAAGATAGAAGGAAAGAAGGGAAGAAAGAAGGAAAGAAAGAAAGGAAGGAAGGAAGGGAGGGAGGAAGGAAGGAAGGAAAGAAGGAAGGAAAGAAAGAAAGAAAGGAAGGAAGGAAGGAAAGAAGGAAGAAAAAAGAAACAAGGAAGGAAGATAGAAGGAAAGAAGGGAAGAAAGAAGGAAAGAAAGATAGAAAGGAAGGAAGGAAGAAAGAAAGAAAGGAAGAAAGAAAGAAAGGAAGAAAGAAAGAAAGAAAGAAAGAAAGAAAGAAAGAAAGAAAGAAAGAAAGAAAGAAAGAAAGAAAGAAATGAAGAAAGAAAGAAAAAAAAAGAACCTTGCTCAACTACTCCCAGTGATTGAGAGCCCAGGTAGGTGAACAGACAAGACAAATGTTTTGCTGCATTGATTAGCCAGGAGACTGGAGAATAAAGGGAACTTGGGAGTGACCTAAAGAGATTCGTCTAAGCTGTGTTTCTGCCAGAGCTAAATAACCACTATGCACCAAGCTCAGGTTGGTCTTCCTTCTAGGGGAGAAAGTGAAAGTTCTGGAGGGAGAAAGTGAAAGGTCTGGACCTACATTCCAGGTCACCAAAGAGAATGGAGTACTCCTGAAAAGAATGAAAATAGGGCTTGAAAATAAAAA
Organism: Phalanger gymnotis; assembly: GCA_028646595.1. Taxonomy (NCBI): domain Eukaryota; kingdom Metazoa; phylum Chordata; class Mammalia; order Diprotodontia; family Phalangeridae; genus Phalanger; species Phalanger gymnotis. Next base: position 525,404,945 of record CM053622.1, on the reverse strand, counting down.
TAAAGCAACAAAAGCATGTAAAGAGGCAGAAGGAATTGCATTAGGCAGTTAGTGGATGGAAAAGTGTGAACCTAGGTTGAAGCAAAGAAGAAAAGCTCCTTTTAAAATGGTCCCTTCTAGATTTATTGTTTAAAATTTGCATTTTAAAATGAGCCTGAAGGGCAATCATTACCAAGTCAAGTTGATAAGTATTAATCGAACACCTACTATGTGCCGTGCACTGGGCTAAGCTCTGAACATATCAAGAAAGGCAAAAAACATACCTTGCCCTCAAGGAAGTCACAATCTACTGGAGGAGACAATATGTAAGCAACTATGTACAAACAAGGCAGCTAGGTGGCACAGTGCATAGAGCACCAGGCTTGGAGTCAGGATGACTCATCTTCCTGAATTCAAATTGAGCCTCACACACATACTAGCTGTGTGACCCTGGGCAAGTCACTTAACCCCGTTTGCCTCAGTTCTTCATCTGTAAAATGGTCTGGAGAAGGAAATGGCAAGCCATTCCAGTGGTTTTGCCAAGAAAACCCCAAAAGGGGTCAAGAAGAGTCAGACCTGACTGAAAAAAAAATGACCCAATAACAAGGTACAAAGTATTTGCAGGATAAATCGGAGTTAATTTCAGAGGGAAGTTACTGACATTAAGATAGGAAAGGGATAGGCTTCATGAAGAAGCTGGGGCTATCAGTAGAATTTTAGTTACTAGTGGAGAGTTTTTTCTTTTAAAAGGAGGCAGCTTTTTTGAGTATTTCAGTCTCTGTGTTAGAGATTCTCAAGTGACATAAACAACAATGGATGGCTTCCTTTTCCCACCTCCCCAACACAGTTTGGGGAAATTTTCCACCTTTTTGCCTGGATGCCCCCCCACTCCACACACACACACACACACACACACACACACACACATACACACACACACACGCACACGAGGAAATTTGAGAAACTCGTTAGGCTGCCACCCACTGCACTGTCTCCATCTCCTTTTGCAAGCATGCAGTTCAGAACAGGCAAAGAAGTATTTTATTTATAGATCAGAGAAAAAGAAAACAAACAGAATTAATAACCGAGCCCTCGAAAAATAACTGACACTTCCCAAGAGACTTGTACAGCTTTGGTTACTGAGGTTTCTGTACTAAGTAATGGTCTCTAAGAGTTTCTAGAGACTCCCTGGGCAGTTCTCTCTGTGGGTGCTGTCCCTAATCCTTTGCCAAAGGAAACGCTTCTGTTTTCTGCCCCATCCCTAAAATGAGGACCATTCCAGAGGCTCCTGGTTTGGGCGACTTACTTAGTTCTTCCTGTAATGGCTCCAGTATGGCACTAGACCAGGGGGCTTCTATTTGGCTGTTCCTCCATCTTTTTGTTTTGTGCTTACCAGTGATCCTTGACCTCGATGAAGTTCCCGAGAATTCCTGAGGAGTCAGGAACATTTCCTATCTCTTTAATTTCCAAAGATTTCTGAAACCCACAACAGGTTGGGACATAGTGACTCTATTTCCTGATGTTGTCATGGCTCCAGCTACCTGATCGGGTATGTTTCCTGCCAAGTCAGCACTCAAAACTGGACAAGGCATAATTTCTTCCTAATTTTTTTTCCCTTCGAGGTCTGTTTCTTAGTCTTCCACAGCACAGTTAGGCAGAGTTCTTCGAATTTTTCAGGAATACTTCTCTTTACATCTTAGAGTAGAGAGGAATTGGTGGGGGAAGATTCATTATCCTTCTTTCTTACCTACCTTTCACATCACCCTTAGAGAGTGGAAGGAAAGGGAAAAAATTGGTTTCTGTTTCAGACAGTAACATGTAATGCCAGTCTCATAACACTCCTTATAATAGTTTTTGGTTGTTTGCTATCTATCATCCTATGATTTTATAATCCTGTTTATTCTCTAGATTATGGCTCTCTGTTGGAAGATAGTGTTTCTTTTCTTCTCTCTTGAATATCCCCTTTGGGTATACCTAGCATGTTTTATCCACAGAGAGATCGATCAAATAGATGCTTTCTCACAGAGCACCTGATTCACTTTGTCACCAGCACTGGCTACAGTGGCAGGGGGAATTAAAAAACTCTTTGCAACTCAGGATAGATGGATGGAGCTGGCCTTGATACACATGGGAAAGCAGACTGGGAATGGATGGCTTGGGGATCAACAGCTGTTGCAGAGAATCCTTTCTTGGCCAAGTGGGTTTCCTAGTCCCAACAAAGTGTTCTTTGCCATGAAATTATCATTTGATGCTCTCATTAATATGTAATCTGCCTCTTCTGTTTGGGGACGTGGCTTGTATTATTTGTAGAATTATTTATAGTATTTAAAATGAATTTTGCATAATACTTGTATGTATAATCAACTCTCAATCATCTTCCAGTGGATTATCTATAATTTGTCAGGAAAATCTTGTCTCTAAGTTTCTTGTAAGTTAAACCTGCTCATCTTAAGTATGGCATTTAAGTACTTGCTTTATAAACCAGTATGATAACTATGGATCACAGCTAATCTGCTTAGTTTAGTTGATTTCTTTGCTGTTTCTATTCATTTTCACTGCAGAGAAGTACTTGGAAGTCCTTCATTACTTCTCCTACTCAAGGAAAAGTTGGAGAAAGGATAGAATGTGCCAATCTAAGAGAGCGCTGGTTTGTTCCAAGCAGTAAGGCAGCACGATATAGCGGGGTGCAGCATTGGCTATGAACTTAGGAAAGTTGGGTTCAAATTCTGACCATAGTGGGGTGAGTTACCTTATCTTGGGTTCTATTTCTTCATAGATAAAATGAGAAGGTTGGACAAAATGACCTCCAAAGTGTCTTTTAGCTATGATGAAATATGATCCCATGAGTGGGCTGTGGTAAGAGGGTGTGCCAGGAACTTTAGGCTGGATACGCAGAACAGCTTTCCAGAATCCACCGAGTTGGATCTCTGCAGAGAAGCTTCATTAGCATGTTTGAAGTGAATCCCAGATAAATACTGAACGACATGCCAAAGCAAATAATTTTTGGATTAGCCCCTGTTTTGGATGATCTCCAGCACTGCTTTCCTTTATTATTGCAAGTAAACAAGAATTGGCTGTCTTTCTTTGTTTGCTTTTTCTTAAAAAAAAAAACAAAACAAAACACCTGTCAACTTTAAAAAATGATAAAAATTGTTTAGCATGTAATTGGGGGAAAATAAGATATATAAAATATTTTAAAATATGGGTCAGGCTCTAGGTTTTAGAAGGGGACAAATAATAATACTTTATTTGTATACAGTTTAAAAATACTTTTTTAACTTTTTTGTACATTTTAAAAATACTTCTACATTTGTATACAGTTTAAAAAAATACATTGACATCGATTGATCCTTATCCTTATAACAATACTTTGAGGTGAGCAGGGAAGGTGTTGAATTCAATTCAAGACATATTTATTCATTTATTCAGCAACTACCAAGTATAAGGCACTATAGAGTTGCTGAGGATACACATATGAAAATAAAACAGTTTTGGACCTCAAAGGCTTTTGAGGTCTATTCTCTCTATTTTATACAAGGATACTAAGGGGCAGAAAGGTTAAGATCTCACAACTAGTCAGTGGCAGAGTCAGGTCTAAGTCTTCTGACTCCAGAAAATATTTGAAGAATATTTTGAAGGTCCTTCTCTTGGCTAGTCACAAAATTTGTCATTGAAATTATTAAATTTAAACAGTATATGTCTTGAGGGTCGAATTGCAAGGTATTTTTCCTAGCAGTAACTTATAAGTTCTCTAGATAGATGCTTTTTATTTCTTATCACATCTCATTGCCTCACTCCAAATATATATCTTTCACTCTATGAACTGCGTTCAGGGCAGCTGAGGGAAAGTACTGGGGGCAGAGTAGGCTGTGAACTTCATCTGCTGAGTCATAACTAGAGACAAAACACAAAGCATAAAAATTAAGGGAGCCAAGGAGCCAGGGCTTTTTTTTTTTGAGAACTTGGGCAACTAACCCCGAACTTCACTTTCTTCAGCTACAAAATGATAGGGTTGGGCTAGATGATGTCTAAGGTCCTTTCCTGGAATGCAATTGAGTGATTTGAAATACAATGCATTTATCTTAACAGCAAAAAGAAAACTAGGCAAAATAGTCAAATTGCAGAAAGCAAGCATATTTTTAAAAAAACAAAATGAAGCAAAATCAATGTTTGCAAAATGTATTCTGCTTGAGGAAAACAAAACTCTAAGCAAAATGCAAAATACAAAGTAAAATCAGTTTGTCCAGGCAGTTTGGGTGTAGCAATAAGAGTCTGAGAGGAATGCAGAAAATCACAGACTGACTCTAAGAAAGGTAGAAGAGTGAGGGTTTTCATAAACTATTAGTGGTGCAGCAAGTGAGGATACATGGTAACTATGGAGGACATCTGTGCCATCCTGGTTCATGGCTTCACCTCCATCTCTTTACATATCCTCCAAATCTTCTGCAACTCACCTGGCTTATGTATCTGGTCTGAAGATATTTACCTGATCTTCTACTCTGCCCTCATCCCACCCGCTGAATAAGATGGACAGTATGAATTCATAGGCTGGAGGGTGTCCAGAGGAAGGAAAACAGAACAGCCTTGAGTCATACATGGGTTGGTTGAAGGAAGTGAGGTCCTTTGGATGGAGAAGAGAAGACTCAGAGGAGACCAGATAGTTATGTTCAAATATCTGAAGAGTTTTCATGTGGAAGAGAGATTAGGATTGATCGTTTTGGCTCAAGAAGTTTTGAAAACCCAGGAAAAAATGAGAGAGCTTTGCAGTGGGGTACATTTAATTATTTTTTTTTTACCTTACAAGTCAGGCTTCCTATTTCTGTGTCTGTTCTGTCTGTCTCTCATTTAACCTCTAAACGTGGGCTTCATTGCTCATTCTTTCCTTGGTGTTGTACTTATTTACCTTTCATTCATTCAATTAGCATTTATTAAGTGCCTACTCTATGCTGATGCTATATCTTTCTTGTATTTTTGTTGTTGGGGTTTTTGTAAATCAGATATTCTGCTCATTCCTTTTCCTCTGCAGAAATGCATTAAATGTCTCTTATTTGTTGAGTTTCCATCTTTGTCACTGGTTATTAGGTTCAGGTTTGCAGAATAGGTTATTTTTGCTTTGCTTTTTCATACTATTACACTCTCTTTTGAGATTTCTCGTGGCTGTGGAATAATCTTATGTTCTTAGAATTTCCTTTTCTTTATAGTTGAAGGATCTTCTTTTGGCTCCTGGCAAAATTTGTTATCAAAATTGTTAAATTTAGATGCTATGTGTCTTCAGATTTGAATTGTAGAGCATTTTTCTTGAAATGACTTGTGGATTCTCTAGATTGATACTTTGTTGTCTATTCAGAAATTTTGACAGTTTTCTTATATTATTTCCTACATTAAGTGGTTTCACTTTTTTATGTGCCTTGTTTTTCTAGGAGACTTGTGATTCTTACATTGTATCTGTGAATTCTATCTTCAAAGTTAATCACTTTGACTTGTATAGAATTCATGTATTCTTTTGAAATTGTTACCTTTTGCTTTTCTCTTGTCAGGTTTTTCTCTACTTCAATATTTTTTGAATTCTAAATTTATCTCTTCCATATCTTTGGAGAGAATACACATAATGAATTCTTTGTTTTTCTAATCTGCTAATTGAGCTTTTAATTTTTTTCACTGAAGCCCTCTAAGTCCTGACATATTTATTTCTAATTTCTCCTTTTTTTGGAGGGGAGTCATTCTGGAGTTTTTTATTTTGTCTCATGTTCTGTTGGGAGTTTAGAAGATTCTATAATTCATCAGGCACTGATCTAAATTCTTTTGCCCTATAATATTTTAAAAAGTTTTCTTATCTTTTTGAGGATATAGTCTATCCCCTTTTGGTTTTAGGATCCACTCTATTCAGTGATCTGTTTCCTCTGGGCTTTTGCTTTCTCTTGAAATCTTCAATATTTCAAAAAAAATCCTGTCACTAGCTTTCTGGTTCTTTCACTTTGCTGGTGGGAACATATCTGGAGTCTGTTTGCAAGTCTGCCTCAGTCTCCTTGAAAAAAATTAGTGATGTAAAGAAAATCCTCTAGATTCTGTTGCCTCAGGAGGAAAACAGATTACTCGTTATTGAAGAAGGCTTTCAGGCATTTGATGACCATTTCCTAGTTTCTTTCAGGCACAGATAAATTGGACTAGATCTCATATGACAACTCAATTGCCTTAAAAACTGGTTTACTCTTTGTTCCTGCTGAGCCCTCACAATGATACTGCAGCCTCATTTGTAATAACCTTTCCCTTCTTCCTCCTGTCTTTTCCTACTCTGAAGAACATTTAAATAATCAGGTTACTTGAAGTATGGGCTCTTTACAGGTTGCCGTTCTTATGAAAAATATTAGAGACTGGACAAAGCAGATTTTTAATTGAAAACTAAAAGCTGGCGAGCAAAACCTTTTTTCTTCAATGAGAACTATAGAGATTGGGCTTCTCTGCAAATATCCCTGGGAAAGGAAACATAGGGACTTCACTTTACAACATGATTCTCCATAAAAAAGACTAGATAATCTGAGTTTTCTTGTAGCTCTAAGTGCCTCGTTTTGTAAATGAATTATAGTTTCAGAGAGGAAGTGGCTTGTTCAAAATTGCACAGTTGATATCAGATTGTTTCCTGAAAGCAGGGTTTGAGCTTGTGAAAGAAACAGTGCAAGTCTCTCATCCCTTCCCCCACCCCTCCACTCCCTGGAAAGCTGGGTGAACTCTAAGGCTAAGGAAGGAAATCACGATGGTAAAATCAACAATTCACACTTACATAGTGCTTTAAGGTGTTGGAAAACAATTTATATACATTAACTCATTAGATATTCACAGCAACCTTATGAAGTTGGTAGCATAGGGATGGTTATCCCTCTTTTCCAGATGAGAAAACCGATATAAAGACAGCAGAATTAGAACTTAAGATAAGCACTGAACCAGTCTGAATAGTCCAGCCAGGGCTGGTGAAACAAACACAGACCTAGTAGGACTTGGGTAGATCTGTAAAAAGAAACAAAAAGCCAAGTTTCCATGAAGCTCAATGACAGGAGAGAGGCAATTCATAGAGTCCCAGTCACAGAAAGAGGCAATTAATTGACTTACTGGATTAGCACATTCTTGCTTAGCTTGTAGTTAAGCTGTTAATTTTCTCTGACAAGGGCACTAGGTACCCCCAGGGGACTGAAGAGAGAAAGTGGTTCATGTTTCAGAGTGTATATTTCGTTTTTATTTTTTGAGACTGGGTCTTCTTATCTTGGCCAAGTTGGAAGTGCAGTAGCCACTCAAGGACCTAATCCCACTATCAGTAGGCACTGAAGTTTGAGTTGCTCCATGCCTGTTCTTGGCTAGTTCACGGTTCACAATTCACAGTTCACCTGTCCTTAGGCAGCCTGGTTCCTACCCTTTCCCATTCTCTACTCTGTCCTTGAGATCTAACAATATTGGTCCTGTACTTGGTATGGGCACTCAATTGACTTAGCCCATTGCAGTTCAGAACTCCTGCTTTTAAGCAATCCATCAGCCTCAGTAGTAGAGACTACAAGTATGCTCCACTATGCCTGGCTATTTCATTATTTTTCTTTCTTTTTTTTAAGGAGAGCATGAATAGTTTGTCAGATCATGGATAAGGGAAGAATTTAGAACCAAAGAAAATATAAAGAGCATTACAGAATGTAAAAGAGATAATTTTTGATTATAAAAATTAAAAAAATGGTTTTTACACAAATAAAACCAAGGAAATTTTTCAAAAAATTATATATTTATTTTATGGATAACCTATAGCAAAATATCAACTCCTCTCCCACTGAGCATGTACCTAGGTTGGGTTGGACCCCGCCTCTTGGTTTTGTGATTTTATATTATTATTAGTATGTCTTGTATTAGTCCCTCTAGGTCAATGTGCCTGTTATAGATTTTGAGCTTTAGGTTGGTATTGGGTCTGTAGAGTTCCCTTTCTATAAAACCTCTTTAATGGCTTTGTGCAAACAGGCATAGTTTGAGAATGATGCCTTTTTCCCCTAGGTAATTCTCCTCCCCTCCCTTGTGGTCTTCCTTCAACAAACATAGCTCCCAAGAAAGGGAATGATAAATACATTCACACTGAGGTTTAAATGATGAATAAGATTTAACACCCTACCTCTCCCAAGGAGTTATGATACTGCTGCTGACTCACGTTCATTGAAGGAAGATGAAATCATTGATTTAGACCAATTCTGTGACCCATAAATTAGATAGCAGAATAGTATAAACTCACAAAGATGTAATTATAACTACCACTCAACTTTTATGTTGCTTACAGGCAACCACATTGTAGGTTGTGTAAAGAGGGAATTGCCATGGAAATGGTATGGGTGTGGTAATAGTTTCATTGTGGGTCCATAATTTGAGCTAATACCATTGCTCCGAGGGGAGATTTATTTGTTTGTTTTTGTTTTTTAATTTTTTAGGGGTAGGAATGAGGATTCACCCAAAAACCTTGTGGAGGGGGAAGGGGGTTTCTTCCATGTACAAATGTTGTTCCAAGATGAACCAAAAGGGAAAATTGGGATGGTTATTTTACTCTCACTCAATTTTTTTTTTCATCTTCTAAAGTGAATGTTTCCCTTACTGGTTTACAAAAGGTAAGACAATTCAGGACAAAGCCTTCTGGAAGAGACTCTGATTGGGTTCGGCAAAGTAATAGATACTATTCTGCTTAAAGGCAGAAAAGTAAATTACATAAGTTTTAGATAATTTTTCTTTAGTTAATGAGAGAGATCTATGGAATTCGGTTCTGGATTAAATTCTGAATTTGCATTCTCTGTGCTCCCCACCCACGTCAAACTTTGAATAGGGAGTTTGTAATTAGGGCTTCTTGTCCATTTTTTCTGAACTTCCCCCCACCCACTAGTACTCATCCCCAAGGAATGTTGAACAGCTAGCCGGGGGAGGGGGAGAGAGAACGTAACCACAGTATACCTTTGAGTTTAATCTGTATTATTAACATTTTCTCCATCATTTTAAGTCTAGACAATCAACAAGGCAATAAATCAAGTTTTGATTTGTAGTTTGCTGATTTCTGAGGTGTAAATGCTCACATTGAAAGTTAACCATCAGCAATCATGACCCAGTAGGGGATGGCTCTAGCACATGTCTGCTGGGGTACCCAGGTGGGGTTTTCGCTTCTTTCTTATCTCCTCTGCATCAAAATTTGTTCCCAGGAAAGAAACTGATAAATGCATTTATACTAAAGTTTAAATGATTGATAAGATTTAACATTCTTCCTTTCCTAGGGAAATATGAATTTTAACAGGGAGCAAAGGCCTTATGTGCCTTCAGGCAAAGGAATAAATCTATGTTTTGAATTTCAGTCATCAGTATAGCTAAGTTGGGGAGTTCTTTTTTTCTTTTTTTCTTTTTGAGAGAAGAACTTCTTGCTGTTCCTCCAATCTTACTCAGTGTCTATTGCCTACTCACAGGGCCATGTCTAGTTCTTTGTAGAGACCGAAAGGGCAAAATAATGGTGCAACAGAAAGGGTACTGGATGGCAATTCAGGAGGCCAGGATTCTAGTTCTAGCTTTGTTCCTAACTCATTCTGTGGTCTTGGGTAAGTCACTTTGCTTTTATGATCCTCAGCTTTCTCATCTGTAAAAAATGAGGGGCTCCCCAAACCTCTTCAGGGCCAGGCTGGATAATTTTTAAGGTCCCTTTGAAAGTATTTGTGACATCTTTTACCTTGTCTTCACAACTTTAATATTAATGCAATTTATAAATTAATATATTAATATCATTCAGATTATGCTTGGTATTATTTATAAAATACAGAAATTGATACATTCATTACAGGAGTTTGCATTTTTCTACATATTCTACATATTAATGAAATCCTCTCTGTTCTCTCCCAAGTCCCCAAACAAGCACACTTGTGACTTTGGACTGAGCTTTGTTTATAAATATTTAGGCCATCTGTTGTTCATTTGTAAATAAATGCCCTGTTAGTGCAACTTTGCCTTATAATAGGAGTGGGTTTGTTTTTTTCCCAGAGAGAATTTTGTAACCTTTAAAGAGCTTTAGCTGGCTTACTAGATGGAAGAAAATTCATCTATAAATGATCGTTTTTAGCATGTCAGAGGAGGAAAAGAGAATTAGATACTGAGCTGAGTGGAGTGCATGAGGCCACAGCCATCCTAACAGTAAATCCCTAGGATCAACAGAGCCAGAGACAGAAAGAAAAAGTATAGATGGCCCTCAAATCATCTCCAGTACCCAGGCAATCTGACACATTTTCCCAAATGATACCTGGAAAAATTCAGCTGTATTTTTCCCTAGCTGTGACAGCGAGGGACAGCAATCCTAAGCCATTCTCTCTTATACAATCAGTGCTCAGAAGTGGGGAAGGGCGTGCCACGAATGAGCCCTTGTAAGTGGTTGGTACAGGTTGGCATGAATGTCTGCCTTCTTCAATACCCTCTCCTCTCCCTCCACAAGTCTACCACGCACTCCTTTCTCAGTTATTTAGATTCTAGAATCACATCAGAACGGCCTATAGGAATCACTCAGCAAGTGGGGTCACAGACGGATTGGAGAGGAGAAAAGCTGGAGGCGTAAAGACAACTTATGTGGCAACAATCACCTATGCTCTAGATGAGGCGAGAGCCTGAAATGGGGCGGTCGCCATGAGAATAGAGGAAAAAACAGAACTGCGAGAGAGACATGATGGGGGAAGAATGAATAGGATTTGGCAACTGATTGGATCTAGAGGGCAAGGAAGAAGGAAAGAAAAGTCGGAGATAACTTTGAGGTCTTTTTTGGCAGGGCAGAAATCAGCGGCCAGTTTTATTAATCTACCTGGAAACCAAACCAAACCAAAGTGGAATAAAAACAAAACTTTAAATAAATCTTTAGGTACATTTTAAAAAAGAGTTGAAAGTTCAATGTAGTATATATAGAAATATAGATAGATAGATAGATAGATAGATAGATAGATAGATAGATAGATAGATAATCTTCTTCCTTTTGCTGGGAAATGACTTAATATTGGACTAGTTTCTTGTTTCATTCAGTGAGTCACTACCTTATATAGCATAACATATATCTTTATCCTTAGATATTAATTATATGATGGATGCAGATTTCTTTGATCCCCTTGTGCTCCAGATTAGAGATGCTCTCTACACTGACATAAAGAACTCAAACTAGCAAAGAATTCACTAGGTAGACTTATTTGGATGGACTTTTCAATGAAGCTCCTCCAAGTGTATTTCCTTTGTGGACCCAAATTTCCATCCCAAAAGAATGTATGCTGAATGGTCTTTCTTTATTTTAAGAGGAGTTAATGGCCACAAGAGCTCAGGGTAGGAGGGACAAAAAATATACACATGTATAACTAATTTTCAGGATATCCATTAGCTCACTATTCCAGTTCGTGTGCAAATAAAAACACATGCCTATAATATTTTGCTTATAGGACAGTGTAGCAACAATGTGGCTAGCAGCAGCTGTAGGGGTATAAGACCCAACAAGACCAGCAACAAGAGCTGCCAGCACAGGTTCTTTTGATCTGTTTATCTGAGGAAAGCAATGTTAAGGGGTTAACAATCTTACTTTAATCCAACATACATACATACATACATACATATATATGTATATATATATGTATATATGTATATATATATATATATACTCACTTAGTTCAGGAGGAAAAGCCAGCAACCTGAACTTCAGAGCAAATACAAATAGATTACAAACATACACAATATAAACAGACCAAATCACAATTCATAGTTATCAGGAAAGCATCAACATCTGGCTTTACAAGCTGGGGGGCTCTTAAAACGGCTGCCCAGAGTCCCATGCCACTCTTCCAGTGACTGAGAGCCCCAAGAAAGAACCTCTGGGTTTATATATCTTGTTCAAGGTCAAAAGGCATCGCAATGTGCGACTCAAACCCACGTGACCTAAAAGCGTCACAAACATGGGACTCAGACCCACATGGCCTAAAAGCTTCTGGCATCACAAACATGTTACTCAAACTCATGCAAACCAGGCTTTCCCTTGAGGCAAGGAGGTCATCAAAGACTCCCAATTTAATCAAAGAAACAAAGGCAGACTCATCAAGGGCACTTGATTAAATAAGTGCTAAAACAGTAAAAAAAAGTCCCACTTTAATTAATATTACAGACCGAATGCCCATTGTAAAAAGGATGGGTCTCTTTATTGTAGCTGAGGTCCTCCATTACTACTATATTTGGAGAGTTAAATGGCCACCCAGAATGGAGATGTATGGGAGAGAATTCATGTCCTTCTGCTCTTTAGAGATACTCCTTGGTGTCACTTTGGTGGTGCAATCAGGAACATTTTTCTAGGAGTTGCTTACCAAATACCAATTAGTTTCCTTAGAAGTACCTTGCTTTCCAGTCTGCCCAAATTTCCCAAATCTCATATTCTTTCCTTGAACTGAGAAAGGGAACATGGAAAAAGGTGGTCATAAGTAGTAAAAAGCAATATTTCTGATATCCCTTTTTCCTCCCAACCCAAGTGGAATAAAACATTCAGCTTTCATGATTCTCCCAAAAGGACAAACAGAAAAAAAGGAAAAAGAAAAACAAACACCCTAAAAACTTTAAATCTTCTAAATCTATTTCCATTGAGCATCCAAGACAAGTTGGTAGATAACCTCATTGCCAGCACCACCAGGGCATACAGCAACTTCATTGTATTCTCAACAGTCTGTCAATGAGTCCTCATTACAGCAAAAGTTCCCAAAGTTCCCACAGAACATCACTCCGCAAACCAAAGCTCATGATTCATTTGTTGGTGCACAGAAAGCTTCCGAGAATCCAGATGTGGCATGAGCTACTTTCTAAGCAATCAAGGCATCTTCAAGTCATCTATTTTGTCCTGAAATACTACACGTAGTTAAAGGCATTGCTTATCAATGATCATTGCCAATTTAGCCTCAAAGAGAACAGAAGCATTAGTGTTATCTGGTGTTTATATATGTCAACAACGGAACACAGCAGAAAAAGTTTTAAATTCATATTCATGAGTACCGTGTCAAAAAATGACTGAAGTACCTAGCTTGTGTATTGTATAGTCTTTTCTCAAGGACTGCACATTGGGTCCATAAAAGCAGAAGCAGATACATGACTGAGCGCAGTTAATTCTTATTGGCTAAATAATTTTTCTGTATATCGTAGGAAAAAGACAATAAACAAACCTCTTCCCCACTCCAGTCTACATCCCAGACTTGACAGTGTTGTAAGCATCAAAGAACCCCACATCCTTTTCTTGATATGATGAGCTTCCCCACACCTAATGGACCTGAAGGGCTATGTCTCAACACAAGCATTTGGTTATTAATTAGTCTGCACTCCATTGAGGAACCAGAGTTGGGAAGGGGCTGTGGTGGACACAATAGGCTTCAGAGAACATTTCCCACTGTATAGATTTTTTGGGAGCCAGGTGCAAAAAAAGCCCCAAAAGAGAGATGATGTAGAGGATGTTATTTAAATATATCTTGAAAAAGAGTCGTACAAGACTAGCCAAACCCAATAACCAAACCCAGCTGTGTATCCGAGGAGTTTCTCCCCAACACCTGCAGATTCTTAGACATAACAAGACACATGTTCAGGGCATTTTCATTCCTCTGCCAAGATTCTCTGAGTAGTTATTTATGCAATGAGAATTAACTGTACTGTGGATATTCAGAGAAAATGTACATTATCTTATGTTGATATGAAACAAAATAGACATGAGGCAGCTTCAATATGCTTCAAACCTGTATGAGCCCTTCTCAAGCCTACATAAAAAAAGTAATCCTCACCTCACCCCCGCTTTTTTTCCTGTTACACCAAATCAATGTTTAGATTCCTCCCCTTCCTGCCTCTAATAAAGTGCTCTGTCTGTGGCAGACCATAGGATGATGCAATATGAAAAACCCTTGTGTGTGTGTATTCTTTTTTAAGAAACAAAATGAAGTGTTTTCCTCTTTTCTTCTTCATGTTTGACGAAAGAGGAAAAGGACTGGAAGGGGCACATCTCCCAGCCACTCAGTGCTGGTAGCTAGTACACGTAGCCTTCATTGTAGGGGTGAGGGTCACAGCAGCCGCCTTCTTGCATGTAGGCACGTTCTCATCAAAGTGGGACAGAGCCATCGTATCTTCACTGACGTCACTCCATGTCTATATTTGGAAGTGGGCACTGGTTATCTAGGAAGGCCCTGGAGAAAAGCATCTAGGGACCACAAACAAACGTAGATATACGTCTCTCCAGTCACCTTCTGCATGATGCCCTTCTCACAGTAATAGCGGAGGGAGCTGCTAAGCTGCTAAGTTCATCACCGGTCTCTTTTTCTGAATGCCCCAGAACTAGGTCACTTCCTCAGGCTCGATCAGTTTCAACTCCACGCCGGGGCCAGTCCAAGCAATGAAATGGGAGCTTGAGGGGTCATCAAGAAGGGCCACCAAGAACTGCCACGGTTGCAGGGAACCCAGCTGTTGGTAGATGGGGTCCTCACGCCCCACCCCCAGCTCTTGTTTGATATCTCCATCGAATTTCTCTGGGACCACACGGATGTCATTGTAAAACTCCCTGGGGACCTTAAACGCTTATTTTCCTTGAGGTGCACCAGAAATCCTTTTTGCCAATACAAATGGAATACCTAGGCAGTTCTGAATCACCAGCAAAGTCTCTAGGTTCCTGTTTAATCATTAGAGGTGGGGGTAAGCTGGGCTTGGCTACACTGCCCACCAGGGTGGTGTGTTCATAAACAAGACCATGGTACTCCTGCTTAAAACCTTGGGGTGGGAAGGGATGTTCGGTTCAGACATTTGGCAATGGCACATTGGACATCCTTCCGTGGGCATCTTAGGCAAAGGTGGAAAGGAATTACAAGGCTCAGAAAGCTGGCAACAAAATCTGTGGTCCATTGGGTAGCTATTGTCCAGGATGGGTGGGGATGGCAGGAGATGAGCAGGGAAGGCCCGATGGGGCTTCGAGGTATGAGCTGCATTCGAAGAAGCCTGATGCAGGGGAGACACGGGAGTGCTGGATTACTTTGAGGGGCTAGAGAGCCTCGTTGCCACTTGTGGCTTCTGATCATAGGCACTGACGTTGTAGAGGCATTTCTCTCCATAGCTGAATTTAAAGGGGTGCTCTTGACTGCAGGTGGAGCCCAGCTTCCCAGCATGGGCTATGGGGCTCTTTCTTGATTTTCAAGGGAGACCACGAAAAGCCAAACTTTCAGCCTGATCGTCTGGGACAAACTCAGGTACCTGAACTTGTGCAAGCCACATTTTCTGCAATTGGCTCAGATCTTGAAAGACTTCTTCTGAGTCGTGGACCAGGTTTCTGTTAAAGGAATGTTCTTTTCCTGACATTTGCTGGTTCCTCATTACAGCTTCTCCCAAGCTGACGTCGGAGGCAGCGCCGGGTGCTGGGCTGCCGATGCTCTTCTCTCAATTTAATCCGGACATAAATCCTTGCCCAGCACCTCCCCATCAGAAGCCAAGGCCTCTCGACTTTGAGGTCTCGAACTTGAGTGATTGGCGACATTGCGATGCCATTAATAGAAGTGGAGAAGTTGAATGGAGGAGCAGGGTTCAGAGATTAGAATGAGTTCATTCTGAAGCATGTTGAGTTTGAAGTATTTAGTGGTACATCCGTGAGTGGCAAGATGGCTTTATGGATAGAGTACTAGACTTGGAGTCTAGAAGACCTAGGTTCAAATCCCACCTGATACTGCTACCACAGGAAAATCATTTAACCTTGTTCAGCCTGTTTCTTTAACTTAAAACTGGGATTAATAACACACGTAGCACCTATCTCTCGTGATGATGGTGAGGCTCCAATAAGATAAATAAGCTTCCTTATAAATTGTAAAATGCTATGTATCAGTTAATATTATTCAGGTAGAGGAGTCCAGGAGATAGTCGGAAAGAGGATAAGGGGCTTCCACAGAGAAACATATTCCTATCCTATGGAGCTTGTTTAATTTCAGTTTCCGGTCGTCATTGTCATTGATTTTATAATCAGAGTAATTTCATGTCTCTATTTGGAAATTGTATTGATATAAACTTTTTATTGATATAACTTCCCAATAACTTCTGCTCCCCAAAGAACCCCCCTTCTTAACAAATAGAAATGTTTAAGCAAAACAGAGAAACATTGACCCTATTGAACCATATTTGCAACATTCCACATCTATAGCCTATCACACCCCTATTTCTCTGTGGAGAGGAAGGAAACATCATTTTGTTATCAGTACTGTGGAATCAGAATTCTTCATTTCATTAATCCTAATTCTGTTGTCTTTAAGTATTTTCTTTTACATTGTCATGATTGTCATTCTTATTATTCTCTTGGTTCCACTTTCTGAATCAGTTCACACAAATCTTCCCAACTTTCTCTGAATTCCTATTTATTATTTCTTATGGCATAATAATATCATTACGTTCACATACAACAATTTGTTCAATCATTCCCCAATTTATGGGCACCTATTTTGTTTTCAGTTTTTCTACCGCAAGAAGTTATGCTATGAATATTTTGGTGTGTGTTGGACTTTTTCCCCTTTTTTATTACTGAAACTTAAAAACACAATAAGAAAAGAAAAAGTAACATAAACTTAAATATTAAAAATTAAGTACAAAACAAGAAAAGAAAAAAAGCACGTCATGTGCACAGCAGAACACAAGTAAGAGAGAATTCAAAATATGTACCAATAAATTTTCATTTCAAGAAAACTTATATAATAAAGATTACAAGTTGTGTTGAGAACTGTCCATCTTTTCTTTGCTTCCTTGTTAGTTTTCTTTTGTTCTCTGCTGTGCAATTTTTACTTTGTTCTTCCCCTGCTCCACACTCTCCCAAAGGTTACAATTAGGTTTGGATATACTTATATATAGATTTATAGATTCACATAATACACATATACACATAATACATACCTACATGCATATATAGACATATACTTTCCCTCACAAATTCTACTTCTGATCTTAGTTTTTATGTTTGTGCATTATCTCTTATATCCTATCACTCCTAACTCCTCTACTTTCCTTTAACCTGTTACTTTGTCCTCCATTACTTAACCTACCCCCCTCCAGGCATCCCCTCTTTATCCTCCCATTCCTAATTTAAACACCCTTCTATACTCCCCCCTTTAACCTATCCCCTCACCCTCCTCTCTAGAGATCTCTCCCTTATCCTCTCCCCTTCCTCTCCCCTTAGCTTTTTATTTCTTTCTGAATTTAGAAGACTTTTATACTCTTCTAGATATACATGTATTGTTCCCTCTCTTGAGCCCATTCCCATTGAAAGTAGGTTTCCAGAACTAATAGCCCTCCCCCCCCATCTAATTCCTCTGTGTTGGTTCTTCCTCTCTCACCTTATTTGTATAAAATAATTACTTTGTTTTAGCTGTTCCTAAATGGTTTTACTTTTTAAAAATCATATCATACTCAGGTCTATCCCAATCTTTCTTACAAACTACCTAATTGCTAATAACAATCTTAGGCACACATTTTACATACATAAAAAGTAAACAGTCTGTTCTTATTGAGTCCCTTGTAATCAGGCTTTGGTATATACCTTGTATTTCCCTTGGCTCTTGTATGTCTAATCCTCTGTTAAGTTCAGTTTTTTTTTTTAAACAAAGTCTTAAAAGTCTGACAGTTCATTAATTGTCCATTTTTTTTTCCATTTGGAATTATGCTTAGCTTTACTGGGTATGATATTTTTGTCTAGAACCTCAATTCTTTTTTTAATTATTAATATGGTATATATTTTAGCATATTATTTATCATCTAATACATATACATGTGTGCATATGCATACATACACATATGTGTATACACACACACATACAGTTGTCCACCCCCCCACCCCTACCCAAATCTGTTTTACAACAAACATAATAAGTAGTCATCCAGATTTTTTCTTGGAGTTTTTTGATGAGAGGAAAATATTATCATCCTAGGAGTCCCACTCCATTTTTGGTTAGCTTTAATTATTAGGAAAGTTTCCCTTATGTCAAGCCTAAATTTGCCTCTTTGCAACTTTGCCCCACTGCTCATAGTTCTTTTCTCTGGATTCAGGACTGAAGAAAAATCTAATCCATCTTCCAGCTGACAGCCCTTTAAATGCTTAAAGATACATGTCATGTTCCCCATAAATCTTCTCTTCTCCTGTCTAAACATCTCTATTTCCTCTGACCTCTTCATATATGGAATGAACTTGGAGTTTCTTCACTATCCAATCACTATCCTCTGATCACTCTCCTGCTTGGCATCATCCTTCTAAAAATATGGGGCTCTGAACTGAATACAATACCCTAGACGTGGTCAATTAGGGCAGAGTGCAATGTAACTATCACTTCCTCATTTCTAAAAGCTAAGCTCTCTTAATTCAGCCAAAGATGATTTTTTTTTTTTGCCATATCACCCTCTTGACTCACTTGAGCTTGCGTTTCATAGAAACTTCCAGATCTCAAACTGCTATCTAACCTCATCTTGCACTCATTAATTCAATATTTCCAATGCATGTGTAAAACTTTATTTTTTACTTTTTTCACTATCAAAATTACTATTTTGGATTCAATTCGGTGTTCTAAACTGTAAAGGGTTTTTTGGGACCCTTTATCATCTATGGGACTTTATTATCTAGGATATTTGCCATGCCTCCCATTTTCATCTGATTGATGAAACAGCACAGGGCCAAGGACAAATCCCTTGGGTATTCCCTTAGAGACCTTTTTCTAAGTTGCCAGTGAACCATCAGTGATTAATCTGTGATTCTTTGGATCCACCAATTTATCTATTTTTTGTTTTTGTTTTTGAACATCTATTTTTTAAAACTTTGAGCTCCAAATTCTCTCCCCTCTTCCCTTCCTATCCACCCTCCCTAAGAAGTCAAGCAATTCAACATGGGCAACATGTGTATCATTATGTATAACCCTTCCACAATACTCATGTTGTGAAAGACTAACTATATTT
>CM053622.1:525369271-525385491 GCA_028646595.1 Phalanger gymnotis | reverse complement strand
CCATTGTTATGAGCTCCTAGGCTGAACTCGGATGTCGGTAACTATGAATTGTATTTGGTCTGTCTGTCGATGTTTGTAATTTGTTTGTATTTGCTCTGAAGTTCAGGGTTCTGGCTTTTTCCCCTGAACTAAGTGAATGGTATTTGTATGCTGGATTAAAGTAAGCTTGTTAACCCCTTAAGTTGCTTTCCTTAGTAAAGCAGATCAAAAGAACCTGGGCTTGCAGCGCTCTGTGAGCTGGTTGCCGTTGGTTTTTCACCCCCACAGCAGCTGCTAGCCGAATTGTTGAAACAATACCATAATTTGTTCATCCATTCTCTAACTGATGAGCACCTCCTTCATTCCTTATTCTTCACTACTCTAAAAAAGCTATTATAAATATTTTTGAACATATGCGTCCTTTCCTTCTTTTTTGAGATCTTTTGGGTTAATAATGGCAATAATAGTGGCCTAATAGAGGTAATGCTGAGTGCCAAAGAGTATGCAAGATTTAATGATGGTTGCATGGTTCCTGGAAGTCAGAGAAAGCACAATTGTCCTAGGGAAGGAAGGAGGATTTTCCACTTTAGGCTACTTTGCTGCCTAGCTTAGCTGTTTTGTTCTTCCTTTACAAATCTTTAGGAATCTAGGAAGATTAAACCCTATGAGCCTTACCTACCTCAGAAGGTTTTAGAAATGCAAAAGCTTTGAAAAATGACAATTTTTCTTATTTTATAAGCTCCACAACTTGTTTCAAAACTTTCCCAAACTGTCTTTATTTTTTATTTTTAAAAACAAGTTATATTGTTAGATCCAAAACCACTGATGCACTGACCATGAACTCAGGGTCATTACACAGACCTTTGGTCCAATGAATATATATAACCTAGAAATTCCATCGGCCTTTGTAATATCAACTAAGGTGGGACTTTCTTACTGTTTTAAAATGATTAGTTACATGTCTTTGATTGAACCTTACTAGGTGCAAAGCCCCAAGCCTAAACCCCTATCTACTAGGTACTTAAGCCTATGTGGGCATGAAGCCCCCAGCGTCCTAAGGGGAGTTGCTAAGAACGGAGCCTGAGTTCTGGTAGCTCAGATGATGTTTGATGATGGTTAAAGAGTGTATAAAAAGTAAGAACAGAGCTATTTGCAGGAGGCTCTCAGTCCTGGAGGTGCGGGACTCCGGGCAGCCGCTCTAAGGGCCTCCTGGCTGAACTCAGATGTTGGTAACTATGAATTGTATTTGGTCTGTTTATAATGTATGTTTGTATTTGCTCTGAAGTTCAGGGTGCTGGCTTTTTCCCCTGAACTAAGCGAATGATATATTTGTATGTTGGATTAAACTGAGATTGTTTCCCCCTTAACGTTACTTTCCTTAGTAAAGCAGATCAAAAGAACCTGTGTTGGCAGCTTTCTGTGTGCTGGTTGTTGGTGGGTCTTACACCCCTACAGCAGCTGCTAGCAGATTGTTGCAACAACCTTTTAAAAGCTATTGCTAAGCTAATTAGAGCCCAAAATAAATCAGGAAAGAGCTTTCCACTTGGCAAATTCATAAGGAAAAGAACTAAGATCACTATATGGTACTTGACCACCAAAAGATGCTAGTGACTAGTGCCTGATGACATTTAGAAATAAGGACAAATATCAGTCATGTGCATATCTCCAGTTGCTATTTATACTGCCCAATAGATTCAGCTCTTTTTCACTGAAGAAGGTTGTTCAGGAAATAATAATACTAGTAACAATCTATACATTTGCACTTAAAAGTATGTTCACAAACATTTTTCCATTTTAGTTTCAGAGCAGCATAGAAAGGTAGGAAGGTGGCAGGTACTTTCATCCCCATTTTATGGATGAGCAAACTGGGGTTCCAAGACATTAAATGATTTTACCCTTTCCAATAAGTGGCAGAGTAAGACCAAAACTGTGTCTCCCTGGGCCCCAGCATGGTGTTGATTTTACAACACTGTGCTACCTCTCTGTCATCCTTCTACTTCAATCCCTTATCATCTGATTTAATTTTCTACCTTCCAGAAAGTGGTCCCCTTGAGAAAGAAACATTGCTGATATTTGGATTTAGGTGAATAATCGACTTGTGTTCTGTATCAACTCAGGGCAAATTCATCAGGAGCCACTTTGGCACCACAGATGAGCTATCATTTGTGGATACTGACATTTTGTAAGTAGTCACTATCGTAGATGTATCCAGTGAAAACAGGATTCTTCTCCTGCCTCTAGACTTTGAAGGAAAGCCTGAGTATATGTCTTTATCCATTTCCTATAACATAGATTCGCTTGAGAAATCCTGAGTGATTTTCCTGCTGTCAGGAGAGAGAAGCTACCGTATCTTCTACCAAATAAAGCCAGCATTTTTATTGATAAAAGGGTGTCAGTGACACTTTTGAATACCAAAAACTCTTCATGGTGGTGGGCTCAGTTTGCATGCCCTTGGAAGAGTGGCTGTTCCTGAGGGTGGCAATCAACTCTGACTGGTTAACAATTAATGAGAGAATGACTATTATAATAGGAGGTGCGCTATATTACAATGAGGGTCTTGGGGTATGTGATTTGGATTACCCAAGTCTTAGTCGAAGAGACTTATCGATTTTCATATCACCTGTCTGACAAAAGAGAGAATCATTTTTCTAGACCTGTCTGAGCAAAAATGATGAGCAGGAATGCACCCATTTGCCTAAACTTAGAATCTCTTTTATTGTCTTTGATTAGATCTCAGCCATCCTGGCTGGGTAGGTCTTTGAGAGAGATTTCTCACACTGGTTGATTTCTGGATGAGGAATTGGAAAAGGGGAAAAACCTTGGTCCTAATTCAATAATTAGTTATTAAATACAAGAGAGAAATAATCATTAGAATTTATATATCACTTTAAGGTTTTCAAAGCACTTTGTAAGTACTAGTTCATTTTATCATCATAGCAACCCGGGAAAGTAGGTGCTATTATTATCCCCATTTTTATAGAGGAGGAAACAGGGACACACGGAGGTTAAATGACTTGCCCAGGGTCACACAGCTTGTAAGTAGCTGAGCCTGAAATTGAACTTGGATCTTCTTGGCTCTAGGTTTAACCCTTTATCCTCTCAAGTTATATAATTCATTTAATTCAAACCCTTCATTTTACAGATGAGGAAAATGAGGCTCATAGCAGTGGAATCTTGCTGGAGGTTATGGGGGAAGGCAGTGGAGTCACAATTTTAACTCAGTCTTCTGAAGGAAATCCAGGGCATTTAAAACTATGTCCATTAATGAGTGTTTGCCTCTATGTATTTGGCACTGTCCTCATTGGGACAGACGTGTCAAACACACGGCTTGGCCACGAACAACCAACAATACTCCTCAGCACCAAAGGAACTGGATTAAAATATAATCGAAAAATATTTAGCAAAATAAATAAAATATAATAAAACATAGCTAATAACAATATGTGGTTTTCTAAGTCAACATGTGCCCTCAGGGAAACTTATATACCCTTTAGTGGCTCCCGTTTCTATTTGTTTGATAGCACTGCTATCAGTAGGATATCCAGAAGAGAAGGAAGACTTGGGTCCTGTGTTCTTATGATCTACTTACTGAAGCAAGACCACCGCCTCTCATCCAAAGATAGGTGAGTCATAATTAAATACCAAAGAGAAAACTCCATTTGGAGACAGAACAATTGGGTTCAGACCCTGGCTCTGTTGTTGGTTCTGAGACCACGGGCAAGTCACTCTCTGATCATCAGGTTTTTTTATCTGTAAGATGAAGAGAGTCAATGTCGTGTCATGGATCAGGAGCTGGTCTGGACTCAAATTTTTCTGAAACATCCTGGCATTGAGAACCTGGACAAGTCACCCCTTCTCCATGTTGCCAGGCAATACTCTAAGATAGTAAATTTCAGAGTGATTGCTGAGGTACGATGGTTGAACGGGTTACAAAGTCCCAACAAAACAAAACACGTGGATGATCATACTGCTACCACCTACCTCACAAGATCTTTTTTATAGTATTTTTTCCAATTACATGTAAAAACAAATTTTGACATTCTTTTAAAAAAAATTTTGAGTTCCAAATTTTCTCCCTCCCTTCTCACCACTTCCCCACCCCAAGACTGTAAGCAATTTGGTGCAATCACATAAAACATATTTCCATATTAGTCATGTAGTGAAAGAAGAAACAGATCAAAAGAAAAAAACCAGAAAAAATAAAGCTTCACGAGATTTTAAGGGAAAGTCTTAATAGTAAGGTGCTCTATACACTACAAATAATATAATAAATATATATAATTATTATTATTAATGTGGTATAGCTCATAAGTGTTTAACCACCAGGAGATGCTACTGACCAGTGCTTGACCCAATTCAGTAATAAGGACAAGCGATGATAAAGACTCCTCCCTAGCTGCTATGCAAACTGCCCAGGATCAGAGGACCTTTTGGTAGTGACCAAACTCTCTCCAACTTTCAGAAATCTGTTTACTTTGTCTCTCCTGCTAGCTACTCTCTTTTTCCTGGGTAATGACACTTGTCTCCTTACTATAAGGAAGGAGTTCTTAATTGGGAGCCAAAGATCCTCAAGGAGTCCGTGGATAGATGTCATAAGTAGTCCATGAATTTCGATGGGGAAAATCACATCTTTATTTTCACTAACCTCTAAGTGAAGTTTACCATTTCCTTCAATTAAGAATTAAAAAAATATATATATATTCTCGGAAGGGGTCCATATTTTTACTAGACTGCCAGAGATGTCCATGATAAAAAGAAAAAAAAAGAAAAAAAGATTCCATCAAATCTGTGCTCTTCCATCTGTTTGTGAAAAAACACTACCCCTCCTTTTATTCCTTTTTTGCTCATCTGCATTTTGATTGAGATAATTTGCAAAACATATATCATAATATTAGAAAATCAATAGAACCAAAGACAAACAGCATAAATTGAGAGTCTGTAAATCCTTTTCAGACCAGGGAGCTAAGCTATTCCCAGGGCTTTTTCACTCAGGGGAAAACCTCCTGAAGCCTTGTCTTTGAGTCAGTGGTTCAAGAACTCAGGTCCTTCCAGTCATTTTTACCTCTAATCTGTTCCACCTATAATCTAGACAGTCTTTCCCACCCTCATCCAGCCTCCTTCCCTTCGTCATAGCTTGGTTCTATCTGCATTCTTCACTTTTCAACAGACCTGAGTCATGTCCAAAGTGTACTGGCTTCTTTTCCACAAAAATGGCTGAAAGGCATGAAGATGTCTTGCTCTTTGCCATGCTTTTTTGTGATTTAAGTGCAATTTTATCCAAAGGAAGGAAGGGGAAAGACAGGCTCAGCTGGTCATGGAAGGCTTCATAGAGCAAGTGAGGTTTGAACTGTTGGTTAAAGCATGTGCAGGACTTAGAAAGGAGGAGAACATTGGAAACTGGAGGAAAAGTGGGCCGATCTGATTTAGAGTTGGAAGGAAATGTGGAAGCCATATGGTTCAGTCCCCTCAATTTGAAGATGAAGAAAGTGACTCACAGCTCTGGAGAGGTAAATTGACTTACCTAGTCATACTAGTAGTAAGAGGCAGGGCTGGTATTTGGACCTAAGCTTTAGGATTCCAGATCTTGTGTTCTTTCCACTGAAGTAGCTGAGCAAGAGTTTGAAGGACAGGAAAGGACAAAGTGTATTGGGGAATGGAGGGGTAGGAAGTAGATTAGTCTGATAGGAATGGAATGTATGAATAATAGGGTAGGGGGGCATAGGGTTATAAATGTAGGGTGACAACATATTCTAGAGAGCTCTGAGAGCCGGCAGTATTTACTTCCTTCCATAGGAAAATGGAAGCATTAGAGATTTTGCAGCAAGGGAGTGAGATGATTAAAAAATGTTTTAGGAAGTTTAATGTAATAGTGATATGGAAGAAGATATAGGAGGAAGAAAGACTAATGAGAAAACTTTTGAAATAGTTTAGGTGTGAGGCGATATAGGTCCAAGCCAGAGTGATGGTGGTAAGAACAGAAAGTAAGAGACATATGCAGCATCATGAAGTGAAAAAAGTAATAGAAAACAGCAGATGAAAGCCTTTCCCTGGGCTCCATACCCAAATTAGAAGTTCCCTAATTGGTGGGGGCTGCCAAATCTGTTTCTACATTAAATTTCTGGTTCCAGTCATGGGTGTCAGCAGCTTCCTCAAGGATGGAGAGGGACAAGAGTTTTCAGAGCTACATTATTTACCAATAGGACTGACACTAAGTTTGACTTGCTGAAAAACTCACTTCTTGTAGAATTCTTTTATCTTGCATCTTGTGACAGGTTACTTATTATTGTGCATAGTCTGACACCTGCTGATGAAACTGGGTATTGTTGGGAGTCTTTTAAGTACTCCCCAAAAAACACCCACGCAAGTAATTGTGATACTTTGGCCTCTGAGATTTTGAAATCAAAGCCCTTTCCTCACTGTGTTTGCTAAGAGATACCTTCCAAATGTGTTAATTTGATAGCAAAAAAATTAATGATGGTACTCTAGTTTGCTTGAAAGTAGGAATTTTGATCTATATGCATAAGGATCTTTAATGGAAAATCTGACGGCAGCACTGCTGGGGTGCTGCCTGGTTATGCAGTCACTTACTGAGGGAGTTGAAGAGGTCTTGGGGACATGCAGGGCAAAGAGTTGTGAGTCTGGAAATCAGAGGACCTAGGTTCAAATCCTGGCTCTGAGACTAATTAGCTGTGTGACCTTAATCTCAACTTTCTGTTAAATAAAAGGGTTGGACAAGATGATCTCTGTGGTTCCTTTCCATTGTAAATCTATGATCCTCTCTAATCACTGAGAGTACTACCTCTTGATATGAAATTCACTCCCTTCTCCTTTCAGCTTAGGGGACTGGAGAGTATCAGGAAGGCTACCAGGAGAGGGAGGGAACTTCAAACCATATCACTTGAAGATGGGCCCAAAGAACTGGTGATACTGAGGAGACATGACCTCTGTCTTCAAATATTTGAAGAGCTGTAATGTAGGCTTCATCTATTTGACCCCAAGGAAACAATAAGGATCAAAGGGCAGAAGTTACAAGTTAGCAGAATTTGGAAAAATATAAGGAAGAATTTCTAAGTGCGAATTATCTAAAAATAGAATCGGATGCCTTAGAAGGTAGTAAGCTCCCTGACCCTGAAGATTTTCAAGGACAGACTAGATAATCACTTGTAAAGGATGTTGTAAAGAGGATTCATGCCTCAGGTAAGAGGTGACTCTGAGGTCTCTTTCAACTCTGGGATTTTATGATTCTTTAAACTCATTTCAAGGTAAAGTCGAAATCTCACATACTCTTGAAGCCTTTTTTCTTCATCCAAGGCCTCCCCTGAGCTCTTATATGGTACTAATCATTAACTGGTATTTTAAATTATTCTTTGATTAATAACCATTGCTGACTATGGACAATGCTAATAAATTTTGCTGTTGTTCTATTGTCTTAACCACCAAACCATTCCTCTGTAGCTGGGAGAGCACTGTGCTCCCCGCTCCCTACCAAGGCTGCTCTCTTGCTCATACCCACTCCAAAGCATTGTTTTTTTGCAGTATATATACACACACACACACATAAGTGTATATATATATATATGCAGCACATATATGTCTATGCAGTATATATACACACATACAAGAAGCAAATACACAAATATTTATTTATTTACTGGAGGCTGGGTCTCCCTATTTTGTCCCGGCAGGAGGTACAGGGCCATTCAATGGCCCAATCCTACTACCTTATCTCACTGTGCAATTGTCACCACCACATAATCATCACCACCGCATAGTTATCACAACCTGTTTTTTTCAGTCCAAAAATTGGTTTATACCCTTTCATTGCATAATCATCACACAATATAATTCTATTTGTCAAGTTGCTTAAAAGGTAAACAGAGCAGCAATGTATTCACCAGTGGCACATAGATATGCCTTTATTTCTTGAGTGGCAGCCTAGAATTCTCAGTGCACGTGCGTTGTCAATATTCAATTTTAACATATATTCACGAGTATTCTGTGCATACTAATCTTGCACTAATGACAGCTTAGTAATAAATGAGTTTTAAGTAATATTGGCACAATTTTTAATCTTCACAGAATGGTCACACCCCACTTTTTGCAAATATTTGGCATAACATCTGCAACAATTACATGGTGAAACGCGATACTAATTGGCATGGAAGTGCTGACCTGCTTGGATTCTGAGCTGGGTCAGTTTGCTCCACTGTAGGCAACTTGGTGAACCTACCCTCTTAGGGGCTCACCTTATATTGACATTAGTAGTGCCAGCATCCAATCAACTTTAGACTGACTCTAGCTCAGAACTCCTGAGCCACAGAGATTCTATCAGCCTCAGCCTCTCCAGTACCTGGGATTACAGGTGTATGCAAACATGCCCAATTGTATATGCTTTTCATATATTTTGTATTTATTCTTATTTTTTCAATTGGTTTTTAAACTCATTTTTAAAATTAGTTTTATAAATTAGCTTTATTCAAATAATTGTATTATTATTTGTATTCCTGTGGCTTTCCTCCAATTGAATATGAGCTCCTTGAGGGGAAGGATTGTTTCCTTTTTGCTTTTGTATCTCCAATGCTTAACAATGTCTGGCACATAGTAGGAATTGAATAAACATTGAATTGGATTGAATATATATAGTACCTTCCCAATCAGATTGTAGCTGTCAGGGTCTTACCTTAATATGTATCACACACAGGCTAGGGGGTGAAGCACTGGGTCTGGAGTCGAGAAGACCAGAATTCAAATCCAGCTTCAGATACTGTATTATCTGTGTAACCCTGGGCAAAATCACTTAACCATGATCTATCTCAGTTTCCTCAAGTGTAAAATGGAGATAATAATAACACCTACTTCTCAGAGTTGTTGTGAGAATTAAATGAGATAATAGCTGCAAAACAGCCTAGTGCCTGGCACCTAATAGGCACTTAATAAATACCTTTCTTTTTATACTTCTGTATATGCCTTAAATGATATCACACAATGCTTTGTATTCAATAGTTGCTTGATAAATATTTGATGATGATGATAAAAATCTACAATGAGAATTTCAGGGTGATTGATACCCCAGACAATCAGTCAGTTAACAAGCATGCAGGCATTGTGTGTAGACATTTGTGTGTAGACATTTGTCTAGACATTGTGTGTAGACATTTGTAGAGCAGGGAATATAAATAGGAAAAAAATCCCTGTTCTCAAGGAGTTTACATTCTATTGCTGGAAACAGTATGTGTGTGTGTGTGTGTGTGTGTGTGTGTGTGTGCACAGTTATCCCTTTCACATCACTACTTTCCCTATCTTGGGTTTGATATATCACGGGTCAGCATAAGAAATTTAAAGGGAACTTTGGGAGGAGTTTTGCCGATGCTGCAGATGATATACAAAGGCTATCAGATGACATAAAAAGTTTAGAAACTCAGAAATGCATGGAATATATGTATAGAATTGTATAATATCAACTCAAATTTTATAATAAAGTATTGTAAACACTCCATAAAAGAAAAGGAAAAAATTCAGACTTCATCTCTGGTATGAAGGGAGAACCAAAAAATTTTACTCAGATTTTCCAAATCACAGGGTGCCACACAGTGTGTTGGTAAGCAAAATGGGCTCTTAGCACTTAGTTCAAAGTGCCCTTGAAGAGTTTCGTTTGTTTCCTTTGAGTAATTCAGTGTATTTCATTAAGCCTTACTAGGTGCTAAGCCCCAGGCCCAAACCCCTATTAGGTGTAAAACCTATGTGGGTGTGGATTGGTAACTAAGGTGGGGCCCAAGATGGGGCTAACTCCAGGAAGGGCCTAGTTTACAAATGAGTTTGAGTGATAGGTTTGGGACATCAGAGGCTCTTAGACCACGTGGGTTTAAGTTGCCTCTTTGTGATGATTTTAGGTCACATGGGTGAGTCGCATGTGTGACTCACCCCTGATGCTGAAAAAGATATAAAGCCAGGGGCTGGCCATCTCTTCTTTGGAGCTCTTACCTACAGCAGTGGTGGCGAGAGTGACTCTGGGCCAGCCCTTGTTCCAATCTCCCAGGCTGAACCTAGATGTTGGTAACTATGAATCTGTATTTGGTCTGTCTGTTGATCTTTGTAATTTATTTGTAATTTGCTCTGAAGTTCAGGGTGCTGGTTTTTTCCCCTGAACTAAGTGAATGATATTTGTATGCTGAATTAAAGTAAGCTTGTCAACCCCTTTAACCTTGCTTTCCTTATTAAAGCAGATCAAAAGAACCTGTGCTTTTGCAGCGTGTTGGCAGCTTTCTGGGTGCTGGTTGTAGGTGGATCTTACACCCCCACAGAAGCTGCTAACCGGATTGTTGAAACTAATGCCAACAAATGCCACTCCACCCCTTGTTCTAAGATACATAATCTAATCAGCCATGTATCTTAGAACATACATTGACACATTATACGTTGTGATCCAATTACACAGAAGACTAAAACATCATTCACAACAAAGTGAAATATATCATTCAGTAACATTCCCAAATATTTGTTTACAATACAAACATGACCCACCCCTAGGTCCTGGCAAGATAATCTCTTCAATCAATCATTCCCAAAATACTTGCTAACAATTCAAATGTCCACCCCTAGGTCAAAGCAAGTTAATCTCTTTAGCTCATAAAGTACTTCTTGCGCATCGCCTTGCCATTGAGCCTTGGCTCAAGACCAAGGAACATGTTCTTGGAGGGTTAGGGCAATCTCATCGATCAGTCATATCTTTCAGAGACTGACTGACCTTCTACAGGGGCTGGGCCCTAAATGAGAAAAGAAAAGGAGAAAAATCTGGATCCTAATTTAATAATCTGTTATTAAAATAATAGCAACATAATAATTTCTCTCAATAGGGTGATTAACAGTGTTACACACCTCAAAGAACTCAAGAAGGATGAAGCCTGGGAAAAGACTGTAAGATTTGGTGATTAAAAAATCATTGGTGACTTTTGAGAGAGTGATGAGGTCAAAATCCAGACTGCTGAGGTGTAAGTGAGAGGAGAGTAATGGAAGCAGTATGAGCAGGCAGCTTTCTCTAGGGCTTTGTCCAAGGAAAGGAAAGCAATAGAGTACAAAAGCTTGAAGCAATGGTGGGATCTAGTGAAGGGGTTTTAAGATGGTGCACTTAGCCATGTTGGAAGACAGCAGAGAAGGAACAAGTAGAGAGGGAGAAATTAAAGATTAGACAGTGAAGATTAAAAAATAGATCATTGAAGAGTAGGGATGATTTGGGAAACAATCTGATGGAAAATTCAGGGGGGCAATGAGATCAAGGGCACATAGCTGGTTGGCAAGTCAACCTCATTATCAGAGACAAGAGGAAGGGAAGAGAGAATGGGGGATGATGTGGAGAAGTTTTAAAATGAAGCAGCTCACAGAAAATGACCTCCACTTTCTCAATAAAGTAAGAGCTAAGGTCCTCAGCTGAAAGGAAGGAGATAGAGAATAAGACTGGAGGAAAGAAATCAAGGTTGGGAGTAGTTTCTGTAGGGAGTGATACAGAGAACTAGTGAAGGAGGAATAAAAGGATAGCCTCATTACAATAAAGGCCCCAGGGTGAAGCTGGGTAATTTGTAGTGTATCCATCCGGCTTAGTTGTCTTCTTCTGCCTCCAGGATGTGAGCAGGAGCAGGATAGGTAAATGGTGAGAGTGATCCAGGTCTGGAGTGCGGCAAGAGGGCAAGGAATCTGAGCTTAGAGGACAGTGTGAGGATGAACTGGTTAATTATAGGATGAAGATTTGCAAAAGGGGAAAACAAAGTCAGAGCAAGGATAAAAGCTTGAGAAAGTACTGACTGAAGACTGGAGGAGTTGAATTGTTATGAGAGCGAAGAATAGGTTTAGGAGGAATGAGCCAGAGGGAGAAATGGAATGACAGAGAACTGTGGTAAGATAGAGGAATGTCAGAGTTTTTGATGAAGGAAGTGGAACTCCTGTGGATAATGGGAAGATATAATATATGACCATCTCTGTGCGTGGCTGAGATACAGTAGAGGCATAGGTTGTGTGAATTCAGTACAGTCAGTACAGGCAGCTAGGTGGTGCCATAGTGCACAGAACGCGAGCCTGGAGTCAGGAAGAGTCATCATTGTGAACTCAAATCTGGACTCAGACACTTGCTAGTTGTGCGATCCTGGACAAGTCACTTAACGCTGTTTGCCTCAGTTTCCTCATCTGTAAATGAGCTGGAGAAGGAAATGGCAAACCACTGCAGTATCTTTGCCAAGAAGACTCCAAATGGGGTCATGAAGAGTTAGATGTGACTGAAATAACTGAACAATAATAACTATAATACAAATTTGAGGGAACACTGTGATTGGCACATAGCAGCTGTTTAATAAATGCTTATTGACTGACCCTAGAGGACTTCTAGTTGGACTTCTCCTGAAGCAAGAGTCTCTTCTGTAATATTTCCAGAAGGTATTAAGTTAGCTTCTGAAGATCTCCAGTGATAGAGAACACATGAGTTTTTGAGGCAAACCTGTTCCATTTTTAGACATTTCTGCTTGCTAGAAAATTCTTCTTTATATTTAACTGAAATCAACATCCTTGCTGCTTCCACCCATTGGTATTATCATTCCTTCTTCCAAATGACATGTTTTAAACTATTTGAAAAATACTACCACACTCTTTTCTCTAAGTTAAACATTCCTAGTTCTTTCAACTATTGTTCATATGATAGGCATTTGGGCATCCTTGTCATCTTGGCTGATCTCTCTCTCAAAATATCTATCTATATCTACATCTACATCTACGTCTATGTCTACGTCTACATCTAGTCTACATCTATATTTATATGTATGTATATGTATACACACACATATAATATGTATGTATACACACAACATACACATATACATATACATACACACATACACATATACATATATACACATATATGTATGTATGTATATTCTGGCCTATCCCGACAAATATCTATTGCCTAAATATACTGCGCTACAATGTTCTATACTGGAACAGGAGAATCTTTCTATGACCTCCTCTTGGATTCTTTGGGAAAACAGGATATGAGTTCAGCTGCTATAAAGAATAGAGAGGAAACAAGAGCCATACTTTTGGCTCTATAGTTGCTGTGAAAAGCCAGCTTACTTAATATAGGAGAGCCATTCAATTTTGTGTGAAAATCACTGCAATATCTTACTCCCCGGCCCTGTCCCTTATCCCCGGCCTCTGCTGTGTGTCCATGATCATGAATCCTCCCAATACCTCATAACCCTGGCTATATGTATAACATGGAGTCCTTCTCACTTACACTGTCTCCCCCCATATAGGATGTGCCTTTCTGAAGTAAAGAAGTTCCTTTTTTCTCTACCAGCTACATCATGGGAGAAATGGAATCAAGTGATTGTAATTGGTGAGCAATCAGAGTGGTCTAATGGGAAGAAGGTAAAAATGCATCGCTGGTGACTCAGTCAGTGACTTTACTATTGAGTCACTGTGCAAACGTGAGCAAATCATCAACCATTCTAGGTCTTCATTTCTTTATTGGTAATCATAGAATCACAGAAGATTAGAGCAGAAAGGATCCTTAGAAATTTTTTAGCCTAAACCCCTCATTTTGCAGATAAGGAAATGGAAGCTCAGAGAGGTCAAGGCCACGTATGAGTCCAGAATGAGTGACTTTTTAGGTTGTAAAGAGCCTTGATAGTCAGCTTAAAAGTGGGGCTTCCTGGGGGATGGATGTTGTGGAATGAATGAGGCCTGGGTGGCTATGGTTTCACCTTGAAGCAGGCATGATTAACCATGGATAGGAAAATGGGTCACATCCCACACTCTTCCACTCCACCTATCGCTGGTCTCTCATGTGGCTACCCTAGGCCTACCTAAGGCCCCAGAAGCCTTAGCGCAGATGCAGACAACATTTGGTGCTTTCTCCCCTTACCCCAAGTGTCCCTATACCCTAACCCTTGTGGCTGCTGCAGGTCTTCTACTCAGCAGCGAGTAGACTCTGCACTCCGAGACAGCTGCTGGGAGGAGATCTCTCATCTTCTTTTCCCATCCCCTACCCCAAAACACACTTATGTTTTGCTGAGAAAGAGTAAATGGTGAAGGAAGAGTAGACATGGTTGTGTTGCGTTTATATTGCATTTCCCCTCAAACTCAATCACTCTTCTGAACTTCCCTTTTTCTGTTGAGGGCATAACCATCCTTCAAACACCCAAGTTTACAACTTGGGTCCAATCCATCTCCTGAACAGCTGCCAAAATATTTTCCTAAGGTGCAGGTGTGCCCATGCTCCTCTCCTACTCAATAAACTCCGATGGTTCCCTATAGACTCTAGGATCCAGTGTTATTTCATTTTTCGTTCATCCTTTCAAAACTTTTGTGTGTCATAGTATATATAATTATTGGTGCAATAAATATATGTAACTTATAAATAAGTAAACATACACATACACATAAACATACGTGCTTGAAATGACTTTTCTTACTGATACAGATACATGATCAAAAAAGTTTGTAGGTTACCATCATCCCAGAGTGCAGAAATCATCTCTATGACATATACTCAAATGTGGTGTAATGGAAAGAACATTAATCTTAGAATCAGAAGATTTGGGTTTAAATCCCAGTTTTCCAAATTTGTGTTGTGAGCATGGGGAAGTCAAGTAACTGCTTTGTGCCTCAGTGTCCTTATATGTAAAATAGAGATAATAATATTTGCACTACCTTCCTCATAGAGTTGTTATGATGAAGGTGCCTAACAAACCTTAAAGTATTGCCTCAGTGTGAGCTGTTCCTATTATCCAATTTCTTTTTGAACATGTCCAATGTTGGGAAACTTGCTACTCCATAGGGCAGGCCAGACCGTTGTCAGACAATTCTAATTGGTAGAAATTCCTCCCCATGTTGAGCTGAAAGTTATTCTCTATAACTTCCACCCCTTGGTTCTAACTTGCTATAATAGCTTTTTAAAGATTATTGTGAGGATGAGATGATAAAAATAAGATAACAAACATGAAAGTACTTTGAAAAATAAGAAAATGCTGTCCTTCTGAGCCATTGAAAAGAAAGTTATCTGTAATATTTATTTCCAGATATAGCCTTTGTACCTATCAATTCACCCCACATTTGCCAGCTTACCTAGAATTCAGCAGCAAGTCTCTACTTACTAAGATTATGGCATCGATGCACACTGTCACCCAGAGAAAAAATGCTCCAATATGGTGGTTTGTATGGAATCATGGGATGTTAGAGATGGAAGGCATCCCAGAGATCTTCTAGTCCAACTCTCTGTAATAGCAATTTAGATTTGGAGATCTTTCCCACTCATTAATAGGCCATGTGACCTGCTTATGTCACAGGAAGCCCAAGTCACGTGTGGTGGGAGGAGCTTCTTGACAGGAAAAGGAAGTTGTGTCACAGGAAATGCTGAGAGAGAGAGACTTTATGGCTTTTAATGACCATTCACGGTAGTTAGAGCTGAGGTAAAGACAGCCAGCCTGTGATAGCTGTACTGTGAGTTTTTGGGAAGACCCCAGCAAGGGGTCAGAGAGGTTTTGGGATGGCAAAGCGCCATGTTGTGATATTGTGCTTTAAGTTCCTGTGTTGTTAAGCAAAATTGTCTCGTTAGCATGGCTTTTGTTTCTTTTGAGTGGAAGTACTTTCAGCTGTTAAGTGCTAAGCCCCAGGGCCAGGGCCCTGTCAGGTGTGAAACCTGTGTGGGTGTGGATTGGTGACTTAGGAGGGGCCAGCTTGGGAACCAATGGTCTCTGGTCATTGAGGCGGGGCTTGAGAACGCCGGAAGCTCGGCTGCGAGGAGGGGTGAGCCAAGAGACAACTACAGCGGAAGCGGAAGCTGTTGCGGAAGCCGGAAGCTGCGGAGGCAGGAAGCTGCGGAAGCAGGGCTGACCCATGGGTAGACCCAGCAGTGCAAGCAGGAACTTGAGGCCAGTAAAATGATTTGGCTAAATACTATCTTGTTTTTCTGTGGCCTCCTGGTTACTCTTGTGAGGTGGGCTTTCTGGGCCTGGAGTCTTTCTGTCAAGATGTTGGAATGGGGAGGCTGGTTCACAGATCAGCTGCGGTGGGGCCTAAATAAATTTCTTGTTGTTTTCTCCTTAGAGAATCTCTCATACCTCACGATTTCAGACCATTCAAACATATACATGATTATATTTGAGATCATAAATTCAGCCTTCCTACTACAGTTCCTTGCTGTTATGATAAAGTGGGCTTACTGGTTGTGGAAGCAGATTGCCTAGTTATGGGATCTGGTT
>CM053622.1:525337249-525368771 GCA_028646595.1 Phalanger gymnotis | reverse complement strand
TATTCATGATTATCGTCGATGTTGTGTTTATTGCCTTGCTATTACATGCTCTTATTTTACCCATGAGGTAATCGAGACCCACAGATATCAAGTGAGTTGTCTAGAGCTCCCTAGTCAGAACATGACTAAAGCCATATACTCTGAGCTAGACGGCACCTTAAAGGTTATCTAGTCCAACTTTTTACCAAGTAAAGGAATCTTTCCCTGGATATCTTTATAAGAATTGGTACTTTGTTGTTGTTTGGTCATTTTTCAGTCATGTCTGACTCTTTGTGACCTCATTTGGGGGTTTCTTGGTAAAGTTACTAGAGTGTTTGTCATCTCCTTCTCCAGCTCATTTGACAGATGAAGAAACTGAGACAAATAGGGTTAAGTGACTTGATCAGGGTCACACAGCTAGTGTGTCTGAGGTCAGATTTGAACTCAGGTCCTCTTCACTACAGGTCCAACACTCTCTCCACTCTGCTACCTACCTGCCCCAAACTGGTACTTATCTTGCTTGATTTATCTTAGGGCTAACTTGATTTCTTTCTGTCTCTGGGAGTATGGATTGAAACTACATGCCTGCATTTTTGCTTCAGATTTATAATTTTAAAAAATTCCTAATTCTTGAGTCAGAGGATCTGAGTTCAAATCTTGCCTCCACTATTATTACTTGCATGACCTCAGGCAAATCCCTTAACTTCCCTGGGATTGTTTCTGCATCCGTAAAACATGGGATTGAACTGCACAGACTCTAAGGTACCTTGCAACTATTGCACTACAATCCTATGAATGAAACAAATTGACTTAATTGAAAGTAAGTTTTAGACACTAAGAGGTTAACTCCCTATGCCCAGGGCCTTAGAGTCTATGATGTGTTGCTGACAGGCAGCCTTGGCTACAGCCTTCATTATGTTTCCTGACTAAGTGAATCATGTCAGAAGTAGCAGACATATCAGCAGCACCAGTGCCAAGCATAGCAGCTGATTTATGGATTCTGTGATAGACGGATTTGGTCTCCTAATAGTGGGTATAGGATGTGATGTGACAGAATCACATTGCTGACATCGTTTCCTTGTTGACCTCAGGCATTGCCTGCATCCTGGTATTTGAGGCCTGGGCCTCTTCTACTTGTTTCTACAAAATAGCTTTGCCATAGAATCCTCATCTTTGACTATACCCAAATTGGTGCCTTAAAACACACACACACACACACACACACACACACACACACACACGTGCGCGCGCAGGAATACACACATGCACATATTGTTTTCTTGTGCCAGTTTAAGTTATTCGTTGGACTTGGAAATCCTTGTCTTTTTTTTTAAACACTCTCTGCTTTCTTTTGAAAAATATTAGCTCATGACTGATGAGTCAATAGAGAACAAAAAAAAAATGAGGCCATAGGGTTGAAACTAAAATACAGCATTTTCTGAGCTTGTGTGTGAGACCTCTATGACGTGTAAGAATAAACTGGGAATGTTGGACAATTATTTGTAAAGCCTCCTGGATTTCTTAAAGCTATTTAATGGATAGTTGTCCTCTTAACAGATACGGTGTTGGTGTCTACCAATTCCTATGGCTTTCACTTTTGTTCCTAAGGGGCAGTGACTGGATTGCCTGGGTAATGCTGAAGAACTGTTGGCCTCTGATGTAAGAATTTATGAGTAAAGGCCTGGTAAATGACATGAGAACCTACAGGAATACCTTAGGCCTTAGATGCTTCTGGTAGGACCTCAGGAAGCTGTTCTCTTTCCACTCAGGATGGATGGGGCACACACGAGGCATTCTTGTGGGTGACCTCTTCCTAGCTCTCTGCTTTCTTTTGTTCGTCTTCCTCCTTTCAAAAAGCTTTCTCTTCAGAAGCCCCAGAAACTTGCTTACTTGGGAAAAGAAGTTAAGAAAGGAGAACATATGGGTTCATATAAATAACCAGTCTTTCTAATGTAGTAGCTTGCCTTGTGAGGTAACCAAGGGGGACCACATAATTTATCACATATATCCAGATAATTAATTATCCATTGCTTGGAGGGAGGGAGAAAAGGAGTAGGGCATTGTTTAGAGAGTCTCCTCGTCCTGGTCACAAAATGAACCAAGGCTTGTCCTTTTCTCTAGTATTAAACCTCACTAGAGGGAACATCTGACTAGAGGTTATTAAGAGGACAGAGAATCTACAATGTGAAATAGCATTCACTGTGAAAGGAGCTGTCACAGCACAGATCTATTGCAATCAGCCTTTTTCTAGAGCAGAGCTCTTTAGCAAAAGAGTCACAGAAACCATGAGTCATAGAGAGATGTTCTGCACAGTGGGGGTAGAGGTGTTCATGGCTACCATTGGGCAAATGGAGAGACAGCCATCTGTTTTCTTTTTACAGCAAGCCTTGGACATTTTGAGCCTTGTTCCTGATGAAAAATATGGATCCTACAAACTCATGGTGGGGGGGAGGGGAGGAGACCAGCAATCATGCACTTTAGGGACTTAAAATTTAAGCAGAGACCCAGAGAAGAGCAAACAGAGGCAGATGGCAATGAAAGTAAGGATTTTAGTGAAGCAGAAGTTTAAAAACCATTCCACTTTCCTCAAGCCCCCAACCCTACTTTGTTCTCCTCACATCCCTACTTAGGATAAGGTAGAACTGTGGAGATAAA
This sequence comes from Phalanger gymnotis, assembly GCA_028646595.1. Taxonomy (NCBI): domain Eukaryota; kingdom Metazoa; phylum Chordata; class Mammalia; order Diprotodontia; family Phalangeridae; genus Phalanger; species Phalanger gymnotis. Next base: position 525,366,137 of record CM053622.1, on the reverse strand, counting down.
GTAATGTGAGTCAAGCTCCCTCAACAGCCCTCCCCTCCCCCATCCCCACTTCAATATTTCTCTGTCTTCACCATTGACATACATAAAGCTTGGCGTTACCATACCTTGGAGTTAGCATTACCATTGACCTTTCTTCTTCCTCTTCCTTAACTTGTCTCCAGCTATACTATTCTATTCTACTTCATTCATCTATCCATTCACTTATTTGTTTATTTAGCTATATATTCATTCATTCATTTTTACATTTTTATTTATTTTATTTTTAATTTATGGAATAAAACAAGCATTTCCATAACATAGTACAACAAAAAAGATGATTGCATATAAAACTGCAAATCCATTATGTACAACTTGCTATTCATTTTCAATATATAATGTTATCATAGAAATTTCTTTTTCTCTTACTCCCCCCCTTCATTTATTTCATGCAGGTCTATCCAGACACACTGGACTATATACTATAAATAGCTTGCCTGATTATGTGTAGACACTGCCAGGTCTTAGAAGAACAATAACTTCTGGGGTCTCTCTCAGCTGAGGACCTCTTTGGGTGAATCTGCTCAATGTTCTTGAGCTATCCTCAGCTGCCCTGGGTGTGCCAGTTTCAAACTCTGTTCTCCTTTTTCCAATAAAAACAGGTCTATCTCTATGTGGTCCCTTCATAAGGTCCTTGTTCTCTGCCGAGGATCACTGGGGAGTGTTGGTTAATTATAGAAACTAATCTTTGCTAATGCATTGGCTTACCAATGTATCACTCTTTCCAGTTCAATTAATGCTTTTTAACTCAATGAAAAGCAAAGTCTCTTTGGAGACTTGTGAGAATTAATGTTAAATGTTGGGGATTTAAAAAAATCTTTCATTTTATTTTATCTTTAATTAATAAGTATTGATTTTCTTTCTCTCCCACCCCTCCTTTCCCCAATTTAAGAGAAAAAAAGCAAAGTCCTTGGAACAAATTTCTTAGTTAAGCAAAACAAATTTCTACCTTGTCCATGTCTAAAAATGCATGTCTCATTATTCATCTTGAATCTATCATCTCTCTTTCAGCACATAACAGAATCAGCTTTTTTGGAATCATGATTGCTTATTGCATTGGCTGTATTTCTCGAATCTGTCAAAGTTGTTTATATTTAAAACATTATTGTTATCATGTGAATTTCTCTCCTGATTCTGTTCATTTCATTCTGTATCAGTTCAGTGCATCAGATCATGTACATCTTCTCTGGTTCCTCTGAAACTATCCTTTTTACCATTTCTTAGAGCACTAGTATATTCCATTACATTCATATAACATAATTTGTTCAGCCATTCTCCCTCAGTTTCCAGTTCATTTTGCCACAAACAAAAATTGTTACAGATAACCTTGTACACATGAGTCCTTTTTCTCTTCCTTGGGGCATAGGTTTAGTTAGAGGGTCAAGCAGATTTTTGAGGAAGATATTTTGATTGGGGGGAGCAGAGTTGCCTCCTTATCCCGACCCTTAAGCACAGAGAGGTGGACCTAAGATGGTGGAGTACAGAAGCATTCAGCTGAGCTCTCCCAAATTCCCCTCCAAACAACTCTAAAATGATGCCTCAAATTGAATTCTGGAATGGCAGAACCAACAAACTTTTGGGTGAAACAATTTTCTAGCCCAAGACAACTTAGGAGCTTGGCAGAAAAGGCCTGTCTCACCTGGATGGTGCTGGGCTCTGGGAGCATAGCACTGGCAATGCAGGCCAGACTTTGGGGAGGAGGTGAGGCCTGCATTGGCAGCAGTAGCTTCAGGAGTTCTCAACTCACAGATGGTGGGGGGGTCAGACAATTGGTTCTAGAGAGATTGCAGGGCACCTTTTGCTGGCACCGGATTCAGGACACTGTTGCATTGCCCACATGCAGTTCCAGGTCAAAGTCCCAGGACCAAAAGGAGTGATAACACTTGTGGCCACAAAGGAGCAGGGGCATAGGTAGAGGTTCCAGGGCAGAGAGCAGTGATTGTGTTTGCTCATAGGGGCAAGCCTTGGGGATGGCTGCATTGGTGGCAGCAGCTTTGGGAGCTCTCAGGCCATGGACTAACAATTTCAGCTGCAGGAAAGTGGAGTTTCTGGTTCTGGGTCCAGGAGGGGTGCTAGCTCTGGTTGCTACAGGGGAACAAGGTCTCTTCCTAGATAAAGAGCAGAGCATAGGCCAGGAAAGCAGTGACCACACCTATCCTTAGAACCTTGGAAGCACCAAAAGCATGCAGACACCCAGAGCTAGCTGTAAAAATAGCAGCAGGAAAGGGACAGCTACATGCAAAGCTTCAAAGAAAAATGTGAATTGGTCACAAGCCCAAAAATAATTCCTAGAAGAACTCAAAAAAGATTTTTAAAACTAAAAAAAGAAGTAATGGAAAAATTGGGAAATGAGTGATGTAAAAAATAGTGAAAAACGTCAACAGTTTGATAAAGGAGACTTAAAAGGAATACTAAAGAAAACAACACCTTAAAAAACGGAATTGGCCAAATGGCAAAAGAGGCACAAAAATCTACAGAAGAGAAGAGTTCCTTAGTAACAGAATTGTCCAAATTGTAAATGAGTCAAAAAATCCATTGAGGAATTTCTTAAAAAGCAGAATTGGCCAAACGGAGAAAGGTACAGAAGCTCACTGAAGAAGATAATTCCATAAAAATTAGAATTGGGCAAATGGAAGCTAATGACTCCATTAGGCACCAAGAAACAATAAAACAAATTCAAAAGAAGAAAAAAAATGTGAAATATCATATTGGAAAAACAATTGACCTGGAAAATAGATCCAGGAAAGAGAATTTAAGAATTATTGGACTACCTGAAGGTCATGACCAAAAAAAAGAGCCTAGACACCATTTTTTGAGAAGTTTTCAAAGAGAATTGCCCCAATATCGTAGAACCAGAGGGCAAAACAGAAATTGAAAGAATCCATTGATCATTTCCTGAAAGAGATCCCCAAATGAAAACTCCCAAGAATATTGTAGCCAAATTCCAGGGTTCCCAGGTCAAGGAGAAAATATTGCAAGCAGCCAGAAAGAAACAATTCAAGTACTGTGGAAATGCAATCACGATAACACAAGATTTAGCAACTTCTACATTGAGGGGTTAGAGGGCTTGGAATGTGATATTCCCAAAGGCAAAGGAGCTAGCATTGCAACCAAGAACAATATATCCAGCAAAATTGAGTATAATCCTTTGGGGGGGGGGAATGGATATTTAATGAAACAGAGAACTTTCAAGCATTCTTGATGAAAAGACCAGAACTGAATAATAGAGAATTTGACTTTGAAGTACAAGACTCGAGAAGCATAAAAAGGTAAACATGAAAAAGAAATCTTGAGCAAATCAATTAAGGTTAAAATGCTTACATTCCCATATAAAAAGATTATAATTGTTACTCCTAAGAACATTTTCATTATTAGGGAAATTAGAAGGAGATAGAGGGCACAGGTGTGAGGTGACTATGACGGGATAATTTTTTTAAAAATTGAGGGCTGAAAAAGAGGTATGTACTGGGAGAAGGAGGAAGAATTGGGAAACTATTTCACACAAAAAAGATGCTAAAGGAAGAACTTTTACAATGGAAGGGAATGTGAGGAGGATGGAAAATGTTTGAACCTTACTCTCACTAGAATTGGCTCAAAGAGGGAATAGCACATGAGTATTTGAGTATAGAAATCTACTTTACTGTACAAGGAAGTCAGAGGAGAAAATGATAAGAGAAAGGGAGGAGACTTGTATAAGAGAAGATGAGTTAAGGGAGGTAGTGGTCAGAAGCAAAACAAACTTGGAGAAAAGACAGGGTGAAAAACAAAGGGAAAGAGAAAGATAAACAGGAAAAAAATAGCATTGAAGGAAATACACAATTAATAATAAGACCTCTGAATGTGAATGGGATGAACTCACCCATAAAAGAGAAGTGTATAGTGGAATGTTCTTTTCAAGAAATGCACTTTTAACAAAGAGGAACAAGCACAGTAAAAAACGGGACTGGGGAAGACTGTACTATATTTCACCTGAAGTTTAAAAAAACAGCAAGGATAGCAATCATGATCTCAGACAAAGCAAAAGCAAACATATGCCTAATTAAAATAGAAAAGCAGGGAAACTTACATTTTGCTAAAAGGTACCATAGAGAGTGAAGTAATGTCGATAGTAAACAGATATATTTCACGAAATGAGTGAAAAATCTGAAGAGACAATTTCTGGGTAATTAATAATCAATTGATTAATTAGGCTAGCTGGCAATCAATAAATTGGTGGTCATTGGTTTCTCTTGGTTATCAAAGACCCCCAGTGGTAACTCTGAGAACCTTATATACCTTTCTGAAAGGGAATGTGCGTAACAAGTGAAAATTAACTCTGATTGGCAGACATTTAATGAGGAGGTGGGCTAAAAGTTTTCAGCCCCTCCTGTTAAGAATGTGGCTTGATTATGAGACTCAGCAGCCTCCAACAATCTGGACAGGGGAATCCATCTCTATCCAGACATATCTGGCTGATTTTCTCCTTCATGAGCTGGGTCACCCTAAACTCTTATGTAGGAATACAAAGACAGAAGTTTCTTTCCGCAGGGTAAGGACTCACCCAGACTGGATTCTGCTAATTTTCTAAACAGAATTTATATCTCTTGGTTGGGTGGGTCCTGCCAAGATTGAAGAGGATGTTCCTTGAGGACCATGAGAAATCTCATTAACCAGCCATATCCTTCAGAGATGGACTGACTTTTTACAAGATCTGGGCCTTGAAAGAAAATAGGAGAAAAGCCTGAATCCCAATTTAATAATTAGTTATTAATATAATAATAATAATTTCTCTCAACCAAATGGCATAGCATCCAAATTCTTAAAGGAAAACTTAAATGAGTTATAGTTGTAAATAACCTTATCTTAGGAAAAGAAATTGAACAATCCATAAATGAGCACCCTGAGAAAAATCCCAGTACTAAATGGATTTACAAGTGAATTCTACCAAACATTTAAAAAAATTAATTTCAATACTATATAAACTGTTTGGAAAAATAGTCAAAGAACAAACCCTACCAAACTCCTTTTATGAAACACATATGGTGCTGATACCTAAACCAGGAAGAGCAAAAACAGAGAAAGAAAACTATAGATCAATTTCCCTAATGAATATTGATGCAAAATTTTCAAATAAAATACTAGTAAGGAGATAACAGCAATATATTACAAAGATCATACACTATGAACAGTAATACAGGACTGGTTCAATATTAGGAAAATGATCAGCATAACTGACCATATCAATGACAAAACCAACAAAACAATCAAATGATTATTTTAGTAGATGCAGAGAAAGCTTTTGACAAGATACAATACTCATTCTTATTTTAGAAAATTAGAAAGTATAGAAATAAATAGCTATTTCCTTAAAATTATAGTAGTAGCTGTCTAAAATCATCAGTATGCATTACCTGCAATGTGATAAGCTAGAAGCCTTCCCAAGAAGATCAGGGGTGAAGCAAGGATACCCATTGTCACCACTATTATTCAATATTGTGCTAGAAATGCTAGCTATAGCAATAAAATAAGAACAAAAAATAAAGGATTAAAATAGGCAATAAGAAAACCAAACTATGATTCTTTGCAGATGATATGATGGCATACTTAGAGAATTCTAGAGAATGAACTAAAATACTAATTGAAATTATTAATAACTTCAGCAACATTATAGGATATAAAATAAGTCCACATAAATCATCAACGTTTCTATATATTACCAACAGAATCCAGCAGGAAGAGACAGAAAGAGAAATTCCATTTAAAATAACTGCAGACAATTTAAAATTCTTGGGAGTCTATTTGTTAAGACAAACCTGGGAACTACATGTACACAATTACAAAACACTTACCACACAAATGAAGTCAGATCTAAACAATTGGAAAAATATCAGTTGCTGATGGGTAGGCTGATCCAATGTAATAAAAATGGCAATCCTATCTAAATTGATTTGTTTATGCAGTGCCCTACCAATTAAATTACTAAAATATATTTTATAGAGCTAGAAAGAATCATAACAAAATTCATCTAAAGAACAAAAGGTTAAGAATATTAAGGAAATCTGAAAAAAATGTGAAGAAAGGTATCTTAGCACTATCTGATCTCAAACTGTATTACTAAGTGTTAATTATCAAAACAATCTGGTACTGGCTAAGAAATACAGTGGTTGATCAATGGAATAGATTAGGTACACAATATGTGGTAGTAAATGACCATAGTAATCTAGTATTCACTAAATCCAAAGATCTAAGCTTTTGAGACAAGTACTCACTTATTTGACAAAAACTACTGGGAAAACTGGAAAGCAGTTTGGCAGAAACTAGTTGTAGACCAACATCTTACACGGTATGGCAAGATAAGATCAAAACAGGTACATGATTTAGACATAATGGGTAATATCATAAGCAAATAAAAAGAGCATGGAATATTTTCCCTGTCAGATTTATAGATAAGGGAAGAATTTATGACCAAACAAGACATAGGGAGCATTACTACATATAAAATGGATCATTTTGAGTACATCAAATGAAAAAAGTTTTGCATAAACAAAACCAATGCATCCAAGTTTAGAAGGCAAGCAAGGAACTGAAGATGGGGAAAATATTTTACAATGTTTCTCTGATAAAGGCCTCATTTCCCAAATATATAGAAAGCTGAGTCAAATTTATAAGAATATGAGTCATTCTGCAATGGCACATGTAGTCAAAAGGATGTAAACAGGTAGTTTTCAGAAAAAAGAAATCTATAAATATTTATATTTATATTTATGGCTATTTATAGTCACATGAAAAAATGCTCTAAATCACTTTTGATTAGAGAAATGCAAATTAAACGACCTTGAAGTACCACCTCACATCTATCACATTGGTTAATATGATAAAAAAGGAAAATGACAAATATTGGAGGGGATTTGGGAAAATTGGGAAGCTATTGCACTGTTAGTAGAGTTGTGAATTGATTTTCTGGAGAGCAATTTTGACCTGTTCCCCTGACCCAGCAATACCACTACTAGATCTGTATCCCAAAGAGATCAAAGAAAAATGAAAAAGGATTTACATGTATAAAAATATTTATAGCAGTTTTTTTTTGTGCTGCAAAGAATTGGAAATTAAGGGGATGCCCATCAGCTGAAGAATGGCTGAACAAATTGTGGTATATTGTGATGGAATACTATTATGCTATAAGAAATAATGAATAGGATGCTTTCAGCAAAATCTGGAAAGACTTACATGAACTGATGCAAAGTGAAATAAGCAGAACCAGGACAACACTGTACAGTTACAACAATATTGTGCAACCATCAACTGTGAATGACTTAACTGTTCTCAATAATACAAAGATCTAAGACAATTCTGAAGGACTTATTATGAAAAACGCTATCCACCTCCAGAGAAAGGACTGATGGAGTCTGAATGTAGACTGATATATGCTTTTTAATTTCTTTAGTTCCAATTTCCTTAGTCCAGTTCTTTTTTGTCTGAATTTTCTTTTTGAAATATGGCTAATATGGAAATGTTTTGCATGACTGCACATGCATAATCTATATAAAATTGCTTGCCTTCTCCATGGGTGGGGGGGGTATAAGAAAGAGTGGGAGAGAATTTTGAACTTAAAATCTAAAAAAAAGAATGTTAAATTTTGTTTGCATGTAATTGAGAAAAAATAAAAATAAATTTAAAAAGCACATCATAAAGTGGTTATTTAATCTATCTATGCAATAATACCAGCCACTTATAAAATATGCTTTCCTGCCTGTAGCTATCTGTTCCTTTGTAGCAATATTCTGGTGTAGGCTTAGACATTTGGCTACATATATAAGATGTTTAAGTCTCTGCTATTTAAAATAAAAACTTATTTAATGAATGAAAATGAAGTAACTCAGTGCTTTGAAAATGATGACTGTGCATTGTAAACCACTGAAATATATAGGAGAAGGAAATATGTAGGAGAAAAAGAAATATATAGGAGAAAGGAAAAATACATTGGAAGCCATTGAAATATATAAGGAGAAAGGAGCTGGGTTCAAATTTTAGCCCTTCTCCTTATCACTAGTGTCACCTTGGAGAAATGGTTTCATTTCTCTGGCACTCCTTCAGTTTCCTCATCTGTGAATAAGAGGGATTGCCTCAGGGTTCTCTTCATCTCTAAATCCCATCATTTCCTAGCAGCAGGAACAGTGTGTGTCCATAAGGATAAGCAGGTGCTACATTCCTATGATGCTAGACTATCCAAGAGGTGGCTGCAAAGTTCCTTAAAGCTTTTGGAGGTTATTTCTGGTGGTGGGTAAGGTGGAGTATTTTATAGAAAACTCAAGTTTCTTTTGTTTGTGGATAATAATAGACTCCCAGGACTATTTTCTGACACTGGGAAAAGGACAAGTGAAGGCTCTGGGAGTTAAAAGACAGTTCTTTGAGGCTATTATTATCATTGTATTATCCATGTGAAGGCTCCCAGACCTGACCAAACCAGGATCCCATCTTTCCTGGACAGTCGCTAGGCTATTGTTTCTTTTTGCTTCAGATGGTGAATTTCTATTCTTCTCCCAAATTCATCACACACATTTCATTTCTCCCTCTCTTCCATCTCTAAAATTCTATGATTCTATAATTTTAACTGACTGGGTTCTCCACATGAATTAATCAGGCTTTCTTCTCTTAACAGCACTCTCAGCAGGGATATTGAAGCACAGAATGAACATGTCTGTTTTGCTTTCAATGTTCCCATTTAATTCCCCAACAGGGTTTGGGATGTGAAAAGTGCCCCAGCAATAAAATACCTTGGTCTTTATTACTACAAATAACTTGATATAAAGTAGTATGTACTCTGTTTGTATATTGATTTTCGTTAACAAGTAAATTAAACATTTCGGTCTTCTTAAGCCTGTGTGAAATGTTTATAGTCCTATATATATATAAAAAAGGATGCTATACCTAATACACAAGAACAAATAGCTCTGTAATATTCTTTTGTTTTTCCTTCTCTGTTTATGGTGGTTGTCCAGGAAATTTTTAGTCTTAATTTTTTTTCAAGAGTAGGAAGGCTGCTTTCTTCTTGCTCGGGGCATTTTTTCAGTAGCATTTATATGTCATAAACATTCTGCAGTATCTCTCTGGATTCATTTAGTAAAAAAGAAATAAGCTACAGAGAGATTCCAGAAGGGTAGAATGTGAGTTTTGCTTGGCAACTGAAACGATCTACATATTGGAATACGCTCATGACTCTCTTGCCTGTGGCATGTTTTGTGGCATATATATCTTTTAAATACCCAACGTGATGCGTGCCTATTCATTGTTTCCTACTTAGAGAACTCTTCTCCCTCTTTCTCCCTTCCTACTTCCCACCCCCCTCCCTACTTCTATTCCAAGAAAAATGGGAATTTCAATATATTGGTATCACAGTGGTGCAATGCCGAAATATTCCTGTTAGTCAGCAGAGGGTACTATGGGGCAAACAGAGATTCCACAGGAAGAAGGAAGACATTTTGTCCATACTGTGCAATCCTTGTGCTGGCTGCTGCTGATGGGCAATTGTTTTGAATAATAAAAACCATTGTTAACTGGGTCCTACTTCCTGCAAGCATCTACAATTATAAACTTGTAACTTGGAAACAACTGCATGCTCCCTCTCATATCTCCCTCCTGTAATTGTAGGGAAGATCACCATGATTGGCTGGTATTTAATATGAAATGGGAGGCCTCCTTGTCTTTTGGATGAACATTTTTCTTTACTATAGCAGGGTTAGTACAGTGTATCGGATTCTTTTACCCAGAGCAGGGTTAGTACAGTGTATCAGATACATTTGCTAGAGTAGGGTTAGTACAGTGTATTGGATTCTTTTATTAGAGCAGGGTTAATACAGTGTATTGGATCATTTCAAACATTCATGAATCACGACAGTTCAGAGGATAATAGATTTGGAACTGTATGGGAGCTTAGAGGTCATTGAGTCCAATCTCATCATTTTGTAGATGAGTAAACTGAGGCAAACAGAAACAAAATGACTTGCCCAGGGTCACTCAGCTAGTGTCTTGGAGTACGATTTGAATCTGGGGCTTCTTGACTCCAAATCTCTTTTCCTTTCCACTATGCCAGGCTCACAGTATCATAGTCCTAGAGTTTCAAATGACATCAGAAGCTGTCTAGTCCCTCATTTTACAGAGGAGGGTATGTACTCCTTCATTCTGCCATTCTGAATGTGTAGATCCTCAAATATTCCATCCTTTAGGAAATGAATGTGATTGTAGAAAGAATCCTTGACCTGGAGTCAGAAAAACTAAGTTTCATTGTGGTTCTAGAACTTTCCAGCTGTGACCCTTAACCTTTCTGAGACTCTGTTTTCTCATCTGCAGAATGGGAATAATACTATCTATCCTACCTACTTTATAGGGTTGCTTTGAGAAGAAAGCGAAGTGTTCTGAAAATTCTAAATTTCCCTAAGCAAATGTAAAGTATCCTTGCTATTTTAAAATTTAAGCAGAGTAGAGTAATTTTTAATTGTGTTTTTTTTTCTTTTCTATTATTGAGGCTTAACTAGGTGCTGACAAAATTGCTTACCTCATGGGCGTTAACTCTTATGAGGTGCTGAAAGGTTTGATATATCCCAGATTCAAAGATGGAAATGAATGCTAATGTAGGTGAAAATGATTTCTGTTGAGTTCCAGTGAAGTACACCTCACATGTAATCCTATGGGCCAACGTAAAGTGACAGATACGGGATTTGCTCATTACTTGTTTATTAGCTTGGAATTCAACCTTTCAGCATTTGGTGGTAAGAAGATATTTCTAAAAGTGACATGATACTGTGGGCAAGATTTGAGCTGAGCGTACATGTTGACCTAAAAACAATACAATATCATTGGGTTGAGTACAGTGCAATGTAGAACCCACCTACAGACATGTTCATACAAACAGGTCTTTTTCCATTGAAACCTCTTTAGCTGGAAATCCATACTTTAGACGGCTTTTCCTTAGATAATCTCTTTTCTCAAGAGTGCAGAGAAGTATTTCACTTGTTGGCTATCAATTTGATGGCCTACAGCTAAGAGGTTTTCAAAGCTTATGGAGTGAAGGAAACTGGAAAATTAATGTGGCTCAGTCTTTGAACTGTTGAATCCTTTGTGGCAACAGAAGCACCTACTATTTGGGGAATGTCTGAAATAGTGGTGTGGGTACTGAAGTGGGGTAAGAAGAGAGGTGGGTTCAAGAAGGCAGAGCTAGCTGTCACTTGGTATTGGCTCACCAACCTGGTGCAGATACCGAGGCCTTGCTAAGCATCCCAAAGACAACCTGTTTTAACATTCCAAAGGTAGCTAGGTAATGTTGCCAGGTAAATGTAGAATCTATGAGAGTCAATTCTACATCTGAAAAGCAGTTATAATTTTAGCTAGCATTGATACAGTACTTTAAGGTTAGCAAAGCAATGTCCATACGTTACCTCATTTGAGCTTTACAGCAACCCTGGAAGGTAGGTCCTGTTGTTTATATTTTATAGATTGAGGAAATTGAGGCTGAGAAAGATCACTTAAGATCGTATAGCTAATAAGTGTCCGAGGAAGGATTTGAACTCAGGCCTTATGGATTCCAATCCGGAAGTTTTACTCAATGTGCCAGCTAGCTGCCTGAAATACCAACCTAACACTTGAATCCAGTACTGTATGGTAGAGGGGATATCCTTGGTATATGGAGATGATGCCATTAATTACCTTTATGGGATGTGTTTGAGTTGCTTTCTGAGTCTTGGGGAAGGAAGGAACTGTGCTTGACCTTCTATATTTTCTTATCTGGTTTCCCTTGTGGTAAATTCTGTGCATTTATGAGAGGTTGTGACAATAGAACAGCATTTTGTAGGTGTTGTTCAGTCACGCTCTTCATGATTCTATTTTGGGGTTTTCCTGGCAAAGATACTGGAGTGGTTTGTCATTTACTTCTCCAGGTCATTTTGCAGATGAGGAAACTGAGGTAAACAGGGTTAAGTGATTCACTTAGGGTCATACAACTCATTAATGTCTGAGGCTAGATTTGAACTCAGGTCTTCCTAACTCTAGGCCTGGTTCTATATTCATCGCACCACCTAGCTTCTTACTCTGGGCAAAGTTACTGGCCTATAGGAGAACTGAACCTGTGACCTGTGCTTTTAAGTATCATTCTCCAATGACCCGAGTTACCTAACTCCAGATTTTACTCTGATAGCTTCAAGGAAAGATGCTAATATTGTGTGCGCGCGCGTGCGTGTGTGCGTGCGTGTGTGTTTGTGTGTGTATGCATGTGCGTGTGTGTAAACTGAGCCTACTGCCCTTCCCCCATACACAGTGACAAATGAGGATTCTCAAGACTTTCTTTTCTTGGAATTTTCACTAAATACACACAGACAACGGCCATTACTAAGAATAGGTATATCTTAAAAGGGGAAGATGATGTGGGCAGAAGCTAGGAAAAAAATCCTCGCAGCACAGATTCCATAAAGAAAAATTCACTTTAAAGAAACTACAATTGTGGTTCTGCCACTGTGCGACCTTTGCTGAGTTAATTCTTCCTTCTTTCTGAGTCCCGGCATCTCCTATCTGTGAAATGGGTGATGGTAGTGTGAGAAATGAATATTTTTCTCTTATATTTAATAACTAATTACTGTATTAGGGCCAAGGTTTTTCCCATTTTCTACTTCCTCATCTAAAAATCAACCAGTGTGTGAAATCTCTCTTAGAGACTCATTAAAGCCAAGATCTAATCAGACAGTAAAAGAAATTCTAAGTATGGACTAAGGGGTGTATTCCCGTTCATTGTGTTTGCTCAGACAGGTCTGAGGAAAGGTTGATTCTCACTATTATCAAGACAGCTGATATGGAAACTGATGTCTCTTTGACCAAGATTTGAGTGACCTAAGACATTCATTTTAATATAGCCCAGACCTGTGTTTTTGTTAACCAATCTGAGTTGATTGCCACCCCTTAGGAACACCCCCTCTTCAAAGGGCATATAAACTGTGACCCATCGCCGTTACCAGTTTTTGGTCTAGCAGAGATGGCCAAATGACTATCCTTTTGTTAATAACCTGTTGACCTTATTAATACAATGATTAAATTACCCAGAAACTATGTCTCTCGAACCTTTTAATCCTCGCAATAGCACATAATTTCTCAGGACCATTCTACCTCTAAGATTCCGTGATGGATGTTTTAACCTTATGCACTACAAAAAAGAAGTCCCTTTCCTTTAACATTTCCAGAGGAGTCACAGAAGCTTGGCAAAGGTACATGAAATAGCTGGGAGCAGAGGAAGCAGAAAATAAAGCCCAAGGTATGTGACCTATACCAATACTCCTTTTTTAAAGGAGTGATAGTCTATGAATGTGTGATGGATCTGTGTTTCTGGCAGTATGGGAGGCTCTCCCCATGCATTTTGTAATCTATTAGTCTAGTGAAGACACTTTGCAGAGGTGTTTGAGGGAACAAAGAGGTAATTTACCTTTCTGTGCAGGGCCACAGAACTAGTGAGTGTCCCAAGAGGAATCTTTTCCGGACTCTAAGCCTAGAACTCTATTCACTGTCCCATGTGGCTTTTAAAGCAATAATAATGTTTTTTTTTTTACATTTACATTGTATATGAAACTCTACAATTTCCCTATCCTTTTTTTCACAACTCTGTGAAATAGATTGAGCAAACCAGGGCCCACATGTGGCCTTGAGGCCATAGGTTCCCCACTCTGGTCCAAACCATATTATTTTCGTTTTATAAACTAAACTGCGACTCAGAGAGGTGAGCACAAAGTAAGTGAATTGGTGTGGATAGAGCCCTGAATTTAAAATTCAGGGAGACCTTGGTTTTGGTACCACTTCAGGCACTTATTAGTGTGATCCTGACCAAGTCACTTAACCCCTCTGGGCCTCAGTTTCAATTTCTGCAAAATAAGGGATATGAACTTAATAGCCTTCAATGTCCCGTCCAACACCCTATGATCCTAAGTGTCAGAGCAGGATTTGAACACAGGCCTTTCCTAATTCCATGTCAAAAAATTTACTCTACACAACATGGCTTGATTAAGAAATGAGTCATTAGGGGCAACTAGGTGGCACAGTGAGTAGAGCACCAGCCCTGGAGTCAGGAGGACCTGAGTTCAAATCCCTCCTCAGACACTTGACACATGTACTAGCTGTGTGACCTTGCACAAGTCACTTAACCCCAGTTGCCCTGCCAAGAAATGAGTCATTAGCTTCATGGAAAATGGTAACAAATATGTTGGTAGCACCATTTTTTTTTCTGCTTTGGCTATAGCACTATTTGTGCTGTTTTGAGGTGGGAGGTTCTGTATTGAGGTTGCTATTCATGAAAAGCTTAACTTGATTCCCTCCACCATCCACTCTGCCTACTCTTTCCCCTTCTCTCCCTGCCCCTAGCCCTCTTCCATGCCTCTTGATCCCCACCAGACCCATCATTCTCCTTCCACTCCCACTTCTGGTTTAGACAAGTGATTTGAGGGGGTGGTTGGGTACTGGAGGTAGCAAACTGATAAATGTAGTTTTTTTTAAAGTGTCAAGGCAACCTGTGCCAGAATGAAGATTGTGTTCCAAAGGTTGAAGCTCATTATCGGTATTTTTTGGACATATGCACTCTTGACCCTGATAATAAAGAAAATGTGATGCTGTCAGGGTTATAGATGGCTGAGGAAATGACTCCATAGAGCTGATCAGAGAGGGGGTGACTCATAACTAGATCACCACCAGACACCAACTGGCTCGTGTTGCTGAAAAATTTATGTTATAGGCCTGTTTTAAATGTTAAGTGGTTGTGGCACATTCTGTTCACCCTGTTTGGAGAATGGCCAAGTAAAATTCACTCCTACTTGGAGTCTGTCAGCCTGCTACTACCAGTAGGACTGTTAGCGTTGTGGAAGCATGAGTCGCATTTACATACTGCCATCCACCCACAGGCACCCAACTCCCAAGTTCTCACCAGAACCTTTACTCTTCCACACTGGGAAATGAAAAGCAGCAATAGCCTCTACTTTACAGAAGGAGAAACTGAGTTATTAGGTGTTTAAAGTGTCCAGTTTTAGTAAGGAGATAAAGGAAGAACTGAAAAGGGAAAAGAAGGGAAGGAGCAGTAGCTTCTACTTTACAGGAGGAGAAACTGAGTCATGAGGTGCTAAAGTGTTCAAGTTCAATAAGGAATTAAGAGAAGAACTGAAAAGGGAAGGGAAGCAGCATTAGCTTCTACTTTATAGAGGGAGAAACTGAGTCACAAGTTGCTGAAGTATTCAAATTCAGGAAGGAGTTCGCAGCAGAACTGAGAAGGGAAGGGAAAGGAAAAGAGAATAGACATTTATTAAGGACCTACTGTGTGCAAGGCACGGTATTGTTTAACAAATCTCATTTGATCCTTACAACAACCACGTGAGGTAGATGCTATTATTATCCTCATTACATCTGAGGACACCAACGTAGGCAGAATTCTTTTAAGTGTCTTGCCCAGGGGTCACACAAGTAAGAAGTTTCTGAAGCCAGATTTGAACTCAGGTCTTCTCAACTCTAGGCCCAGCACTCCATCATTAGAGGGAAGGTTCAGAAAAGCACAGAATTTAGAGTCCAAAAGGATATCAATGCCCTAATCCCACACATACAAAGGGATTCCTCACTATTACTACTCCGTAAGTCATCCTACAGCTTCTGCTTGAGTTATCTCCAATGAAGGGTAATTTATCCCCTCCCTTGGCAGCTCATTCCACCTTTGGACAGCTCCAATTCTTAGGAAGTTATCTGTCTCTTTGCAGATTTTACCCAGCCCTCTTGTTTTTGCCTTCTGGGGCCAAACAGAAAAGGTTTTTTTTCCCCTCCCCCCCCCCCCCCCCCCGCCAACACACTAAACCACGCTTATCCTTCCTTTTCCACACCACCCCTCTGTCCTACAGGCTAGACAGGCCCAGTTGATCCTCATATGACTTGAATTCAAGGCCATCATCCTTGTTGCTGTCCCCAGGAAGCTCTCCATCTTATCAGTATCCTTCTCAAACTCTATAGCCCAGGAAAAAAAATTAGATTTAGATATTGTTTAACTCTTCCTCCATTTATGAGCTATTTAGTGAAGAGTAAAGCCTCAAAATGCAAGGTCATGTAGTTAGTTCTAGAGCTGCTAAAACAAAGTACCTTTTCTACTTTATTCCCTTCCCCCCATATTTAATCTTTTATTGGAATGAAGGATGTGTGATTTCTCTTACATAAACTTTTCATAGGCAGGGCTTACGTCTGGTCCTTCTTTTATGCCCATTGCATCTTGCACAGTGAACATAGTAAGTAGGTCCTTATTAACTGATGAATTGATTAGAAGATGGATGCAGACCGAGAATGCCAACTATCAGATTGGTATTGCTTTAAGATGATGAAGTGCTCCAAATGTGCTTTCCAGGTAATGTTTGCTATAGGTGCCTTGTCCAAGTCAATATGTGATTGAATGTCTGAGTGGCTGGAATCACACCTCAATGGAACTCTAGACACCAAATTGTCGTCCTTGGCATCCTTGATGTGTATGGATGTGAAGCTTCTGATGTAAGTACAATTGGGTAAGAATGCATTTAGTACACATTTGAACAGGAGAAAAGGAAGGGAAAAGAAGGAGGAGGCAAAGATGATGCTTAGGAACATAGGATTGGAACCCACCACCTCTGCATAAAAGCCACTAGTTTATTTTTTAAATTTGACAGTATTTTATTTTTTTTTCCTATTACATATAACAACAGTTTTCAACAGTCATTTTTGTAAAATTTCGAGTTCCAAATTTTTCTCCTTCTCTCTCTCCCATTCCCCCTCCCCAAGACAGCAAACAATCTGATACAGGCTACACATGTACAATTATGTCAACTATATTTCCACACTAAACATGTTGTGAAAGAAGAATTGGAACAAAAAATAAAAACCACAAGAGAGAAAAAAACAAAAACAAATGAAAATAGTATGCCTTTGATCTGCATTCAGAGTCCATAGTTCTTTGGATGTGGTTAGCATTTTCCCTGATGGAATTCTCTTGGACCATTGTATTGCTGAGAAGAGCTAAGTCTATTATAGTTAATCATCACACATTGTTGCTGTTGCTGGGTACAATGTTCTCCCGGTTCTTCTCACTTCACTCGGCATCAGTTCATGTAAATCTTTTCAGGTTTTTCTGAAATTCACCTGCTCATTATTTCCCATAGCACAATAGTATTCCATTACATTCCTACACCACAGCTTGTTCAGCCATCCCCAATTGATGGGCATCCTTTCAATTTCCAATTCTTTGCCATCACAAAAAAGAGCTGCTTTTTTATGATATTTTATATCTCCTTTTATATGATCTTGGGATACAGATCTAGTGGTGGTATTGCTGGATCAAAGGGTATGCACAGTTTGGTTGCCCTTTGAACATAGTTCCAAATTGCTCTCCAGAATGGTTAGATCAATTCACAACTCCACCAACAATGCATTAGTGTTCCCAATTTTCCCACCTCTTCTCCAACATTTATCATTTTTCTTTTCTGTCATATTAACCAATCTGATAGGTGTGAGGTGGTACCTTGGAGTTGTTTTAATTTGCATTTCTCCAATCATAGTGATCCAGAGAAAAGCCACTAATTTAAATGGAAACTTGGTCTCAGAAAGAGTTTCCAGGTCAGGCTTAGAGATGCAGCTTCAAATGAAGATTGAATAGAACTGCCCTTTGTAGTTTTGATAGTCATTAAGTATTATTTTATTATTTATTGGTCTGTGAGAGGCAGTAGTGAACAGAGTACCAGGCCTGCAGTCAGGAAGACTCATCTTCCTGAGTTCATATCTGGCCTCAGACACTTTAGCTGTGTGATCTGGGCGAGTCATTTAGCCCTGTTTACCTCAGTTTCCTCATCTGTAAAATGAATGGGAGAAGCAAATGGCAATCCATCCCAGTATCTTTGCCAAGAAAACTCTAAAAGGGGTCACAGAGAGTCAGACATGACTGAAACAATGACTAAACAACAACAAAAAAGAGAGGCCTATGTGACTTTAGCTTTGTGACCTTGCCCAGGTTGCTTAAACTTAGAGTATACCAGGAAACTCTCTGAGACTGTAAATTAGAGAGAATTGTGTACCTACATCTGTGAAGCGAGTGTCAATACTAGGGAGTCTCCATCAGGATGAAATCATGAATCTATATGGCAGTTGTTCTCAAAAGATGTCTTGAGCATTTCATTAGATGTGATGTAAAATTTCTCCCTTCACCAAGAAATGTATATATTCCTCATCTGTAAAACAAAAGGGTTGACCTCTGAGGTCCCTTTCAACTCTTGTTTTATGAGCCTTAGTCACTTAACTTCTATGGGCCTCAGTCTCTCTTTCTGTAAAAATGAGTGAGTTGTACTACATGGCACCGGAGGTCCCCCCTAATTCTAGATTTATGACTTTATGGCAAAGAATACTGCATTGTGAGCAACATTTTGAGAACTACTGGCTCATAGCCTATGCCTTTGGGTATATTCCTGGGGAAAACAAGTCTATATCTAAATATTTGATGATCCTCAAATATGTTTATTCCCATTCCACAAGAGACTTAAGTAGAACCTCAAACAAGACATTCTACCTGTCATTAGGTGGATATGTGCTCACTTCTCTGTTGACCACTTCTTTGCAGATGAGCCCTTATCTTCTTTTTCTTTTTTTCTCCTCTTTGTCTATCCACACATTTATAGAATAACAGCTTCGAGCAACTCTGCATTAATTTCACCGATAAAAATTGCAGCAATTCTTCAGTCATTGCACATTCATTTTGGAATAAGAGAAATATAAGAAGGAAGACATTGACTTGGTAGCCCTTGACTTTGCTTTGGATTTATAAGACTGCCCTAATCTCATTGACAAGATAGCACAAAGCTTTCCACCTCTACTCTTTCCACTTATAATGGATTTTTCCCTTGGAAGATTCCCTCCACCCACCCCTGCCCTGATCCCTAAGCCAGTTTGCCATGGTATGCCATGTCAGAAGTCATATTTCATAGGGTGGAAATATTGCCCTGCAATTTTTCATTTAATATCTTTTCGGCTCAGTGCCCACAGCATCCTATAACCACACTACATATTAGTTCCTGTATTTCATAATCCATAACCCAGGCTTTTCTTACTCATTTGTTGTTTATATATGATCTCTGAACATAATGTACAAATAACCTTGTCAGCATTAACAGGTGTCATACTTTGCACTAAAAAAGCACAGAGCTAAAATGTGAGTATTGTAGGACTTGGTTAATTAGCACCAAGTGAATGAGGAGACCCAGAGCTCCTTAACTAAATTTGGCAAATTAACATGCAAAAAACACCTGCCATAAATCCTCAAGGCTCGTACTACCTTCTAGAATGTATTTTGTTCATTTAATTGGACAAGTCCCAGTTAGTTTAGGTAATATATGATAGTGCTCCGTGGTTTGTTAGTGAATTTGCTGCTGTGTGTGCTTTGCGAATATAGTAGCATCTGTGTGCTTGGAGAGTGTAGCCCAGTCTATGGGAAAAAAGTATGTCCAGGGTTTAGCTGTAGGACTACCTTAAGGTCTTCTCCATAGTCAAGTCTGTGGGAGATAAGCATAGCCACGTGTACATTGACACATATACTGTGTCACACTGGGGCTAAGGGATTGGGCAGATTTCAGACACTCAGTAGGAATTTCAGGACTAGAAACAGGATAATAAAACTGTGACTGATAAAATATAAACAAAGATGGGACTTAATCCAATTGATTCAACAAATACCTGTTGAGCACCGGCTATGTGTAAAATAGCATGCTAGATTAGAGGCCTTAGGAGAATTTAAAGATAAGTAATGCAGGTCCTTGCCCTGAATAGCTTATAATCAAGGACAGCGAATAAGATGCATGTTCTATTAGTAAGAGGCAGCCTGGCTTAGTGAATAAAAAGCTGGCCTTGGAGCAAGGAGGTCCTGGTTCAAGTTCTGTCTCCCACACGGGTTGGCTGGGCAAGGCATTTAACTTCTTGGGGCTCCAGGCAACTCTAATACTCTGGGTTGCAAAGAAGGTGCAACCTGCATTAGTAGTGGGAGTTTCATCATTTGGGAGTTCCTTATGCCACGGGTCCAGTCCCTATTCTATTCCAAAAATTATGTGGCAAAATTGAGAACAATAAGTGAGAGTTCCAAGGAATGAAGACCATTTTTTATTGCTGGAATTAGGGAAAACCTCATAGAGGATGGGGATTGAGCTGGGGTGTGGAGGAGGGGTAGGATTTCAGTAGATACAAATAATGAGGAGGATGAAGGGGGAAAGGAAGGCAGAGAGTTTGTGCAATATTGTGTAGTATGTTTTGTTTGGGATATAGTGGATATGAAAGGGAGTATTATGAGATAATTGTCAAAGGTAGGTTGGTACCAGATGTGACCAATAAATACATTCCCATAGGATGTAAGCTCTTGGGGGAAAGAACTGTTTGTCCTTGTCTTTCTATTCCCCAGTATTTAGCACAATGCTTGGATCGTAGCAGGTGCTTAATAGATGCCTACCAAATTATTGTGGAGGGCCTTGAATGATAGGCTAAGGATCTTCATTTCATCTTTCTTCAGTGGGTAATATGGAGCCTCAAAGAGTTTTTGGTAGTACAGTGATGTAGTCAGAGTATACATAGCTTTAATCTGGTAGGTGTGTGAAAGGATAGATTGGAGGTAAATGAGACTGGATGTGGGAAACCTAATTAAGAGGTCACTGTAATAGCAGGTGGGAGGCTGAGGGCGTTGAATGCTGCATTTCTTGTCATTCTTGGTTGATGCGTTGTTTAGATTTGCTGATTTTTTTGTTGTTATAAGGATGGCTCTCAGATTGGGAAAGGGGAGAGATATATTTGGAAATGAAACTGATATGAAAATTAAAGATATCAATAAAATAAAACAAAAAGGAAGCTATTGCAATAGTACAAGAGAATGATAATCAACCAGAAGAATTATAGTATTTTCAAACTGGAAATTTCTTATTTTATAGATAAGGAAACTGAGGTCCCCCAAATTAAATAACTTGTCCAAAGTCACAAAATAGTCCCTGAACATAGAAAGAACCTAATAAATATTTGTTGACGTGGATCGAACTGACTGATGCTAAACTTGATTTAAAGGAAAGATCGAAAGGTAGAAAAGCCAGGCATGGTGGTGGGCTGGAGCTAGGGATCTCAGGATGATGACAAGGATTAAAAGCCAGGAAGTAAGTCAGGCGTGAGGAAGAGCAGAGATACCCTTCAAGGGTCAAGGCAAAGCCCAGGATTAGCAACCACGAAAGTAGTCAAGAATCAGACAACAGGCTTAGAAGTAAGACCTAGGCATCAGAAACCAGATAAAGAATTATGTCAGCAGATACAAAATGTCAGAGTTAAGAATACCTTCAAACTGAGGCAACTCAAAGCCCAACCAAGACACTTTTAAAAAAATATGTCTCTTGCTAGGCTATAGGTAGGTAGAACAGTGGCCCTGGAGTCAGGAAGACCTGAGTCCAAATGTGGATTCAGACACTAGCTGTGTGGCTCTGGACAAGTCACTTAACCATGTATATCATAGTTTCCTCATCTGTAAAATGAGCTGGAGAAGGAAATGGCAAACCATTCCAGTGTCTTTGCCAAGAGAACCCCAAATGGGGTTGCATGGAATCAGACAAGTAAACAATAACAACAAAAGCAGAAATCAATCTCAGGATATTCCAATCAAAATCCTGAAAAAGGGAAGAGGTGAGCCACACTAATTCTGATAGAGTGAGGTTTATGAGCTCAAAAGAGGGCTACTCTCTGATAAAGACATTTTAATTTTTCTTCACTCTAAGCTGAAGCTGCCACTCATGCTACTTAGTTCATGATAGTCTTATGATATTTTGGGGATACAGTGGGAGATGAAAATAAATTCAATGACCCCGAATTGTTCAACCATTTGGCCTTATTTGGAGCTACATTATACACGGGCATGCATGCATATGCACATGCATGCAGATGCATGCTCGCACATGCACACTGGAACACACAAGCCATTTCTCTTTCTGTTATATAGTTACTCTCAATTTCTCCCTCCTAATAAAATACTGCCAGAGAGGAGTCAGGAGATGTGGTCATCATGAGAGGCCAAGGGAGAGGCATTATGGTATAGTGGGTTTGAAGTCAGAGGATTTGGGTCAAATCCTGGTCATGCCAATGTCCCACCTGGGTGACCTTCGGCAAAATCATTCAGCCTCTCTGTAAAATAAGGAAGATTGACCAGATGCTTTCTAGGAACTTCTGCTCTAAATCTCTGATCCTGTCTATCTTCCCCATTAGAATATAGGCTCCTTACAAGCAGGGAATATTTTATGTATTAAATGTATGTCTTCGATGCCTAGAACAGTGCCTGACAACATTGTAGGCACTTAACAAATGCTTGTTGATTGATGGATTCTATGTTTTTGCTGTTCACTCTAATGTCGCTATGTTTGGGGAAAGAAGGATATCCACAAACTAATTCGACCAAAGGAGCAGACTATAAATGTGAGCACTTGAGTCTTACTGTTTAGATCATGTTATCACTAAGAGAACTTCTACAAGTTTCAGTTCTACAGAGTTGACTTGTAAACACACCAGGTGTAAATTTCTGGGTGGGAGAAGGAAGAGTGAAGAAAGCAAAGAAGGAAGGACATACAGGGTGTGGAGAAGGGGCTCCTGGCTCAGTGCTCAACTTGAGACTGAAAAGAGCCAGGAGCAGACTAGCCACAAACAGTCTTTGCTCAAATGTCAGAAACTATGGTAGTTTCTGTTTTGGTGTCTCTGTTTTGTTCACACCAGAGCAATCAGCTGGAAACTTCCTCAGTTTGTGAGGAAGCAGAGAATTCAAGCTAAACCTTTCACAGAATTATAGGTTTCTGGAGCCAAAAGGGGGTCCTCAGAAGTAATACAGTTTAAACCTCACCTGAAGTGTGTGTGTGTATGTACATATGTGTATATATACATATATATGTATATATATACATATATGTACATATATACACATACATATACATATATATGTATATGTATATATATACCTTTAAAACATCGTCAACCTCTGCTTAAAGATTTCCAGGGACAAAGAACTCACTCTTAAGGTAATTTATTTCATTATTAAACAGTTTTAATTAGGAAGCTCTAACTTTTATTAAACAGAAATCCATCTCCCTGTATTTTCCATTCATTTGTCCTAGTTCTGCTCTCTGGGACCAAACAGAATAAATCCAATTGTTGCTGTGTATCTCAGAATGAAGTATTTGGAGTTGCTCGATCATGTTCAATTCAGTTCAACTCAGCACTTACTAAAGGCATACTATGTTCAAAGCACTGGAAGTATCAAGATCAAAACAAAACAGTTGCTGTCCTCAAGGTGTTTACATTCTACTAGGGAGCTACAACATTTATATAAAACAAATGCAACCTGAAATAAAGAGGACTATCATAGTAGCAATGGCAAGAGTCTTTAAGTGAGGCAAGGAGATTGCAATTCAGAACACCACACAGCACTAGAGAGCAAGAGTGCCCCCAAAAAGCGCAAGGGGCAGGGTTAAAATGTACTTTGACAGGGAGGAGCTAAGTTGTTTTGCAAAATAGCCAAAGGTTAGAGAATGATTGACATCTGGTCAGAACAACAGGCTCCAGTTGTGCAGAGTTTCCACAGATATCCCTAGACCTGCTCCATCCACAGGATTAGCAAGGTCAAGGGAGCCCCTTCTAATCTCTGCATTCAACACAAAATGATTTCAAGAGGGAGAGAATGCTACAAACAAGGGAGGATATCAGAAAAGGCATCATATAGGAGGTAGCCTCTGACTTGTGTTTTGGACAAGTTAGATAAGGATTCTACATGGTAGAAGTAGGAAGAGAGAGCATTCCAGGCATGGGTGACCATTTGGGTAAAGGCATAAAGGCAGAAGATAGACTATCATGTATGTGAAACAATTGGCAAGATAGTTCGACTAAAATAAAGTGTTGTTTGTCCTTTGTTCTCAAAGAGGACCATGACGTCCAGAAGGTGATGTCATAACTTGCAAGTGAACTGGATTTAAGTGAGGGAGGGTTGGGCAAAGTCACCAGCCTCACTTTCTCCTCTGGAGTCGTCTAGGTCCAGTGGCAAGACATACATCAGGATGACTGGAGATGGCCCTGGATGCAATGGGAAACCTTGGCCTTTTTAAGCTAAGGTGTTTTCCTGGTCTCAGTTTGTCTGAGACAGCATCCATTCAGTGATTAAGGCTATGTAAGAAATGAGGCAAAGAATGGCCTCTTTTACCTAATCAAAAAAAATCAATCTGGGAGGGGAAGACCCTCAGGATTTCTGGCCAAAACAGAAACAATTGCTATTTACATTCACTCTGAGCCATCAGAACCCAAACAATGACCAAGGGTGGCTTGGGCTGGGATCTATTGTTGGCTAATCAATAAGAGACAGAGTAATTTGGGTTTAAGACATGGTCCTTAAAAAAATCTAGCCCATAAACCCCAAGATATTTTACAAGGCTTCAGTGATCCAAACTTATATTCCTTTGGGCAGAACACCTGCAGGTAGGGGTATGATTCCCTATGTGGACAGAAGGAAAGGAGGGAGAGAGAGGATGAGGGGAGAGAAGGAGGAAAAAAGGAAGAAGGGAAGGAAGGAAGGAATTAAAGAAGGAAGGAAGGGAGGGAAGGAAGGAGAGAGGGAGGGAGGAAGGAAGAAGCAAGCTGTGGTGCTCAACTGGAACGGACCAGTTGGGTCCACACTGGGCCAGCTGCTACTACTCACAGATTGTTGATTGTTGTTTGTCCTTTGTTCTTGAAGAGGATCATAATGGGAATGGTGATGTCATGACTTGCAAGTGAATTGGATTTAAGTGAGGCAGGGCTGTGCAAAGTCACCCTCCTCCTGAGTAAATGAAATAATCTGGAAAAGATAGGTAGAAGCCAGATTGTGGAGGGCTTTCAATGCTAGACTGGAGATCTTGGATTTTATCTCAAGAACAATAGGGAATCATTTGGAGTTTTGCAGTAGGAGGGGTGACATGCTCAAATTTATGTTTTCTGTGTTTGATTTGGTGGCTAAGGAGAGGAGTTTTCCAAAGCCCTCATGACTGACAGTATCAAAGGCCTTGGTCGGATCCATGAATATTGCATACAAACTTGTATTCCGCTCCTAGCATTTCTTCTGGAGTTGTCAGGCAGCAGCATCATATTGACCATTCCTTGGCCATTTCTGAATACACATGGGTTTTCAGGTAGATGACCATCTTCTAGATGAGGGATCAGCCTATTAAGGAGGACTATGGCAAGAATTTTGCCAGCAATGTCTAAGAAAAAGACCCCCGCTGTGATTGTCACAGGACAATCTATTCCCTTTATCTTTATAGAGATGGACAAGGAAGGCATGCACACATTGATAATGAGATTGATGCACTCATTGCCAGAGCTGACTCAGTGTTTGGGAGACTTGAAAGGAAAGCATAGGACAGCAGAGGTATTAGACTACCAAACTGAAGGTCTACAGAGCCCTTGTGCTGACCTCATTGTTATATGCCTGGACACCAGCTCCATGCCAGAAAACTGAATCGCTTCCCTTTGAATTGTCTTAGGAAGATTCTGAAGATTACTTGGCAGGATTAGGTACTGGACACTGAGGTCCTGTCTTGAACTAAACTGCCAAGCATTTGAACTCCACTGCAGAGAGCACAATTCTGATGGTCACATTGTTCAAATGCCAAATGCTTGCCTAAAAGTCTATTTTATGGAGAACTCACATAAGCAAGTAAGTACTCACATGATGTCAGAAGAAGTGATACAAGGACACTCTTAAGGGCTCTCTGAAGAACTTTGAAATTGATTGTGAGACATAGTAGGGACTGGCAAAGGACCACCCAGCATGTTGTGCCTTCATCAAAGAAGGTGCTGTGCTCTATGAGTAAAGCAAAACTGAGGTAGCTAAAAAAAAATTAAAAAGTGAGATATGCAAATTTGAGAATCCACCCCAAATTTTCACATGGATTATTTATGCCCAACCTGTGGTAGAGCATTCCAAGCTTATACTGGTCTGATCAGCCACAGTCAGACATACTGTAACTTGACTCTAACATAGTGATGTCATTTTGGTCTTCTTTGAGAACAAACGACAAGAACCAACCGAGTAGAGGAGTATTGGAGGAGAGAAGAGACTGGAGACAGGGAGACCAATTAGGATGGAGGAGGGATGGATAAGGGGAGGTGTGGATTTAATGAATTCTGTTTTGAACGTTCTGAGCCCTCAAGTCTTTTCTTCTTCAGGCTAAACTTTTCAGATGACAGATTATAAACTCCTTGAGGGCAGAGACTAAATAACTTTTTACCTTTGTCTCCCCAGCACCTAGTATAGCGCTTCCGATGTAGTAGGTACTTATTAAATGATTCTTGAACTGAATTGGTCTAATTTTCTTCACTTAATCTTCTTACTGTCACAGGATTGATTATCCTCAATCCTATTTGCCTTAGAGCTGGACAGCACATAGTCCTTAGAACCTTCTAAAAAATGCCTTCAGAACTGCAAAAAATACTTTATATGTGGTCTTAGCATGTCAGAATAAAGTACCTTTGTTACTTCCTTCACTTTGGACTGTATACTTTGATTGACACTGCTTAAGATCACTGTAACATTTTTGGCTGTCTCAGTTATAACATTGTTGACTCCTATTGAGATTGCCGTCCCCTAAAACTCACAGGTCTTTTTTTCACAAAGATGGCTTTTTTATCTGATTAGATTCAGCTCACTGTTCCAGCTGTTTGAAAATCCACATTGTGTCATCTACTAAAGTATTAGCTCTCCCTCCTACCCTCATTTCATCTACAAATTTTGTAAGCATGTCATCCACGCCTTTAATATTTTTATCAAAGCCTTGGATAAAGAGAATATAGTCCTGTACAGAGTTCCGTGGACCACTGATAAGAATACTCCCACCAGGTTGACAGGGATCAATTAATCCCCACTCTTTAGTTCTTGTCTTTCATACAGCTCTGAACCCACAACTATCATTACTCCTACCTCTTCCTTTTGACCACAAAAAAATATTATGAGAGATTTTTTTGAAATACTTTACTGAAACCCAGGATGCTTTGTCTGTGGCATGCGCCTGATCTACCAGTCCAGTAACCTTTTCCAACAATGAAATAAATTTATTTTAGTATACCTTATTCTAAACAAATCCATGCAGATTTTTATGATCACTGCTTCTTTTTCTAAGGCTAATAAATTGCCACTTTAATAATACAGGTTCTAATATTTTTCTAAGAATTGATGTTAAGTTCATCCATCTTCTTCGCTACTGTGGAAATTGGACCATCATTTACTCACCTCCAGTACTACAGCACCTCCTCCAGTTTCCACATTTCCTCAAGTCATTGACAGCAATTCGAAAACCCTATTTTCTAGTTTTTTTCAGCCTCCTATGAGGCAAATCATGGGCCAGGGATTTGGAACTCAAGGATAGCAGTTAGATACTCTTACCATTTACTCCTCAATTTCAATTTCCTATTAAGTAGCATTGCTCTATCCTTCTCAGATTCGATATTATTCTTTTTGATGGAGAGAATAAAAGCAAAATAAGGTTTGAGTGATTCAGGCTTGTTTCCATCATCCATTATCATTACCCCATCCACTGCAAGTATAGTTTTATTCCTTCTTTATTCTTCATTTTGCCCCTAGATAGCTGAGAAAGAGGCCTTTGTTTTTCTTCTCCTTTGAAGTTACTGGAACTACCAACTAATATTCAGTTTCACCTTTTTAAAGCAATGTTCTTGTTACTTCTTTGGATTATAACTTCCATCTCTTGTACATGTTCTTTTTTAATCAATCAATCAATATGCATTTATTACTGTTTACTATTTGCCAACTGTTTTAATAAGCCATAATGAAAAGTAAAAACAGTTCTTGCTCTCAAGAAGCTTAGGTTCTAATATAAACATGATGGATATACATACAATACATGCAGAATAGGCAGAAGGTAGATGGAACTTGTCTATGAGCTCCTTATGCTGCCACATGAACTTCTCGAAATATTTTACTCTTTTCTTCTTCACTGAAATACCTTTGGACCATAATCATCAGGATTTCATTCTTCCACTCCTTTTCAGTCAACTCTCCCTTTAAAGTCTCAGGCCACAAAGACGATCCTACTGTGATGCCAATCAGTAATTAAAGATCTTTCCTGCCCATTCAGTAGGCCTCAGTTGGGGCCTGTTAAGGAAGATTTGATTAGAGGCAGGCCTGCACCCTTTACTTATTAGGTGCTAAGCCCCAGCCCTACACTCTTTACTTATTAAATACTAAGCTCCAGGCCTACACCCTTTTGCTGATTGGTTATGAAGCCCTTGGGCCCTAAAAAGAGTATATATACACAGAAGGTAGCCATTAAAAATTAGAATGCAGCCCAAGGAGAAGAATTAAGAACTCTGAGATGATAGAGCTGAGAATCTGCAGAGAGTTTAGAGACTAGCAAGCTACAGAGCACAGAGAGCTGTGGAGAGACTGGAGAGTGGAGACCAGGATGCTATGGAAACTAGAGAGCTGTGGAGACTAGAGAACTGAGAATAAACAGAATTGAGAGATTGGAGAATGGAGAATCCACAGACTGAAGAATCCAGAAGACTGCAAGCACTCTGAGAACTGCAAGGAGAGAGAAAGCAAGCAGGCAGACAAGTTTCATGAGTGTTTATGGGAAGGCTCTAGCAGGGGAGAAGGTTACAGGATGACTTGGATCCTTGCTGTACTACTGTGTTATAATTTCCTTGTTGTTACATTGAGGTGGACTTACTGGTTTTGGAATACAATTACTGCTGTATTGAATTGGAATTACTGGTTCTGGGATATGATCCTCTGGTGTCTAAATAAATGTTATATTTCCTCTGGCTTCTA
>CM053622.1:525321672-525336749 GCA_028646595.1 Phalanger gymnotis | reverse complement strand
TGCTAATAGTATCAGCCTTTATTCCTAAGTCATGAACCCATTTGGACTTTATTTTGGTATATGGTGTAAGATATTGATCTATGCCCAGTTTCTGCCATATCATTTTCCAATTTTCCCAGCAGTTTTTGTGAAATAGTGAATCCTTAGCCCAGAAGCTGGCCTCTTTGGGTTTATCAAAGAGTAAATTGCTATAGTCATTGACTTCTCCACCTTGCGTTCCTATCCTATTCCAATTATCCACAACTCTGTTTCTTAGCCAGTACCAGGTCATTTTGATGACTGCTGCTCTATAGTACAGTTTAATATCTGGTATGGCTAGGCCGCTTTCTCCAGCATTTCTTTTCATTAATACCCTAGATATTCTAGACCTCTTGTTCTTCCAGATGAATTTTGTTATTATTTTATCCAGCTATGTAACATATGCAAATTTATAGGATACAATCAAAGCAGTACTTAGGGGAAAATTCATATCCCTAATTGCTTACATCAATAAAAGAGATAAAAAGAAAATCAATGAATTGGGCATGCAAATAAACAAAGTAGGAAAAGAACAAATTAAAAACCCCCGATTAAACACCAAATTAGAAATTATGAAAATCAAAGGAGAGATTAATAAAATTGAAAGTAAGAGAACTATTGAACTAATAAATAAAACCAGAAGCTGGCTGTACAAAAAAAAAATGAACCATTTGTTAATTTAATTTAAAAGAAGAAATAAGAAAAGCAAATTACTAGTCTCAAAAATGAAAGTGGTTAATTCACCACCAATGAATAGGAAGTTAAGACGATTGTTAGGAGCTATTTTGCCCAATTATATGCCAATAAATTTGACAATCTAAATTAAATGAATGACTATCTACAAAAATACAAATTACCTAGATTTACAGAAGAAATAAAATACTTAAATAATGTAGTCTTAGAAGAAGAAATTGAACATGCCATCAATGAAAAATCTCCAGTACCTGATGGATTCACAAGTGAATTCTACTAAACATTTAAAGAACAATCCCAATATTATATAAACAACTTGGAAAAATAAGTGAAGAAGGAGTCCTGCCAAATTCCTTTTAAGCTCAAGTATGGTGCTGATATCCAGACCAGGAAGAGCCAAAACAGATGAAGAAAATTATAAACCAATTTCCCTAATGAATATTGATGGAAAATTTTTAAATAAAATATTAGCATAGGGATTAGAGCAACATATCACATGGATAATACACTATGACCGGGTGGGATTTATGCCAGGAATTCAGGGTTGGTTCAATACTAGGAAAACTATCAGATTAATTGATTGTATCAATAACAAAACCAATAAAACTAATTATCTCAATAGATGCAAAAAAAGTCCTCGACAAAATACAGTGCCAATTCCTATTAAAAACACTAGAGAGCACAGGAATAAGTGGAGCTTACCTTAAAATGATAAGCAATATTTAACCATCAGTAAGCCTTATCTATAATGGGGATAAGCTAGAAGCCTTCCCAATACAATCAAGGGTGAAGCAAGGATGCCCATTGTCACCTCTATAATTTAATATTGTCCTAGAAATGTTAGCTATAGCAACAAGAGAAGAAAAAGAAATTAGAATAGGCAAACAAAACTATTAATCTTTACAGATGACATGATGTTATACTTAGAAAATCCTAGAGAATCAACTATAAAAGTACTTGAAAATATTAACAATTTTAACAAAGTTGTAGGATACAGAATAAGCTCACATAAATTATTAGCATTTCTGTATATTACCAACAAAGTCCTGCAGCAAGAGACAGAGAAATTCCATTTAAGGTAACTGTAGACAATGTAAAATATTTGGGTGTTTACCTGCCAATACAAACCCAGGAACTATATGAACACAACTGTAAAACACTTTTCACACAAAGATCTAAATAATTGGAAAAATATTAATTGCTCATGGATAGGCTGAGCCAACATAATAAAACTGACAATTTATTCAGTGCCATAACAATCAAACTGTCAAAAAATTATTTTACAGAGCTAGAAAAAATAATAACAAAATTCATCTGGAAGAATAACAGGTCAAGGATACCATGGGAATCAAAGAAAAAATGCTAAAGAAGGTGGTCTATCCATACCAGATTTTAAAATGTATTGTAAAGCTATAATCATCAAAATAATGTGGTACTGGTTAAGACACAGAGTGGTATATCAGTGGAATAGATTCAGTACAAATTACATTATGGTAAATGACCATAGTAATCTAGTATATGATAAACCCAAAAATCCAAGCTTTGGAACAAAAACTTAAAATTTGACCAAAAAAAAACCTGCTGGGAAAACTGGAAAACAGTATGGTAGAAACTAGGTATAGACCAACATCTCACACTATATGTTGAGATAAGGTCCAAATGGGTACATGGTTTACACACAAAGGGTGATACCATAAGCAAATTAAGAGAGCATGGGATAGTTTATCTGTCAAATTTATGAATAAGGGAAGAATTTAGGACCAAAGAAAATAGAGAGATCATTACAAAATGTAAAACAAATAATTTTGATTATATAAAATTAAAATTTTTTGCACAAGTAAAACCAATGCAACCAAAGTTATAAGAAAGCAGAAAACTGGGCAAAATTTTTGCAACGATTGTCTCTGATGAAAGCCGCATTTCTCAAAAATATAGAGAACTGAGTCAACTTTGTAAAAATACAAGTCATTCCCCAGTTGGCAAATGGTCAAAGGATATGAACAGGCAGTTTTCAGACAAAGAAATCAAAGCTATCTATACTCATGAAAAAAATGCTCTAAATCATTGTTGATCAGAGAAATGCACATTAAAACAACTCTGAGGTACCACCTCACACCTGTAAGAGTGGCTAAAATGACAAAAAAAAAAAAGAAAATGTTGGATGTTGAAGGAGATGTGGGAAAACTGGGAAATTAATACATTTTTGGTGGAGTTGTGAACTGATCCAACCATTCGGCAGAGCTATTTGGGGCTATGTCTAAAGAGTAACCAAACCCTTTGATTCGGTAATACCACTACTAGGTCTATATCCCAAAGATAACCAAAAAAAGGGAAAAGGACCTATTTCTACAAAAAAATTTGTAGCAGCTCCTTTTGTGATGGCTAAGAATTGGAAGTCCAAGGAATGGCTATCAATTGAAGAATGGCTAAAGAAGTTGTGCTATATGATAGTAATGGAATATTATCATGCTATAAAAATGACAAGGAGGATGATTTCAGAAAAACCTAGAAAGACTTGCATGAACTGATGCATAGTGAAGTGAACCGAGCCAGGAGAATATTGTACACAGTAACAGCAATGTTGTTCAGTGAAGCGCTGTGAATGATTTGGCTATTCTCAGCAACCCAGTGATCCAGAACAATACCAAAGGACTAATGATGAAGCCTACTATCCACCTCAAGAGAAAGAACTGATATTGGTTAAATACAGACGGAAGCAGGCCTTTTTCACTTTTTTTCATTTTTTTATTTGAGTCTTCTTATGCAAAATGATTAATATGGAAATGTTTTACATAATTACACACATATAACCTGTACCTGACTGCTTACTATCTCTCCTGAGACACTGTCCCCATCTAGGGGAGGGAAGGAAGATGGAGAAGGATAGGATTTGGAATTCAAATTCAAAATGTTAAATAAAAATGTTTTTAAAAATTGGAAAAAAAAAAGAAACCTACTTTAAAAAAGACCTGCTATAAATATTTTTGGTTTTGGGGATACAGGCCTAGTAGTTCTTTCTGGAATCTTAAAAAGCACACAAGTTTAATAAGTAAGGAGAAAAAGAGGCTACATGTTCTCTTGGTCTTCTGTCTCTGGATTGTTGTCTCTGGATTGCTGTCTCTGGATTGCTGTCTCTGGATTGCTGTCTTGGGGTTGCTGTCTCGGGATTGCTTGGAGTGCCTAGAATATAAAAATAGTTATTATCAGCTTCCGAGAAGGACCATTTCAAAAGCTGACTTTTTTCATCCTAGAGTTGTTGGAAACGCTATCATATATCTCAGTAATCAATGATCTGTAGGGAAAGAGAAAGCAGAGCAAACTTCATTATAACCACTCACTTCAAGTTCCTCACCTCCTCAAACCTTTCAGCAGGGTTTCTGACAAATAGAAAAACTGACTGATTTCAATCTCATCCTCTCTACCGACTTTTGCTTATTTTCTGACTCACGGTAACCTTACCTTCTGCCTTGCCTGCCTTTTGGCCATTTTGCCAGTACTATCTAAATGTAATTCACCAACTGAATGATTGATACAGATTCTGGAGAATCAAGCATTTGCTGTAGAAATTTCAAAGGCCAGTAAGTCAGTGCTTGGTTAAATCTAGTGATCTATTTTTCCCTGTCTGAAATATCTCCACTGGGCCTTATAATAAGGTGTTGTCATTGTTTTTTCAAATCAGGAGGAATCAATGTTTAAGTGCCCTGATGGGCATGATTTTTATAATCAAATCAGAAGACGAGGATTCATCCTGAAAATAATGGAAAGGGAGTAAGACAACTGCCATTTTGGCTGAAAACAGTAAGTAGCAACCTGTTTGATAATGTGTGATATCTGGCTCCCTTTCCCCTTTTTCTCTAAAAGACATGGACCATGATTTAACATGAATATAAAACTACTAAGACCGATTTATATTTTTCCTTTATCTGAAACCTTATTTACCTGAATTCCAAGAATGCCATTGGAGAAAAGGTGACTCTTTTATTGAAACTTGAAATTTGGAATTTGGATGAAAGGAAAACGACTGACCTTTTCTTCTTCTTGATTCTCCATAGGGTTGGATTCTGAATTACGATTTTTCTTGTGTAGTCGTGCCACTAGCACTACTGTAACTAGTGCTGTTGTAAAAAAATAATAACACAACAAAACCCAAATTGAAAGGATTGAACACAATAAAATTGTGGGATGAAAGGACTTGATTATGACTGAAAGGGCATATGAAAGAAAATTAATAACTAGCTACCTAAGACAAACAAAGAAAAAGACTTTTCAATATGCACTTAGTTTGAGAATATCAGAAATAGATAAGAAATGTGAAGAGTAGCCACAAGAATCTGTGAAGGCCAACTGAAATAAATCTGGTAATTAGAAACTATTTCTGGCAAAACTTTGTGCTACATTTGCTTTATTTATTTTTATTTTTAAAAATTTTATGGGCCAATTAACAGATATTTATTTTCTCTTCATGCCACCCTCCCCCTACAGTTTCCCTTGACCAACATTGACAACAACCGGAGTGAAACAAAAGAAAAGGGATATGATGAGCACAGGAAGGCTCAATGTGAATGCTGCCACATTTCTGGTGTATTTGTTAGAGACATATCATTGCAATAAATCTTTTTTTTCTGAAATTCAAGAGCGCGTGCACACACACACACGCACACACACACACACACACGCACACACAGTGATAAAAGAGAAGTAAGGTTAGAGACCACTACATTTTACTGAAAGCTATGAAGACTTGACATTGCATCCAGAAACATTAACTCTTCTGAAAGCTTTGAACCCTTTATATCACTCGACCAACAGTATTTGTGAGAAAAATATATCTTCCAGAGTTCATTGCTGTACAATATATTATTTTTTATTAAGAAACTAGACTTTGTCTCTTGAGAAGCTTGCGACTTTTTCACACGAAACCTTCAGATCATAAAGACCTCTGAATATTACTGCTTAACCACTGATCGGGATAGAGATACTCTGGGGAAGTGATGTCTAAAATACCTAGGACCTAATCCCCTTCCTAATTCTTGTTGGTCAAGGAAAGGAAGTAGACAAAGGAATCTTGCTCCCTTGTCTAACATCCTGGCCAGCTACAAAACTTGAATTAACAGGGCAGATACACACTCTCACCCTAAAATCCTGCACATGCTAGTGAGTGTTGTTTAGGGAAATAGAAGAACCTGAAGAATGTGATATCGCTGAAACCAAGAAAGGAGACGGTATACGAGAGATAAAAGAGGTTAGAAGTAACAAATTCCATAAGATCAAGGAGAATTAAAATGGAAAAAAAGAACATTGTACTTAGTGAGTACATGCTCATCAGTGACTTTTGAGAAAGCAGAAGCATGGTATAGAAGCAAATGGCACTATCATTCACTCAGTCTCTCGTATTGGAAACCTTAATGTTATCATTGACATTTTCCTCTCTTACCCTTCCCATTTCCTGTCATGTAGCAAAATCTTTTCTACCTCTGCACTATTTCTCTCTTCTTTTTTTCTTTCCTTCTTTCTTTCTCTTTCTTTCTTTCTTTCTTTCTTTCTTTCTTTCTTTCTTTCTTTCTTTCTTTCTTTCTTTCTTTCTTTCTTTCTTTCCTTCCTTCCTTCCTTCCTTCCTTCCTTCCTTCCTTCCTTCCTTCCTTCCTTCCTTCCTCCCTTTCTGTTTTCCTCTAATCTACTGGAGAGGGAAATAGCAAACCACTCCAGGATCTTTTCCAAGACAACCCTATGGACAGTATGGTCTACAGGTCACAAAGGATCAGACATGACTGAATAAAAACAACCACCTCTCATTGCAATATTTCTTATATCCTTGTGCTCTTCTCTTTACCTATTGTTATCAGACTAGTATAGGCCCCCATAAACTGCCAAATAACTACGACTATAGCTTCCTAACAGGTCTTCTCACTTCCACTTTCTTCCTCCCTTTAAACCTTTTCATCCTGCAAGATCACATCAGTCCTGGAACTCAAACATTATCTGCATCCTCTGCCCCTGGGCCCCTCCTTCCCTGTTTGCATTGTGGAGACTTTTTCCCCCAGAACCTCCATTTAATGAGAGTACTCAGGTCATCCATCTTTAATTCCCAACTTGACTATACTGCATTGGGACTCTCCATCATGACACCATGGCGGGTGCCTTCTTCCACTTTTTATATGTTATCTTCCCCTTTTAGATTATAGATTCTTGGAGGGCAAGGACCATCTTTTACCTTTCTTTGTATCCCCAGCAATTAGCATGTTGCTAGATTAATAGTAAGTGCTTAAGTGATGTTTATTGACTGACTAAACCATCATTTATACCACTGCCAGACTAATTCTCATTATGTGCAGATTTGAATAGACTACCTCTAGTGACTAGCACAGTGCCCTGCACACAGTGAGATCTTAATAAATGTTGATCCAGTTGTGTGATGATCAGCTATGATTGACTTAGCTCCTCTCAGCAACACAATGATCCAAGGCAATTCCAAAAGACTCATGACGGAAAATGCTATCCACACCAGAGAAAGAACTATGGAGTCTGAATGCAGATTGAAGCATACTATTTCAGGGTTTTGTTTTTGTTTTTCCCCTTTGTTCTGTTTCCTCTTTTACAACTAACATGATTACACATGTATAACCTATATCAGATTGCTTGCCATCTTGGGGAGGGAAGAAGGGAGAGAAGGAAGAAGAAAAATCTGAAACTCAAAATCTTATAAAAAGTGAATGTTGAACACTATCTTTACACATAATTGGAAAAAATAAAATTCTGTTTACAAAAGAAAAAAAAATAAATGTTGGTTCAATTGAAATACCTCTCTACAGATACAAGTGGCAACAGCAGTGCAATGTCTTTTGGAGAACCCTGGGATATATCAATGATCTACCATTTGGAATGTAAAAGGCCCATGGTCTCCTCTGACAATACTTAAGAAACACATTATTTTAGAAACAACTCTAGTGGAGTAAGGAGATCACCACAGGCAAATACTTAACTTCTCCACTCTCAATCTCCTCATTTGTAAACTGAGGAACTTGGACTAAATCAGGGGTTCTTAATGTTTTTTATGGACCCTTTCTCAGAATATTTTTGAATGCATAAAATAAAATACATAGTATAATAAAGAAAAACAACCATATTGAAATACAGTTATCAAAATATTTTTTTTAAAAAATAACTGACCCCAGATTCAGAACCTCTGGACTAGATGGTCTCTAAGGCGTCTTCCAGCTCTGGTTCTACTATTTCTTATTTCAGTGCTCCCGAGATCTATGATTTAGTAAGTGTGGGTGGTCCTTCCATGTTTCAGATTATAAACTCTTTATTGCTGTGGCCTAAATATGCATCATTTTGAAGATAAGCTGATGATAAATCTCTCCAAATTTAGCCACGTTGGTCCACAAATAATAGACGTACTGTTTGCCAATGGCCCTATCTTCAACGTCTTTCCAAACTTTCCACAACATTATACCTCTGACAGAGCCTTCAAGAACACAGTATTGCATCAATATCATAAAGAAACATTGGACTGGACTTCATAGCTTAAAAGACTTTTAGTTATTTGGACAATGAATCATTTGGAGAGGTGGCATAGAGTAGGGTATAACGTCAAGAAGACCCAGGTTCAAATATCTCTGATACAGTAGCAGCATGACTATAGACAAGATATCTAACCTCTCAGAGCCTCAGATAGAAATTTCAGGATAAATGTATTGCTCTTTGATTCATAGGAAACTGTCATGGACAAGTATTCTGCATATTTGTCACAGGAACTATGTTTTTATATGGATGCCATAAGAGACCCCAAATTCTACATAATATGTAACCTAGTACAAAAAAAACTCTGGACAAAAGCCAAATATATATACAAATACACACAAATGCATATACACAGAGACATACAAATACCAAAAACATACATACCAATAAGAACTAAAAGTGATACCAATGAAACCACAATTGGTACCCAATTGACAGAGCTTCCTTGATATGGTTCTACATGCAAAGAAAGACAAATTATTAAATAGTTGCACAAGCAAAAAAGATTACAAAAAATTAGGTGTTACAGTTCAAACCTTAACAGTATTAAAACAGTTCTAAAAAGAAAACACCCTAGTAATGAACTTGGTTTAACCCTGAAAACTAAATCCACCATGAGTTCAATATTGATAAAATGAAAAGGAAACAGTGACAAATCTTGGCAAAACTATTATCTGAATCCTGGATAAACTTTGAAGTGGAGAGAGCAGAGTGAATACTAATACAAGTATATAAAGAATTAAGAGAAGCACGGGAAGATTTCTGTGAACTGATACAGAGTGAAGCAAGCAGAAGCAGGAAAACAATATACATTTTGCCTGCAACAGTGCTCTGCATGGCAACTGCCTATGTTGCTTCTGAATTGCTGTGGAGTTGGAGGGCTATTTACTTTAAAGTTAGCAAATTTAATGCCTTTTAAAAAACACTTTTTGCCTCTCCCAAAATATATTACTTTTGCCATTGGCTTTGATTAATCATACTTGGGGGAAAAATCATCTGAAATCTTTTGGCTATTAACTTAGGATGTAGGTATAATGGGAAGGGCACTTAATTTGGAATCTTAAGACCTAATTTTGAATTCTGGGCATTGTACTTATTATCTGTATGTTTCTGGGTAAGTCATTTAATCTCTCTGGGTCTCAGTTTCCTCATCTGTATTATGAGGGGGTTGGACTAGGTGGCCTCTAAAGTATCTTCCTGCTTTTATTATGTTCTTATGAACATCAAACCAAAACTCTAAAGTATCTTCCTGCTTTTATTACGTTCTTATGAACATCAAACCAAAAAGATAAGAATACTTTGTGATTATGATGACCAAATCCGGCCTGGGAAAAAAGGGAAAATTCACCTCAACCCACTTCTATCCAGAAGTGAGGGATAATGGATATGGAATATTATGTATGCTATCAGTTATTATAAATGTTTTGATTAGATTTGCTAAACTTTTTTTGGCCTTTCTTTTTTTATTCTTTGTTACAAGGTATAGCTCATTGGATGGGGAGAGGAAGGGATACTTTTGAAAACCTAAATTACATAAAACAAAATGTGTCAATATAAAAGTTGTAAATGTTTAATATAGCATATCAGTTGTATAGCATATAATATAATGTAGCATATAATATAATATAGCATATAAACATTGTAAGTTTAATATAGCATAAACTTTACTGATCTTTGAGAACACTCTCAACTGAAAATTTATCTGTAAGACTATCCATAAACTAAGACTTTGTTACCTAAAAGACTAGGCTGTGGGTTGGGATGGTCTCTTTAAAAACATTTTATTACACAGAATTTCCTTCTTTCCAGCGTTGTTTCAGAGTGTATGCTAGCTATCTTGAATACCTGCCCTTTGCACACTTTTAAAGGAATAGGGTAGGGGCAGCAGTGGCCCATCTCGCCACCCCCCATCCTAAAATTCTATATAATGGCCTGTATAGACATACCTTATTTTACTGATCTTTTTTAATCATATCTTGCAGAATACTGTGGTTTGGTTTCGTTTTACGAATTGAAGGTGTGTGGCAACTCTGCGTTGAATAAGTCTATAACTTTTTTTTCCAACATTTTTCACCAATGTTTCCAACATTCCACCATTTTTCCAACAGCACATGCTCATTTCATGTCTCTGTGTTATGTCTGTAATTCTTGTAATATTTCAAACTTTTTCAATACTAATATATCTATTATGGTGATCTGTGATCAACGATCTTTGATGTTACTCTAGTAATCGTTTTGGGGAGCTGTGAATTGTGCCCTTATAAGATGATGAAATTAGTCAATAAATATTGTGTGTGTGTACTGGCTACTCCACTGACTGGCCTCTCTCCTGTCTCTCTCCCTATCCTTGCCCTCCCTTTTCCTTGATAAACAATAATACTGAAGAATATTAAACTAAACTTAGTTGATAAAGCAGTAACTGAGAGGATTGACTCCAATTTTGAAAGAAGTTCTGCTATGAGTAAATTTCTACCAAACGGCATTACATGCTACAGAGAAATCTTTCATGAAAGGAAGAGTCAATCAACACAGCAAACTTCATTGTTATCATATTTAAGGAATTGCCACAGCCACCCCAACCTTCAGCAACCACTACTCTGATCAGTCAGCAGCCATCAAAATAGAGGCAAGACTCTCCACCGGCAAAAAGATTATGACTTACAGAAGGCTCAGATGATGGTTAGCATTTTTAAAGCAATACTGTAAAGTTTTTTTTTAATTAAGGTGTATACTTTTTAAAAAAGATATAATACTATTGCACATTTAATAGACTACAGTACAGCATAAATGTAACTTTTATAAGCCCTAGGAAACCAAAAAATTCACATGACTCACTTTATTGCAATATCAATTTATTGCAGTGGTCTGAAACTGAACCCACAATATCTCCAAGGTATGCCTTTAATGAAAATTTGTCCTGTTTGTTTTTTCCAAAGAAGGGCAATCAATCCTCTATATGCCTATTGCAAGAATCAACGTTTGATGGACACAGAGATTTTTGGATCAGATGGAGATTAATTTCATTGTCAAAATCAGCTCTTCCTTTTCTTGACTGACAATTCATATATTTCTAGTTCTATTGTCATACTGCATATACATTGATAGTTCCATTCTGTTACCAAATGCTGTAACTTACCAACTGTCAAAGGTTGCATAGTGAGTTGAGTATAGCTTCCAGAAGAAATGTTGCAGAGGTATTTCCCACTATCTGATGGAGTAGGGGACATTAAAGTCAAAGAGAACTTATCCTTTTCTTGCATCATATCTTTGGTCCAAGCAAATCGATCATCAAAGACTCTTGTATTTGAAGAACTTAAAAAGGATGCCAAGATCATGGAGGATGCATTTTCGACTCTGTACCAACTAACATTTATACTTTTCTCGGGCAAAAAATCCTCATTTTTAAGTTTACAGGGAAACAAAATTTTTTCACCTTCTGTTATTAAAAGAGTACCTAAAAGAGAGATATTGATATAGCGCATGGGTTAAATTGATCATTTTCCACATCATATTCCCATATTTCAAAGATTTAATAAAAAGTTGAGAAGCAGCCTATAGAATGAGGAAAATTCATTCTTGGGACTTAGAATCAGGAGGATGTGGTTCAAGTCCTGCCTTTGACCCATACTGGTTATGGGATGATGACCAAGACATTTAACCTCCGAGTTTCCCAAGCAACTCTGTTAAGACAATATTGTGGAACAGTTGCTGTATTTGTGGAGGGAATTGTTCCATCAGGTATGCCCTAGTGATGAAATAACCAATGTGATAAAAAGGAAAGAACAAAAAAGCAATGACTTTACTGAATCCAGTAATTACATAATCACAAAGTATCATTATTCTAATCATTTAAAAATGCAAGTACCATATAAAGAGAATAAAGTGCTATGAGTTCAAATTTGTTTGGAAAATGGAAAAAATGGAAAAAGTTTGAACATTTAGAAGTTGTTTTTTAATTCCTTTTATTGGAGGTAGGGGAGATGTCATGGCATTTTCCAACAACCTTGTTTTCTGTGATGCCCCTATGAATGAGAGGGGAAAAAACTGGACCTGTGATTTCATTTGGAACTCCCATGTGAAGAAACTTCCTGTACAATGCAGGATACCTCCCCTGCAACTTAGAGCCTTACAGAGTTACTTAGAGCATTGAGAAGTTAAGAGACTTGTCTAGGGCCACATGACCAGTATGTATCTAGTAGTTCTCTATCCACCACACCATGGCTGCCTCTGTGCAAGGGAAATGATAAAGATAATGAGAATTGGCAATTATTATTGAGGATGCTGCTTTGAAATAATATAATTGTTACTCTGAGTCAAGAGACTCTTGGGAATTATTAAATTTCATTGGGTAGAGTAAACCAAGGGAAAAAAGCTGATTTTCTCAGGGTATTTTCTCCCCTACCTCCAATAAAAGGAATTAAAAAACAACTTCTAAATGTTCAAACTCTTTCCATTTTTTCCATTGCAATCTGTCTGTGGAAACCTGGTGAATGAAATAACATGGTTTTTCAGTCCCTTTAACATCTTCAGCAGGGAATGGTTGGAATTACCTTCGAGGAAAATGCTTTCTCTGTTAACACCTTTGGTATTACAATTATTGAAGTGGGGGGGGTGTCAAAGAGAAGATAAAAATGCTTGGACCCCTATTATCCCCATGAGATTTTTAGGAAAACTTTGAGAATACTGCTTCTGTTTGGATGGAAGCCGGGGTGAGATTTGAGAACATTGAGTTGGGAGGTGGGGATGGTGGGATGGTGGTGGAATGTGACCAATCTTGTTTGTAGATTTAAAGGAAGAGACAAAGCAGGAAAATATGGTGGCTGAGCTACTGTCAGTGATATGTGAAAGACTGTGGGAAAAAATGAGGGTACCACAAGATTAGGGAAGGAAAAATGTCCCAATTTTTAAAAAAATGGGAAAAGAACAGTCTGCAAATTATAGGGCAACAAACTTGACTTTAATTCCTGGGAAAATTCTAGAACAGATTATTAAAGATGGTTTGTGAAGATCTAAAAGAGGAAAGCAGTGATTACAAAGAGCCAACCATGCTTCATCAAGTGCTCTGTCATGTCTGAATCTTTCTGACCCCATTTAGGGTTTTCTTGACAAAGATATTGGAGTAGTTTGCCATTTCCTTCTTCAGCTCATTTTACAGATGATGAAACTGAGGCAATAATGATTAAGTGACTTGCCCAAAGTCACGCAGCTAGAATTGGACACTGGATTTGAACTCATGAAGATGAGTCTTCCTGGTTCCAAGCCCAGTGCTCGATCCACTGCAACATGGGTACATGAGAGCAGATAGAAAGGTTGTTATTACAAAGTTAATGAAATAATAATTCTTTCTGAAAATTCTTTTAAAAAGAACTGGAAGAGTAGGAGGCTGATAAGTGGTGGGGGAAGAAGTCCATGTTTAATTGCTTTTTGTATGTTTACAAAGCAGATCTCACAGGCTGGTGATAACCTTGGTTTTAAAACAGATATTATAGAGGGGTCCGTGCTTTAGATAGGGTGTGTACTTCTGAGCTTCTTTTCAATTAGTTTGGAATTCTATGAAATAGCTCCAAGGAACCTGGAGACGTGTAGCAAATACCATAAAGGATGAAAATAGAGTAATCAGTAGCAATAACATGAGAAATAAGTGACATAAGATACATTATATCAATAACGTAAGATATAAGTGAGGCAGATAGAGTTGGATAGAGTTGGCCATGGTATAAAAAGGATGTAGGTTTAATTACAGCCTCTGAAATATTGGCTATATGACCCTGAGAGAGTTACATAACCTCTCAGCGACTCTCTTTAAAACCATAAATTGCATAGCAGGCTGCCAATCTGCACGGGTAAAGGGGATGGTAAAGTTGCCTCCAGCAATGAAATCCCAGGGCAGAAGTGCAGTCAGCACACTTTTTATTAAGTGCTTATTAAGGGTCAAATCACTCTGCTAAGTGCTGTCTCTGCCCTCAAAGAACTGACATTCTAACAAAGAAGACAACATTTTATAATGTTACATATAAAATATGTACAGTGCAAATGGAAGATTGTATCGGGGGGAAAGCACTAACTGGCAGTAGAAGCTGGGATGCCTGAAGAAGGTGAAAATTTAGTTGAGTCTTGATGGAGACTAGGGAAGCCTCTGGAATAGGGACGTATGAAGGGAGAACATTCCAGCCATAGAGAACAGACGGTGAAAAGGTACAGAATGAGCAGATGGCTTGTTATGTGCATGAGAAACAGCAAGAAATCCAGGATCACTGTGTCACAGAGGAGAACGTGGGGAGGAGTAAAGCATAAGCATGGAAAGGACCATGTCATGAAGGGCTTTAAAAGCCAAAGAGAGGATTTTTATAAATGACCCTTGGGGACAGTGGGAAGTCCATGGAGGCAACTGAGAAGGGGAGGGGTGAGGGCACGACATGGTCAGACCTGGCGTTGCAGTAGGGGAAAGGAAAATGGAAGGAGGGGAGATGCAGGGCAAGGAGACCAATCTGAAGGCTGTATCAAAAGTCCAAGTACGAAGTAATGAGAGCCTGCATCAGCACGGTGGCCATGTGAGTGGAGGGAGGGGAAGAGATATACATAAGAGATGTTTGGAGGCACAAGGACTGGCAACAGATGGGCCACTATATGGGACACGTGTAAGGAAAGAGTCCAGGATGACATTAAAGATGAGACTGAGGTTGTGAGCCTGAGTGACTAAGTGGAGGATAGTGCCCTCAAATGTAATAATAGGGAAGCTGGAAAGTGGGGAGAATTTGGGTAGAAAAGATCATAATTTATACATACATACATACATGTATATACAGACAATTCTTGCTTCTAGTGAGCTGGCAGCAGGAACC
>CM053622.1:525297955-525321172 GCA_028646595.1 Phalanger gymnotis | reverse complement strand
GGGCTTTCTGGGCCTGGAGTCTTTTTGTCAAGATGTTGGAATGGGGAGGCTGGTTCAAGTTTTTGCTGCGGTGGGGCCTAAATAAATTTCTTGTTGTTTTCTCCTTAGAGAATCTCTCATACCTTGCGATTTCGGACCATTCAAACATATACATGATTATATTTGAGATCATAAATTCGGCCTTCCTACTACACCCATTTGGTAGAGAGTAGGAAATAGGAATAGGAATAGGAGTTAGGGTAGGTAAGCAAACCAATCCAGGTGATGTGGAAGATTTGTTAAAGGACAGCAGGAGGGGTCTGGAAGTTACATAGTGGTGGTCTAGTCCCTTATCTCTCTCATTGCCCTCCATTAAAATCCTGTGTCTTGGATTCCTGGTGAGAATAGCTATCTATTCCTTCTGTTGGAATAGAGGAGGAATAGGAAATGGAGACTTGCTCAAATATAGCCAGTAAGTGCTTGGTAGTGTCAGCCTGTGGGACCCATTTAAATAGACATATTCGTGCAGACAAACAGAATGAGTAAATACCCCCAGGAACATCCTGAAGTTGGGTGAGAGTGAGCTGAAATACTGTTGGCCTCTTCCTTTATCCAACTGGCACAATTTCCTGGAAAGATGGAGCAGCTGTCTTGGAAGAGCAATGAGGAGGGGAACCCATGATGCCTGA
Organism: Phalanger gymnotis; assembly: GCA_028646595.1. Lineage (NCBI taxonomy): Eukaryota > Metazoa > Chordata > Mammalia > Diprotodontia > Phalangeridae > Phalanger > Phalanger gymnotis. The sequence goes on along the minus strand of CM053622.1, from coordinate 525,320,504 downwards.
TAGGCAGAGGAGCCGAAGCAGCTCTTTCCCTTCCTGGCTGTTGCTCTTGCTCTCCAGGAGATGGTTCCAGGTGTTGAGCAGGTAGATCACTGGAGGGAAGGGTGGCAGTAGTACAACCTTTTCCTGCACAGAACCAGAATGATTCTAGGCCATTTACTTAGCCATCCAGTCACCAAGCATTTAGTAAGGGCTTTCTATGTGCTATGCCCTGTGTATCCAGTTACTGTGAGAACTGTCTTCTATTTGCTCTACTGGACTGAGTCTTCATTTTTTTATTCTGGACTAAGAGTTAATCCCTCTTATGGGTCCACTCTCTCCGCAGGTCTGGAGACAAGTGCTTCCAGCTCTTTCACAATTTGCCAGTGAGTCTTAGGGTTCTTCTGTTTCCTCCTTTCCTTTGTCTTTCTGGTCCCTTTCTTTCTCTGGGGCAACTGGGTTATGTAATGATAATAAATTTGGGGCATTTGTAAAGAAAGAACTAAAACAAGATGAAGGAAGAAGAGCTGGTAGCTATTCTCACCAGAAACCCAAGACACAGGATTGAATGGAGGGCAATGAGAGGGATAAGGGACAAGACCACTACTATGTAACTTTTCAGACATTTCCTGCTGTCCTTTAACAAATCCTCCATATAAGCTAGATTGATTTGCTTACCTACCCTAAACATACACCTTTTTTGCACCTGAACATTTACTTGGGCTGCTCTCTCCTCCTGTATCTAACTAGATCCATCATTACCCTTTTTTCAAATTCTAGTTCAAATTCCATGTCTTCCAGGAAGACCACCTTGATCATCCCAGTAGGAAGTAGTCTCTTCTTTCTCTGAAGCTTACAGCATTTTATGGCGTGAATCTGTCACATGATGTTACTGATGTACTGTCTAGTATTGTAAGCATTTGGGTGCTTATCTTGTCTGCCCTAATATCTGCTGAAGATAAATAACTGTTTTTCAGATTTTTGTATTTCCTCCCTCATAGTATCTGGCATAGTGGCTTATACATAGTAAGCACTCAATGCTTAAAAGAGTGTTGAATGAATTAATCAAAGGAATTAATTTTAAAAGCATTATATTAATTTTTTTGAAGTTCAAATTCAGTAACATCAACAAAAGCAGCTTAACTGTTTAAGTGATTTTGAAGTCATTGAAAGAATTTAGGGGAAAAAAAACTTACGAAAGAGCTGAATTTAACTATGCTCTTCCCTTGGGCCAATTCCATGTTCCAAATTTACAGTCTGGTTTCCTTATTCAAGCTTTACCACATGCACACACTTTTTTAAGCCTCCTTGCCCTATGATCATTCTTGTTTGGAATGAATGGCAGTTGTGATAGGCTTGGAATAACTCCAGATGAGACTTAGCTATCCTTTTCTGCCCTTCTATCCTACACAGGAGTGGAGCATATCCAGTGTTGCCTGGACTGTCAGAACAGTTCCAGGGAGATGATTTGGGAAGCAGAGCTCCAAGGGAAGTGGGAATGCAGGCTGGGACTATGGAATGGGCAATCTAATAAAGGAGGATGGGATTGTGATGAAGCTAAAGAAAAATCTGAGTCAGTCTAGCTACCTAGAGGATGGGTGGTGTTTACACTTGTCAGTCACTGTGTCAAAAACGGACAGAGCTCAGCTCAAGGAGGGGTCAAACCAATAAGCTTTCTTCTGATTCAGCCTTGGAAATCCCAAGTTATCCCCTTCTAATTAACACAGTGAGTCTGTGTGGGAATAACAGTCATTGGGGAAAGACTCTTCAGGCTGTTAAACTGGCACCCACCAAGGCTCGGTCCCCAAACCCTGCTGTCAAGTGTAATGAATGGATCAATGACAGTCAATTGGATAGTCCTCTTCATTCAGAGCTGGTGGCAGGCCCTAGATGTACACTGAATGGAGTAGAACAAAATTTCTGTTCTGCCTGTCAACTGGGGCTGCGATAAGATGAAATATATCCATTATTCCCTAAATTTTGGAGGCTTTTTCGTCTTGCTGCTGACCGTTCCTGCTAAAGCAGCCTTTACATTTTACGTTTAGCTCCCCCTTTGGGGGGGGGCGCTGAATGAGGGTGGAGATTTACTTTTCTCCTCTTTCCCTTTCTCCTCTTTGTCCTTAACCCTCCCAGCTCTCTGTAACCAGTTGCTGAGCAGCCAGCGGTGTCTCCTGCCAAGAGTTGACCCAGAGGCCAGTAAACAGGATTTTGCCTTTATTTGCTACTGATCTAACAGCAGAGACAACTTAAGCATAGCAAATGAGAAGATAATACGCTTCCTGAGCCAATATGTTGCAGAGGACGAGTGAGGTCTGGAAAAGGAAAATGGAGACATGTTTGAAGTTGTGGTGCGGCAAGACCTGCCGCAATCAAGAGCTTGCTCACAAAGAAGAGGTTTCATTTAGCTTCTAATGGAGACAAATTAGAGGGAACTTGATTGAGGGATTCAGACTCATGAAAGGTGCTTTATAGTGAAAGGCAATCAGTTCCTTCATTTTGATCCTGACCCATAACATGAGGAACAATGGGCCACTCAGCGAGAGTTAGAGGCGCTACATTTGGAAATGGATAAAAGGAAATGCTTCTTTATGCAGCCTGGGTACAACTTGTGGAATTTGCTGTTGTTGGAATCCTTGAAGCAAAAAGTTTATTAGAAATCAAATGAAATGTGGCTGTTGACTTCAAGTAACTCCAGGAATCTTGAATCCAGGCTATGAGGAAAATAGTACATGATGGGACCCTGATCTGTGATTTTCTTTGTTATAGGCAACTCCAGATGAAGAAAGACCCTCTGCCAATGCAGGTTAGCACCTTCTAGTCTTGTTTGTTGTGGAAAGTATGGAAAGTTACATAGCTTAATGTGACCCAGCCTGGAATCCAGGACTTTCTGGCTTCAAGGTCAGCTCCTCTGTCCACCACAATGCACTGTCTAGTAAATGGTTACATTTACTAAATATTTATTTGGGCTACAAATGCAAGTGTTGAGGACAGAGCTATAACTAAGAATTTTTTTTCACGTGGGGACAAAAATAATGGAGTATGGTGGTGGTGGAGCAGAGAACAGTCCAACCGTGGATATCATCCAGGAGAGGAGAACAGCTCATCCTCTAGAAAGTCCACTAGGGAGATTGAGGGCATAAGGTAGGCCCGAAGGAAAGGGGTGTCAAAGGGACAGGATGGTGTGGGTAGTGGCCTGCAGGCAGTTGGGCCATAACTACTAGGTGTTAGGAGTTCCTTGAGGCAAATACGGGTATCACATTCACACCAGGGAGAAGGTGCCCCCCTTGGGGAAGAAACTCGCCCCCTACATAGTAGTAAAGCCCCATTTACTCTCTGTAGTTACAGCTCTAATCGATGATAATATGGAATGGATTCCATCATAAATAGCCTACATTCTATATGTAATCCTGTTCTGGAATGTGATTTTTTTTTCCTTTTGGAAACAATAGAATTCATTCAGATTATGTGCCAACACAAACATTTCTAGCAACTGTGGATCTAGAGACACATGGCTTAATTTTTTTTAACATATTTGTTTTTTGATCGCTAGAATTCCAGTTGGTGCCCTGGAAAAGGTAATTTAATATATTAATTGAAGCTGAAAGATTGAATTTGTCTCTAAAAATAAATAAGGCATTCCCATCGGAGCTATTGTTATGTTATTTTGGAAGTTTAAGAAAAAGTAGGTGGACAACATGTTATACAGAGGGCAGGCAATTATCTCTCTGCTAAATGTTAAACAGAATTCTTTCTTTGCTGATGAATTACTTCCAGCTGTTGGCAACAAATTTCTCAGCATCATGGTGGGAGCAAGAGACCCTGGCAGATGTTGAAGAACAGAACAACTCTGATAATATCCAAGATCCAGCTGGAGGCCAAAGTCAAAGCACTCTCGGAGTCGGTGAAGGAAGAAGAGGAGATAAATTCTGAGCTGAGTGCCAGGAAGAGGGAACTGGAAGATGAATGCCCTGGGCTGAAGAAAGAAATCGATGACCTGGAAACAACACTGGTGAAGTCAGAGAAAGAAAAGCGCTTTACAGAACAGAAGGTACTTTTTTTTCCCCTCTGAAGAGGGAGGCCTGGTGGCCCACATGCCTATACTACAGCACTCTCAAACCTGGTTTCTGTCACCAGCTTCTTTTTCATTAGCACAAGAACCGTCTCCCTTAGGTTACAGGAAGGTTAAAACTGGTATAAGATACAGAACACAGTGTGCTGAGCCATCAGATTTAGATTTCAAACACAAGCTTATGTTGAAATCACAGTTAATCTTCCAAGTAATTTTCCCCCATTTCCTTCAGTATCTTTGTGTACAAAATAAGATAGAAAGGTTAAAACAGATTTCTTTGGACTCAAAGAGTTTTTTGTTATAGAGAGTCACAGGCAACTAAACAGCTGATTTGGAATAAGTAGCAATTTTAATTCTGCCATGGATTTGCCGTTGGACTTTGAATGAATTGCTTTATTTTTAGGTAGAGAATTGATTCTCTTGTCTTTGTAGCAGTTGAGAATAGCCAAGAATTGTATGTGTCAAACATTAGGAATTGGTAGACATCCCATATGCAAAACTTTTAAAAATTCAAATTTATTTTATTTTCGTTCTCATTTTCGCACCTCCCTATTCTCCTCCTGGCCCATTGAGAAAGCAAGAAAAACAAAGCCTGTTACAAGTGTGTATAGTCAACAAAACAAATTCCTTCATTTGCCATGTCAAAAAACGTCTCAAAGTATACTTTGAGTCTGTCTGTCAATCAGTCAATCAACCAGACATTTATTAAGTGCCTATCACGTGCCAGGCCCTGTGCTAAGCATCTTTCTATCTGGAGGTGTGTAGCATGTTTCATTATGAGTCCTCTGGAGTTATGTTTCGTCATGGGGTTTATCAGAGTTCCTAACTCTTTCTAACTTTTTCAACATGTAAAGCTTTAATGATAACTTTGAAGAATGACACCTACTCCCTTTTCTGGCTCTCTTTCAGATAAATACATCCCAGTTTTAGACTCACATATTCTGTTTTTAGACATTATATCCCTAGAACTCACCATTCATTGGCACTACCACATTATCACCAGTATAAGAATGATATTTTGTGTTTTGTCATGATACTTTCCATTTGCATGATCTCGGGCAATCATTCCATCTCTATGGGCCTCAGTTTCCTCATCTATAAAATCAGGGACTTGGACTAGACAATCTAGCTTCTAAAGCTGGGAGCCCAGGTTGCTGAGACTAGCAAGATCCTTCTGAACCATCAGAGAAAGACTTCAAAGTAAGTTTAGTATGCCTTTTACTGTTACCTATGATTTTCTGCATTCTCGCTTCATGAAAATTGGTCATTTCTGTATAGCATATGGAATAACTCTATAATTACCAGAAAATTTGACTAACCAGATCAAGTCATGTTCATGATCATGATAGATAATTCAGTTTATTTATTAAGTACCTATTATGTGAAAAACACTGAGTTTCCTACAGAAAGCAGAATGAGCTGGAATTTGTGAAGACACTGTTCTCAGGCACACATGATGACAACACCTGAGGCCAGATCCAGATCCAGGTTTATCAGCTCTACCTACAGTGTGTCCCTCAAGTCTGGACACATAGGAAAATTGATGGCCATGTGGAGTTATTGCATCGAGTTCATGTGAATCTTGCAAACCACATCAACCTTTGTATCACAAATGACGGAAATCATGTTGAAGATGTTATTTGTTAATATTCTATTTAAATAAAATGTGGTTGAAAATTTCATTCATTTCATTTCTTGAAAATATGCATTTTTGCCTATGTGTCCAGATTTTAGGAGCACCCTGTATATCCTCATATTCTCAGGCGGGGTGGTTTTCAGTTGGTCTCACCATGCAGGAAAGGTCTATCTTCCAAAGATCTGTCTTTACAATTGGCAGTGTGGTATTGGGGAAAGAGCACTGATTTTGGACTCAGAGAACCTTGGCTCAGCTTGTATGACCTGTGTGATGTTGGACAAATCAACAAAACCTCTCTGGGCTTCCATTACCTAATCTTGCAGATGAGGGGACTAGACTAGCTGGCCTCAAAGGTCCCTCCTGGCTCGAGATTTCTGATCCTTTGAATACAGGTTGATGACACACATAATTTCCATCTAAAATAACTGAAGGGGTCATTTTGCCTCCGAATTTCTGTACGTCTATCGGACGTTAAGTTTCTCCGCTCATCGTGAGCCTGTCTGTAGCACTGGCTACCACACAAGTGTCCAGTACAAAAAAATTGGATAAGATGGCCTCTTTAAACTTCCTGTAGGCCCTGATGAAGGACACGTTGAACAATTATTTCTCCTTATCCACAGGTCAAGAATCAGACAGAAATAGAATCGTTAGATGATGATATTGAGAAACTTAACAGAGATGTAAAGGCTACCAAGAATGTCCACCAGCAGGCCCTAGATGAAGTGCAAGCCGAAGAGACATACTCAGCACCCTGAACAAAACAAAGCTCAAAATAGAATAGCAAGTCAATGAGGCGAGTGATTTTCTTCCCTTTTTGGATATGTTTCCATTTTTCATATATTTTGCTTTTAAAGAATCAAGAAAACTTAGAGGCATATTTTGCTTCATAATGATTATTTTCATAGTTAATTGGCAATTCTTTTAATGTGCATTAATCAATAATATAATATAAGATGTTAAGGCATTAAGTTTATTGCATTTTGATTCTACTAATTTATGTTTACTCTATGCAGAATTCTATAACGAACATGACTAGGGTAAGTGTGGGGGATTCACAATGGGGAGTAGAATAAAGACATATTCTCGATCCTAAGGAACTTAAATTAGATAGAGAGATAGTACATACAACTTCAATACTAAATAGAAGACAATATGCAATATTTAAATTGGTCATGTTAGAAGTCGAATTAAGTCTATGTTTTTCAGGACTTCATAGAGGACAACCGAGATTGACTCCATGGAGCTTCTCTTCATAAAGTATTCCCTTTTACCTGCATAGTGGAGAATCTTGCCCTGCAATAATGGAACTTTGTTCTTGACTCCTATTTTTCAATATCACGACTGGCTTACAACTTCACATATGCTATTCTACTGCTAGTTCTATGAACACTGGTCAGAATCTACCCCTGACCCTCTCAGTTTTAATCTGGCCTCCTTCCTGGCCTTTGTCCCATCTTCAGTATCTACTTTGCTAACTGGTATTATAAGACAAGGTTAACACTCTTGTTATAAACTAAATAACTACGTAATTATATGTTGTTTGTATATGTGGCATGAATTACATGCAAATACAGGCTCTGCTCTCTAGTACATCGGGACTTTAGTGGATCTGTCATTTTACTGGCGTGGGCACTGTTTTCATTAATGCAAATTATAATTTCTCCATGCCTTCTCATCGTATATGATTGTCAATATTTTCTCATAAAACCTCCATAGCGGAACTATTGAATATTCTAGGGATATTCCTCTTGGAGTTTTAAAAGTATCTTTTTAAAGTAACTTTTAAAAAAGTGAGTTGTCCATGTCTTATTTCTCATTCTCAATTTTGTATTAATATATGTTTCTGATAACATCTCATACCAATTTTTGCTTGCAAATTATTGTTAGCAATGTGCAAAATAAGGCCTGCTTATACCAACCACTCATTTCTTCATTGCCATTTAGATTATTTGCACTTCTTTTCCTTTGATGTCATAGCGTTGCATGACTCAAAGCCACATGTATCACCGAAAGAACATTGATGTTAATGATGTGAGTCTTAAAGTAGTGAGCAGTTTGGGATCATCTACAGCATTGCTCATTTTTCTAAGTATAATCTTCTTCCATTCTGAGCCAGCCCATTATCTAGTCTGTCAGGGATATACATGATGATAGGCTACTTTGATTGGCTGCCCTTCCAACTAAATATCAGCTGGACAATATGTGTTTTTTATACATTTCTTTTCTTTTTTTATTGTGGATGGTTCCAAAATTGTTTTGCATTCCTTTAGATTCCATGGAGGAGACTTTGCAATGTTCCAGGGATAAATTCAACTGATACAACGTCATCTGTCAATTGGGGCTTTTGTAGGACTTTGATATCAATAAGCAATCCTTTTGGGGGCTTTCGACTTCACCTACTATACCTCCTATAACATTGTGTCAATAAACAAAGATATAGCCATAGTCACAATTTTCATTGTCATATATAATTTTAATGTATGTATAGGAGACACAGTCTGAAGAGAACTTTTCAACTCCGTTTTCCTCTAAAGAGTTAAATATTTTCCTATGTAAAGAATCTATGAAGTTGACAATAGCAGCACCAGAATTAGTTGAGCAACTGGACCATCAAAGTAAGTCATTAATAGGTCAATGTCATTGTGGAAGGAAGTCTCCAGTGGAAGGCCCTTGTGATCCTGTGCCATCTAAGATTTTTATCAAAGACCTGTAACAAGAGGTGTTTGATATGTTTATAAAATCTTCACATGGCACAAAACTAGGCTACCATTAGGATCCAAAAGAAATCTTAACAGGTTAGAATATGGAGCCAAACTTGATAAAGGAAAATTTAATAGGAATAAATGTAAAGGGCTATAGTTGAGTTGAAAAAACTAAATCCATAAATGGAGGGGTATGGCTAGATACAGTTGATCCAAATCGACTGGGCTACGAGTCCCAAATGAGTCAACAATATGATACAATAGATCTCCAAAATTAGTGCAGTCTTAGTTGCTTTAAGAGAGGCATATGTTCAGGACCAGAGACGTGATAATTGTACTGCACTCTGCGTTGGTCCAACCATGTATATATAATGCTGTGTATCCAGTTCACAGTACCAGATTCTGGGAAGGGCATTGGCAAGTTGGAAAATGTCAAGATGGGAGCATCCAGGGTAAGGAAGTACCTTGAGATAATGATATATGAAGACTGATTGAAGGATCTGGGGTTTTTCACCTGAAGCAGACAAAACCTAAGGAGTACATGACCTTTATGTAAAACTGTTCGAAAGGCAATTAGACTTGCTCTGCGTAGATCAAGAAGATGGAACTAGGGAAAATGTATGGAAGTTGTGAAAAGTCAGATTTTGGCTTAATTTAAAGGCATATTTCCTAACAGTTTAGAACTATACAAAATTGAAGTGGGCTGTCTTAGTAGGTCATAGGATCATAGTTTCATAGTTATAGAATTGGAAGTGATTCCATAGACCATTTAGTTCAGTTCTCTAATTTTATGGATGAAGTGATATGTTCCTTTTCATAGGATGTCTTTAAGCAAGGGGATTTTGTTTGGAGTTAGTTTAGATGGCTTCTGAAGTCCTTTCCAACTCCACAATTCTGTAATTCTGGCCAAATGTTCATATAAAAATCAATACTATACTCCTAAGAATATAGAAGATCTTTTCTCCTTCATCTCTCCCTCACTCCCTGTAAAGGTAAATGAGAGGATGGAAGTAATTACCAGCTTCAGATATTGGCTTTCATATCTATATAAAATCTCTCAGAATGGTCTATAAACACTTTGAAGGCATTCTTAATGAAAACATTAGAGAAGAACAGGAAGGAATTTTCAGGTGATTATTTATAACCAACCACATTTTTATATGTACATGACTGAGAAGTATAAGGAATATAAGATCCCACTGTGTGTGTTTGATTTGTGAATATTCTACAATCCATGGCAGTTAATAACTTAAAATGATAACTAAATGCAGTGGAGATATTTTGGTTTGTTTTGGTTTAAGCTCTGTGTGTGTTCATTCTCATTTTTCCTAGAAATTGTGCTGCATTTGAAGATGTGGACAGTCAGCCATGTATTCTCTTCATTTTCTCTTTTTCCTATGTCTCTCTGGCTTTTCTTTCTCTTCTCTCATTTTCTTCCCTTTCCTCCCCAATCCCTTTCCCTCTAAATGAGCTTAACCCATGGGTCTCAGTACCAGGATTCCTAGCGGCTTTCAATTTTTGCAAACATACTTCCTGAGGAAGTTTATCTGCTTTCATTTTAATTGCCATGACTTTACATAAAGTTTCCAGAGAGTTTTCCCTTATTGTGATTCTATGACTTTATCTATAGGTCATTTCCACCTATATGTCCCACTACCATGCAAAACTGTTAATTCCTGCCCTTTGAAATTACCTCCTGTCTATACTCTGTGTGTATATAATAAATATATGGTGTGTGTATATATATGCGTGTGTATATATCTATATATATCTACATGCACACATATATATGTATATATCTGTAATATATAAGTAGTAGTTTGCATATTGTCTCCTCCATTAGAATGTGAGGTCCTCAAGGTGAAAGAACCATGGTCTTGCCTTTCTTTGTATTTCCAGTCAATCAATTAACTAGCATTTTTAGGAGCCTGTTATATGCCAGGCACTGTGCTAAGGGCTGGTGATACAAAGAAAGGAAAAAATATTCCCTGTTTTCAAAAGAGTACTAGGCACACAGTAGGTTCAATAATAATAAATAGGGAAATGCTTGTTGTTTTTAAATGTGATAATGAAAAAGCTCCCTATTAATACTGCCAAAGCTTTCCTTTGTGTTAGTGCAAACATTTATTTATCACATTTGCAACATTTATTGTCACATAATATTGATACCTTAATTATTATAATGTATACATGTAACATAAAAAATATATGCACATATTATAGAGAATAGAATGTATATACATTGATATTATTTACAGTGTATGGTTTTTGTTCTTTCCTCTTCTCTGGGTTTTAAGTATACTATGCACACGAACATTCTGCAAGAGTTTTAAGCATCTCAATGTCATTAATCATTTAGTTAACAATAACAAATTTTTCTTTTGTCAGCTTGAGGGTGTCTATGAGCAGGAGAAGAAAATAAAGATGGACCTGGAATGGCAAAAGAAGAAACTGGGGGGTGATTTAGATCTAAGCCAGGAAAGCATCATGGATCTGGAAAATGACCAGCAGCAACTAGATGAAAAATTAGAAAAGTAAGGTACCTTTCTCTTGGTCAGATAATTTAGGAACCATAGTACATACTGGGAGGAGTAACTAATCTGTTTTGTTCACTCTTGTGCTCCCAATGCCTCATTTTTAATGACTCTAGGGAAAGATAACAGATCTAAAAAAATTGAACTTATATAGGGTCTTGGCAAAAGAGCTAAAAGGAAGAACAAACGTGCTAAAGAGGAGTGTGTGGTTGGATTAAGGCAACTGATTCCCCTAGAAATATTTGGAGATTAGGCTAAAGACAGGACCAGCAAAGGGCTATGGCCAAGAGCATGCTCAATTTGTGTAGTAGTAAGAATCCCAGCAGTGTTGAGCAAGAGGAAGAAAGAAGTTAAATGAGGTAATGGATATAATTACTGAGGTAAAACAGGCAAGCATGTTTTAGAATCTAGATAGGTAGAGCATTTATTAAGCCCTTGTTATATTCTGGTGCTAGTGCTAAGCACTAGAGTCTACAAATAAAAGCAAGTAAGCAAGATCCTGCCCATCAAGGAAATTACATTCTACTGAGGGAGAATGATAAAAAGGGTGTTGGAAGGGGTTGGGGAGGTGTGGTGTGGAAGGCCTCTTGGAAAGGGCATAGAATGATAAAATAAATCAAAGATCCAACATTCCAAGCTGGGAGAGCTGGGTTGAAATCCAGGTTTTTGGTGGGGTAGAGATAGAAGAATATATATCTATAAAATGGTGTCAGGAATCAAATAGCCAAACAAATTGATTTGAATTCATGGAAATTGGGTATTTTTCCATCTTGACTTACTTGGTACAATGATTATTTCAATATTTTGAATTTTTTAATTTCAATTTTTAGGGCTGTTTTTTGCATCCTAGAATGTTGGGTAAGCCTTATTTTCCCCATTACCTTTCACCCTGATTATTTGTATGGTTTTGAACAGCTTCCCCTCTCTGTTGGTGTTTCTTGGAAGTTTCTTCATAAAGGCAATACAGTAATGACATTGTTGGGGAAGGGAATATGTAAGCTTGTGCCTATAAAGAGACTAATTCTATAAATGGCAGAAGAAAAGGCAGTCTCATCACCTTATAAAACATCTCATGTCTTTTCTCTTGTTTTCCTGCTTTTGACCAGCTTTTCCCCTAATTTTTTTTCTCAACTCAACAATAAGTATTTGGAGAATTTAATGAAACTTTTCTAAGTTTTAAAGCTACTTAGAATGGATTTAGAGGTAGCAAAACAAAGGAGAGAAAGTTGATCATAGACTTAGGAAGACCTGACTTCAAGTACCATCTTTGTCCCAACTTTTTAGGGCTCAAGGCAACTCCCTAAGACTATAAGTTGCAGAGATGGTACCAACCTACGTTGGAAAAGGGAATTTTCTTACCTGAGAGTTATCTACAGCTATGAAATCACAGATTCAGTCCCTATCCCTAGTTTAGAACAGAACAAAAGGAAAAATAGTTATTGAGGTATAAGAAGAATATAGAATAAGGGTTTGAAACAGGAGTTTTTAATCTGCGGTCTAGGAACTTGTTTTAAAAAATACTTTAACGGGGGGCAGAGCCAAGATGGTAGCTGGAAAGCAGGGACTTGCATGAGATCTCCCCCAGGTCCCTCCAAACACCGATAAAAATGGCTCCAAACAAATTCTAGAGCTGCAGAACCAACAAAATAACAGAGGGAGGCAGGGCTCCAGCCCAGAAAAGCCTGGATGGTCATGGGAAAGTGTCTATTGCATGGGGCTGGGAGCAGAGCAGAGCCCAGTGTGGGCCGTGCCAGGACCAAACAGACCTGGATCCCAGTGGAACAGGCCACAGGGCCCTGAATCATTGAGCTGTGGCAGTTACCAGACTTCTCAACCCACAATGCCAAAGACAACAGAGAAGGTTAGTGGGTAGAACTGCTAGAACAGAGTGAAAGGAGTGTGTGGTTGGCCCCAGCCCCAGGGCCATGGAAGTGGCACAGCTCTGGGGCTGCTTCCAGCTGCAGTTGCTTTCAGCCCCAGGCCCACTAGGTGGGAGTAATTAAGTGGCAGATCAGAGTGGGAGTGCAGAGCCTGCTTGGATCTGAGTCATGGTCTGGGTTGGCGGTTCTTGGGTGAGGAGGAGCACTGGTGTGGTAGAGCTTGCTGTGTAGAAATAGCTCTGAAAACAGCAGCACAAGGCCCCTAAAGCTTGAGACAAAGTACTCTCTACAAGCAGTCATACCTTTACAAAAAGCTCAAGGGTCAAGTAATTGTCTGGGAACATGAAAAGGCAGTGAAAATGGACCCAGATTTAGACTCAGACTTTGGAATCGTTTTTGGTGACAAAGAAGACCAAAACATACAGTCAGAGGAAGTCAACAAAGTCAAAGAGCCTCCATCAAAAGCCTCCAAGAAAAATATGAACTGGTCTCAGGCCATGGAAGAGCCCAAAAAGCATTTGGAAAAACAAGTAAGAGAAGTAAAGGAAAAAATGGGAAGAGAAATGAGAGTGATACAAGAAAACCATGAAAAACAAGTCAATGACTTGCTAAAGGAGACTCAAAAATACTGAAGAAAATAACACCTTAAAAAATAGACTAACTCAAATGGCAAAAGAGTTCCAAAAAGTCAATGAGGAGAAGAATGCCTTGAAAGGCAGAATTAGCCAAATGGAAAAGGAGGTCCAAAAGACAACTGAAGAAAATACTGCTTTAAAAATCAGATTGGAGCAAGTGGAAGCTTGTGACTTTATGAGAAATCAAGATATTATAAAATAGAAGTAAAGGAATGAAAAAATGGAAGACAATGTGAAATATCTCATTGGAAAAATCACTGACCTGGAAAATAGATCCAGGAGAGATAATTTAAAAATTATTGGACTACCTGAAAGCCATGATCAAAAAAAGAGCCTAGATATCATCTTTCAAGAAATTATCAAGGAGAATTGCCCTGATATTCTAGAGCCAGAGGGTAAAATAGGAATTGAAAGAATACACTGATCACCTCCTGACAAAGGTCCCAAAAAGAAAACTCCTAGGAACATTGTCGCCAAATTCCAGAGCTCCCAGATGCAGGAGAAAATACTGCAAGCAGCCAGAAAGAAACAATTTGAGCATTGTGGAAACACAATCAGGATAACACAAGATCTAGCAGCTTCCACATTAAGGGACCAAAGGGCTTGGAATATGATATTCCGGAGGTCAGTGGAGCTAGGATTAAAACCAAGAATCACCTACCCAGCAAAACTGAGTATCATGCTCCAAGGCAAAATATGGACTTTCAATAAAATAGAGGACTTTCAAGCTTTCTCAGTGAAAAGACCAGAGCTGAATAGAAAATTTGAGAAGCATGAAAAGTTTCCAGTGAAGGACCCCTGAAGAATTTATGCCCCAGGTCCTCTTCCTAATCCTATTAGGAGGGTTATCCTGAACTGGACATTCCTAGTCTCACTGGTAGTTTTGGGAGTCTGAGATATCAAGAGCTCCTGGGTTCCTCAATGAAGGCTAACTGGCAGCAACAGGAAACCCAGCTGAAGAAGAATGGGCACCAGCAAACACAGGGGCAAAAAGCACACCCATTGTAGCACACTGCTCATTGTGATGTGATGTAGCCCCTCCACATTTCTGCTGGTGGAATATTGAGTGATCACTGTCCAACTCCTCCTTAGAGAGAAAGTATGGATGATCAAGGGATGGCATTGTTGGGAGGGCATTTGCTTTCAGGCAATGAGGAGTTGATAGTGTCTCATCAGCCCCTATAATGAGGGGAAGCAATCCTTCATGGTCCTCTCATGGGAAAGTTTTTTTTTAATTCTTTAGGACTCCTGAGGAGTTGGAGCTGTGGTTGATGGACCAGGAAACGCTAAGTGGTGGTGGTACAGGGCAATTCTTCCTGACCAGTGATGAGGATCATGACTATACAGGAAATGTCATTTTTTTGTAGCCTTAATATTCCTGGTGCTGCTCTTGTTTCTGGTCATAACTTTACACTGAAAGACCCACTATGAATTACAAAGATTTGGCTGCTGAGTGAACCTGGGCATGCATTCAAAAGGTCCTAACTGGCCAAGAAACTTCCTTTTCCCAGCCTGGTTAGATTTCATTGAGGAGGTATGAACAGCTATAAGCCTCAGGCCCTTATCTTCCCACCTGGACACATGACATTGCTCTTCCATCTGTCTCTATTATGTCTGTTCTTTCCTTCTCTTAGGCAAAGAAGTATTGAGCTAGGCTGAAATCTTATGAGTTTCAAAAGATTGCAATAGCAAGCCAACAGAGGTAGGGGAGCTAGAGCCCAAAAGATTTTGTGAATACGGTTAGGTGGGAAGACCCTCACCTTGATCCAGCATAGAATTGGATCAGTCAGCCAGTAGAGAGTCACAGTGACTTATTCAATGGCTACCTCACATTTGGAAGTGAACTTAGTATGAGGAATGTTGTGTAGAAATTGCTTTAAGTTTTTGCTTATGTTCCCCAGGGGCTGAGATCTTACAGACGAAAGTGTGCTGCCAGGTATTGGTGGTGATGATGCGTGTTTGTACTTCATGCTAGATATATTCAGTAAATATTCTTTGGTAAAAGCTAATTGATGTTAATTGGCGAAATGGAACCATCACCGGGATTTAACATTTGAGAGAACTTACCAGAATCAGGGCTCCAGCCAATGGCATTAAAGAAGAATCACTTGAACCCTTCAGGGGTATCCCTAGAATTCTAGGGGGAAGATACAGTCTTGTTCTGAGGTACCAGAATTATCAGGGGAAATGGGAATTAGGATAACGGTCCCCAGAGTTCAACGTACACGATTTCTCCCCTAATAGAATACTGCTCCTTGAGAGTAGATTGTTTCATTCTTCATATTTGTAGCAGGGACTGTAGCATGAGCAGAGCACCTTGGATGGTGCCTCCTGATATGGGCAAAGCTGGGGAGCTTATTTCCTGTAGAATTATGATGATACGCAATGGATGTGCTTTGGAGAGGCTGGAGGATACTTGGACAGTCTGTAACTGGTTCCAGGATGCTAATTATGTAATTAAGAGCGGTCTCTTTGCCTGTCCCCAGAACTGGAACTGAAGGTGGGGGAGTTCCTTCAAAAAGCATTGGCTGACCAGTGTTTCAGCCCTTTTATTTGGATACTCTCTCTTGGTGGAGGTCTACTCTTGGTTTACCTCCTTCACTGAAAGTGTCCAATGAAAGACAATTCTGTAGGGGGGAGAGGACTTGTGTTCTTCCCACCAATGTCAACATGTGGTCCCATAAAACAGACCTTGGTCCTTCACTCCTGCATTTATTCTTTTCTTTTTTTTGATGGAGTGGAGACTACGACCTTACGAATTTTAAAAGTCGGGAGAGCATGTCCCTGAAAGCCACTTAAAGTCCAGGAATTCAGGTGTCTGAGTCCATGATGGGTTTTGCAAGCAGCTCAACATGGATATCCCCAGGAGCAAGGAGTGCCCTTTAGGACAAAGTCCAGTGGTAGTTGAGAAAAAAACTCATCTGGCAGCAAACCAATTTAGATACCACTGCTAAATAGGAGATAGCTGAATTTGAGCCTAATCTGCCAGGATGTTAAGGTGGGATAAGAGAGAGCATGCCCCCAAGGCAGAGGGGTGATGTTTGTACTTTTTGTTTTTGCTATATTGTTAAAGTAAATATAAAGTTAAAGTAAAAATTGTTAAAGTAAATAAAGTAAAGTAAGTTTCTAAAAAAAAACTTTAATAGCTATATTTCAATATAGTTGATTTTCTTTGTGATCCTATGCATTTACATTTAAAAATATAATTCTGAAGGGAGGTCCACAGGCTTTACCACTCTGCCAAAGGGGTCCATGACACACATGCAAACTGATGAGCTAGATAGAGTAAAGCTAGGTTAGAGGCAGGTGTGTGGTTTGATCCATGGAGACGATAACATGGACATAAAGGTAAGGCTGCGGTTAAGATGAAACTGGCTTAAAACCATTAAGAGCCACAGTCAGAATTAAGCAGACTGAGTCTGAGTTATTGTTATGTGGGGGTGTATAGTATTATGTCCTATATTACGTAGTCGAGCTCGTAATTCCAGGAAACTGAGGATTTGTACAAAGTATAATACACATCAATCTTAAAACGTAACGTAAAGTCTTTACTAATAGTTCATTTTTTAAAAAAAAATTGCAATTTTGTATTATAATTGTAGTAGTAGTAATAAAGTTGAGGATTTGGTAGGAGGTAGGGAAGGCCATTGATTTAAATATGCTTGCCTGCCTTTTGTCTGTTGCATTTACTTTTGAAGACATATCCTTCCTCAACATAGTGATGACAGTATCAGAAGTCCTTGGGCACCCCAAGTCAGAGTTCCAATACTTGCTTCAGAAATTGCTCTTTCTAGGTCATTGTACTTTCACTTAAAAGAGAAAAAACAACTTTCCTCTCTGACCAGAGGTTCAATTTGAAGGTATAGAGAAAATATATTTCTGTTTGTTCTTGGTTTTTCTCCTTAAAAAAAAAAACAGGAGAGAATTGGAAATGGGCCTGCTGAATTCAGATTCCACAGATGAGAGGGACCTCCTTAGCAGGTTCCGGAAGATGGTGGAGGAGCTTCAGGTAATCTCAAGGAGCCAAATACTGTATTCATGATCTGGACCAAGCAATAATGGGTGATCCTATAGTATCTACCAAGGCATCCTGTTCCATAGATGTGTTGTCTATAACCAAAAGTCCCTGACATTGGAGGTTAGCAATTTCTTCTAACTAAGAACCTCAGAACACACTGTGTTCATCAGTGAATTCTTTTTGTTTTGGACCTGTAATTGAAGCTAATTGGCACAGTGGGTAAAATGTTAGATTTGGAATTAAGAAGATCTGATCTCAAATCCTGCTTCAGACAATTACTATGTAATCCTTGGCAATTCATTTAATCTCTTTCAGTCTTAGTTTCTTCATCTGTAAAGTGGGGATAATAAGAGCACCTATTTCACAGGGCTTTAGGGAGGATCTAATGAGATAGCTTGAATAAAGTGCTTTGCAAATCTTCAAGTGCTATGCATGTGCTATTTGTTGTTGTTATGGCATTATTATTATCATAGCAATATAAGGAGGTTCCAGAGTAGAAAACCCTTCCACCAATGAAGAACAGCAACTCATCTACTTATAATCTTAGAAAGTTGCCTGGGGCTCTGAAAGTTGGCCAAGGTCAGGTAGTTATCATGAATCATAGTCAGGCCTTGAACTCAGGTCTCTCCAACTCCAAGTATGGACCTCTATTCACTATGTATGCCAAATACCTATTTATAGGTACCTAATAAATACCTGCTGATTGGTGTATGTGTGGTGCTATGAAGTAATGAGACTGATTTTAAAAGATAAAATGACTCTTAGAAAAAGCAACGACAAACCAACCCCTTGTTTTAGACTAAAAATGGCATTACCAAACACTATTGTCAATCTAATAATTCACCATTATTGGCTCTCAATGACTTTCATCTGCTTTCAAAAATTAAATTCACCCTGAAAAGATGACTATTTACCACCATTGAGGATATTTAAAAGACAAGTTCCAAAAATATGTCAGAAATGGCAGCATCTTTAGAATAAGAATATAGCCTCTTAGGGTATCAGTTTTGAAGGGAGAAATACTGATTTGGTCATATACATCTGTTAACCATGCAAGCCCTCTTAATTTATAGTCACACCTAAATCATTAATTTCGTTGAGTCATTTTTCATGTCTGACTCTTTGTGACCCCATTTGGGATTTTCTTGGCAAATATCCTGGAGTGGTTTGCCATTCCTTCTCTAGCTTATTTTACAGAAGAGAAAGTGGAGGCAAACAGGCTCAAATGACTTGCCCAGGGTCACACAGCTCATAAGTATCTGATGCTGGATTTGAACCACAAAGATGAGTCTCCCTGACTCCAGGTCCAGCACTCTGTCTACTGTGCCACCTAGCTACCCCCACCCCAAATCATTAATTTTAGTCACACCTCAAATAGAATGACAGTTGAAGCTCATCCATCAGAGAGAAGGACAAGTCACTTAAAACAAATTTGACTAACACCCATTTTCCCCCATGACTCAGAGTCATCTTGGTGAACTTCAGTAATTTTATTCTTCTGTAATTTAATGAAGTACTCAATGGTTAACGAGGGATTTGGGCCCTTCCCTAAATGGATCCAGACTCTAGGCATTTCGAGTTCTACTTTCTATAATTGTTCTGTCTTCTCCCTCACTGTCAACTGTCACTTTTTGATGCTGTTAGTGTGCCTACCTCTCCAATCCCCTATTTCTCTTTCCTCCCTCATTTTCTAATTTGTTGCCTCAAATCTGCTGTGAGCTTAGAAACCAGGTGATCAAACTTAAAAGAGTTGTGTCTAAAATCTACAGACTTGAAGGGGGCCCTCTGAATAAAGTACATGACCTTTGTGACATCTGTTAGCTGATGTTTTTGCTTACTTTGTAGCTCTGGGGTCTGTTAAAGAGGAATTGACTTTAGATGAATCAGTTTTAGGCAAATTGTTCTGCTCCATCCAGAAAGATGAGCTTTTAGCACGACTCTTAACAGCTGACATTGCCAAATAAGCAGTCTTCAGGTGAGTGAGATATTACTGTATAAGGAGCCATCTTTCTATTGTTCTTTTTTGTTTTTGTAAAACCCTAACATATTATGAATCTACATGCAAGTTTACTTTCAAAGACTAAGAAAAGAGTTTCCTTTTTTTAAAACCCATATGTAATTAAAGGAGACCACATGTCATATAAAGCTAAGAGCTCAGGAACTGTGAGTTCTCATTCTGGCTCTGTATTGATTTTGGGCAAGTCACTTAACCTTTCTTGGCAACACTTTCTTTAGCCATAAAATGAGGACCCAAAGAGCCAACTGACCTTTCACAGTTATGAGAACCAATAAATAATGCCATTATAATGTTCCCTGAGTATAAAACATGGTACAGGTTTCACACGAAAAGAGAAATTATTACTGTTTTGCCAGGCTCAAATGGTGGAGTTGGGAAAAGGACTGGATGATGAAAAAACCACACAAGCCAAGGTGGCAAAGCAGAGGAGTGACCTGGCCTGTGAGTTGGAAGAGATGAATGAGCAGCTGGAAGAGGCCAGGGGCACCAGGCTGACCCAACTGAACATCAATAAGAAGAGGGAGGCTGAGTTTATGAGGCTTCGAAGAGACCTGGATGAGGCTGCCTTTCACTTTGATACCACAGTTGCCGCCATCAGAAAAAAACATGAAGAGAGCGTGGAGGAGCTGAAGGGGCAGGTGGACAACTTACAGTGGGTCAAACAGAGCTTGGAGAAAGAGAAGAGTGAATTGAAGCTAGAAGTGGATGGCCTGCTGACTAGTGTGGAGCAGATGGCCAAAGCAAAGGTAGGGTGGAGTCACCCTAAGGAGGATGGGTGGAGGGAGGGTTGCCAAGAGAAAGGAAGGCAGAGCCTGGCTACCTGTGGCTCAAGGCCATTGGGTGTTGAAGCTGAGAATCAACTGACCGTGTTTGTGAATTCATCCAGTGTCTAAAATAATTTGTCCACTGCTTAGATGGGACTTGACTTGTGTTTGTCTTAAATAGGGTATTGGAACTAATTGGAACTAACCTATGAGCTACCTTCTAGCTCTAAATCTCTAAATGTAATGTAGCTTCATGGTTTTGTTATAGTTTTGTAGGACATTTCCATGACATGCACACCCTTAACCATGTTACTAACAGGCCCACCTTAAAGTCTTTGTAGAGAAACTCAGGATTAAGCAAATAAGGAATATTGTGCTATCTGCTTCTGCTAGTGATAGAATCTGTCAGGAAAACAACTGAGTTCAGCGAGTGACTACTGTAGGAGAACTCAGCCAAGGCTAGAGAATGTGTAGATATGACTTGTCTAATAGTCCTGCTGCCCAGGGAGAACTATTCTTTCTCCACTACATTTCTGTGGACATTTTTTCATCAACCAGCACTAGCAGAAAACACTTAAGGGCATATATTTAGGGTCTCCTGGAGGCTATTTTAAGAATGAGAAAATGGAAACCCAGAGATATTAGGTGTCAGGACCTCTGACTCCAAATCTAGCACTTTCTCCATTACACCATTCTGCTTTTCCATTTTTTCTTCATGAATCACATTAGCAACACATAGCTTGATCTCTTTGCTCTAACTGCACCTACCCCATAGGGTTAGTGATCAGATTACAAGTAAGCAATTCTTCCTTCAGGAACTTTGTATGGGGAGGCTCGCTTTATGTAAGCTAGAGTGACAGGGCATTTCTTTTTTTGGTTAAACTTATTTTTTTTTAATTAATAAGTTTTTATTTTGTCACCCTGCCACTTCCCCACTCCCAGATGAAAAGATAAAGAAAAACCACACCTTTGTAACACATGTATAGTCGAACAAAGCAAATTTTGTCATTCGCCAAGTCCAAAGATGTATATTTCATTTCATTTTGGTTCCATCATCTCTTTATTAAGTAGGTAGCATGCATCCTTTACTCATGGCTGGTCATTTGATTAGAAGTCTTAATTCTTTCAGAGTTGTTTGTCTTCGTAAGATTGTTGTTAATAAATTGTTCTCCTGGTTTTTCTCACTTCGTTCTGCAACAGTTCACATAAAAATCTTCCCAGGCTTCTCTGAAACTGTTCCTTTCATCACTTCTTATGTCACAATAATATTCCATTATCTTCATATCAAGTCTCAATTGAATTTGCCCATTTTGAGGTATAAATGTTCACACTGAAAATTGAACAGTCTATACTCCCAAGCCAATTCAAGCTGCCTCCACAACATCCCTGATGACAATCTCTAATCATATATATTTCATTTACTTTTTCAACCTCTGCTGTTGGGGGTTGGAGAAACTCATGAAAACATCCTGACTAGGGACCCTATATTCCCCTACCTATTCAATTAAACAATCGAATTCAATAAACCTTGAGTGAGACAGTTTGATGGTCTTCAATTATCTGTCTTCCTCCCACCAGTTCATGCTTATCTCCAGCTACCATTTTTCACATACACTATCTGTTCCAGTCGAACACAACTTTGACCCTTCTTCTCCAAACCTACTTCTTCACTCATTTCTGAACCTTTTATGCTACTCTTTCTTCTGGCATGCCCTCCTCCTCTTCCCATTGAAACCTGACCTCTTTCAAGGACCAACTTAAATGCCATGTCCTCCATGAAACCTTCACCAATATCCCCCACATTATCGACTAGAAGTTACTTCTTTTCTTTCTGAAACTCCCTTAGAACTTAGATTCCTTCGGTAGTGGTTTTCATTTCAGGCTTTTTACATGTTAATAATAAGAAATGACAGGTGTGTGGTACAGTGGAAAGAAGGCCAGATTTGTAAACCTAGGACTCTAGGTTCCGGTTCTTACTCCTTGGATAAGTCATTTGACCTTTCTAGGCCTTAGTTTCCTCATCTATAAACTGAAGTTGGGCTAGATGACCCATAAGATCCCTTCCAGCTCTAAGTCTCTATTCCTGTGATCACATCATCTTGACATATATTTATGTACCTGCCTTATGGTCCCTGCCCTTAGAATCTAGTCTGGTATGAGAGATTTAGTTCGTATCGGGGGCGGAGCCAAGATGGCGACTGGAAAGCAGTAACTGGCGTGAGCTCCCCACCAAGTCCCTCCAAAAACCTATGAAAAAATGGCTCCGAACCAATTCTAGAACTACAGAACCCACAAAGGGGCAGAGGGAAGCAGGACTC
>CM053622.1:525281966-525297455 GCA_028646595.1 Phalanger gymnotis | reverse complement strand
AATGGGCTTTCTGGGCCTGGAGTCTTTTTGTCAAGATGTTGGAATGGGGAGGCTGGTTCAAGTTTTTGCTGCGGTGGGGCCTAAATAAATTTCTTGTTGTTTTCTCCTTAGAGAATCTCTCATACCTTGCGATTTCGGACCATTCAAACATATACATGATTATATTTGAGATCATAAATTCGGCCTTCCTACTACATAACATTGAAGTGCTGAATAGATTTCAGTGGAGCCATGAGCTCAACAATGAGAATAGCTCACATTTCTAGAACATTTTAAGGTTTACGAAGTGCTTCACGTGGATAGTTTGATTTGATCTTTACAAGTCGATCTTTACCGGTCGATGCCATCATTACGTCCATTTTACAGATAAGGAAGCTAGGGTTCCAAGAGGCTGCGTGACTTCCCCAGGGTCACACAGATAGTGAGGGTCTGAGGCCAAATCGGAATTCAGCTCTTCTTGACTCCAAGTTCCGACACTATCAACTATGCTCCCAGTTGCCTCATTGCAGCTCATTATAGTAGTAACGTTCTCTTCATGGGTACAGACCATCAGGCATCCATGACTTCTTAACCTGAAGATAAGTCGTATGGGTGTCTGTGTTCTTTGTCCATAGAGGGCAAATATCCCTCTATAGAGGGTACATATCTGTTATTCGCATAGTATTTTAAGGTTAAAAAATGCTTTTCATACATTATCTCATTTGACCCACATGACAACATCATAAAATAACTGCTATTATCACTCCCGTCTGCCCAATGTTGTAGAGATCTTCGCCTGGGTCTTTGAGTATTTCATGAGCAGCCAGTGTAATACTCAGAACATCCCTCTGTCATCCCTCTCTCTCAATGGCATAACTGGCTCATCTCCTTTTCCGGCAAAAGTACATCTTGGATGATGTTTTCTGTGCATGAGAAAGTGGCATGGCACCCCTACATAACCTGCTCAACCTATTTATATCTACCATGCATTTTTCCATTGTTCTTGGACCACTTGAAATTTTTAGTTCTTTTGGGGCCATCATGTTTCATAATTTGCAGCCATACAGCATCATCAGGAGAATATTCATGTTAAAAAGATGTACTCTGGCAAGTGGGAAGTAGTTTGAGATCATTGAAAGAGCCATGCAATTTCCCAAATGTGATGCAGCCCCATCTCCTCATCCTATTCAAGTCTGAGCCCAGTTCATTGCCCATATTCAGTGTCTGCCTAAAATATATGAACTGATCAAATAACTCAATGTACTGTCCATCCAAATGCATTTCATAATCTAAAAATATTCATTCTTCATCTACTTGATTTTCCCCTGCTTGTCAGTCTGTGTCAGCCTGTTTCTATGCCAGCCTCTTGAGTGGTTATGAAACTCACTAGGGTATCACTGTAGTGTTCAATTCAATTAAATTCAGTGGGCATTTATTAAGTGCCTACAACGCACCATTAACCATGTTAGGAACTGGAGATACAAAGACAAAAACAAAAATGTCCCCCTTCAGGAGCTTTTGTACTGTTGAGGAAGAAGAAAATGCATGTAGAAAATTAAATAGTGATTTCTAGGGGAAGGGCAGAGATTTAATATGAGGGGCAATAGATTGGGGGTTCCAGAGAGCAAAACGGAAGGTCAGGATAGAATGTGATTAGGGGAATGAGAAGGATGAATAAGGCCATGGAAAAGAGATTCAACATAGGTAACCTACAGCTCAGAATCCCAGGACTTTTGAGTGGAGCTCTAGACTAACAGATTGTCACATGTTTCACAGTAGCAAAGGTAATATCGATTTGATTACGAATCCCCAAACAAAAGGTGGAAAGTAGGAGAGACGGGCAGAGGGTCTCTATGCATATGGTGTGAGGAGGGCAGATGGCAAGTTGGTGGTTCTGTGTGATAGTTGAGGTGGTAGGTGGTAGAGTTCTGGTGACTCATTGGATCTAGAGGGATATTCCAAGATGTGGTGTAGTACACTCAATACTGTATTATCTGTGGCCAGGAATATTTGGAGAACCTCATCATCTATAAGAAATCCTTTTCTCCTTTGGACTTTGAGCAGAACACTTTTCTCAGAAATGGTAAGCACCTTTGATGAGGATGTTATAAAACATTGCCTGGATTGATTAATATGGCTAACCTGAGGAATCTAGAAACCAAACTCTCTTAATAGTTGAATTTATCAAGTAATTTTATGTGACTAACACGTGCATGGGAGACATTTTATTAGAGAAATACATTTCAGGCTGTATTTTACTCTTATGAGTAATAAAGCATTTGACTCATTGGCTTGTGCATGTAGGCATTTAATATGTGTTGGTTGAAATAAAATAAAATGAATAGTGAAAACTTTACACATTTCAATCAATTTTGTGGCTGCAAAGTTGTGGTCTGCTATAGAATATTATCTATGAAAGTCTACTTCTCTCGCATATCATAACAATCATATCTTATCATAACAATCAAGGATTGGCACTGTTAGGTGTTTTCCATCATGTCCAACTCTTTGTGACCCTGTCTGGGGTTTTCTTTGCTAAGATACTGGAGTGGTTTGCCATTTCCGTCTCCAGCTCATTTTACAGATGAAGAAACTGAGGCAAACAGGGTTAAACAGTGTCTGAATCCAGATATGAACTCACAAAGATGAGTCTTTTTTATTCCAGGTCCTGCCCTCTATCCATTGTGCCACCTAGCTGCCCTGCTAGGGTATCATCAAGGATTCCCTGACTGCACACTCAGGACATTCTCATAATGAATTTACAACAATGAGATAGTAGGCTTTTGGGTCAGTAGTTAATTGAAATCTTCCTAATCATCTCTTTCTCTCTCCCTCTTCCAATCTCTCTCTCTCTCTCTCTCTCTCTCTCTCTCTCTCTCTCTCTCCCCCATATTAATACTGTCTGTGGATTTTTCTAATGTTTTATAATCTTCTCTTTAAGGACTTGAAAAAAATCAATCTTTAAGTGGCTTTAAAATTCTGTCACCCTCAGCATGGATTTCCTTTGTATTTGATCAGGTATTTGCCGCTGGAGAATTGCTTAAAGAACCCTAGGAATGTTTAGCCCAGAGGAGAGAAGATATGACAACTATCTTCAAGTATTTAAAAGGTGTAACATGGAATCAGAATTAGATTTATTCTGCTTGATCCCAAAAAGAAACAGTAAGAGCAGTGTGTAGAAGTTGTGAAGTTGCCAATTGATGTGAGGACAAACTTCCTAACAATGAGAGTTGCATGGTTACTTTGGGGGGGGGTGGATTCCCTTCCCACCTCAGTGATGTGCTTTAAGCTAAGGTTGGGTGGCTACTTGCTAGATGTGGTCCAATCAATTTTTTTTCCAACTTCCTTTTTGTGAATGCCATTTCCATTCTCCTCATATGGCTGAATTATTAAAGTCCATCTATGGTGGTTCTACTGCAATCTGTGATACCAAGCCCATCAATCAACCAGCATTTACTAAGCACCTACTGTGTGCCAGGTATTATGCTAAGTGCTGAGATATAAAGACAAAAGTGATATAGTCTTTAATTTAAGGAGCTTAGAGTGTAGTGAGGAAAGAGGACATGTACATATAGAGATGTCTACTGCATATCTGCAACACTGATTGAAGGTAATTTGGGAGAGAAGGCACTGGCAGCTGGTCAAGTTGGGGCCAAAGAAATCAGGAAAGGCTTCGGAAAGAAGGCATCATTGGAAGCTGAGCGTTGAAAGGAGCCAGGGATTTTTAGGTGAGGAGAAAGTGATTGCAGGCGTTAGTGTGACCAATGCAAAGGCATCCAGACAGGAGAAAGGGCCATATAACAATAAGGAGGCCAGACTGGCCAGACCATGGTAGGGGTGAAGGGAAATAAAGCATGATAAGGATGAAATGATAGGTCACAGCCAGGTTGTGAAAGGCCCTAGCCAGTGCAGACATCTTGGTGGGACTAGAGATTTCATTTCTATTTGTTGTACTTTTTCTAATTTCGCTGATGAATGCTCTTCAGGTATGTTTCCTTGGGTCTCAAGCTAAGTTGTCTACATACCCTTTCCTTCTTCTTCAGGTCTCATTACTGTTTTTTGAGACATTATTTCTTGAAATCATAGGATCATATCTTATCATGTATTGTCACAGTATATAATATTATATACTTATGGAAAATGATTATGCATTGTACAATATTCAGGAGTAATAAATAATATTGTCTAATATATAATACAATTTTATCATATAATATATAAATATATTACATCATACAATGCTATTATTAATATATAAATATCATATATTATAATAGTATATAGTATATATTATCATATTTATATATAATATTTATTGCCATATTGCAGTAGCAGTTGTCTTGGAGTCAGGAAGGCTTGAGTTCAAATCTAACCTCAGATACTTACTAGCTGTATGTCATGTATTCTCTTTTTCCCTCAATTTCCTCAACTGTAAAATGGGTATAATAATAGTACCTATCTCCCAGGGTTGTCGTGAGGGTCAAATGAGATCATATTTGTAAAAGCACTTAGCACAGTGCCTGGTATATAGTAGGTGGTATATAAATGCTTATTCCCTCCCCTCTCCTCCTTATATTTAGAGCTGGAAGGGAGCTTAGTTGTCATCAAATCTGACCCCCTAATTTTAAAGATGAAATTAAGAGGTTAAATGACTTGCCCGGGATCATAAGAGTCAATGTCTGAGATAAGGTCTTCGGCAGAAGATAAGATTTAAGTTGAGTCTTGAAAGAAGAGCACACTGCCCCAGGAGAGGGGGAGCAACAACTGGTACAAAAGCATGAGGAGGACAGGAGATTGAGTAGAGCGGAGTAAAATGTAAGAAGATTGGAAAAGCAAAAAGGAACCAGCTTATGAAAAGCTTAAATACCCAACAGAGGACTTTTATTTGATCCTGGAGGCAATAGGGAGCCAATGAAGTTCATTGAGCCATGGAGCCATGGTCAGACCCAAACTTTAGAAAATAATCTTGGCAGTTGAGTGGAGGATGGAGCGACAAGGCAGGGATGATAGTCCAGGACAGAGGTGAAGAGAGATTTAACCAGGGTTGTGGCCATGTGAGAGGAGAGGAGATGTATTCAAGAGATGTTTAAGAGAAAGAAGTAACAAGATTTGGTGATAGATATGTATGATGAGTAAGAACAAGAAGTTGAAGATGACACTGAGGTATGAGCTGAGGTGACTGAGAAGATGGTGATGCCCTCAATAGTAAAATGGAAGTTTGGAATAGGGTGTATTTGGGGGAAAAGATAATGAGTTCTATCTCGGACGTGTTGTGTGGATGTCTACTCTACATGAGATGTTCTAAAAGCATTCCCCGGTGGCAACTGGGTGGCACAGTGGATAGAGTGCTGGCCCTGGACTCTATCTTCCTGAATTCAAATCTGGCCTCAGACACTTACTAGCTATGTGACTTCAGACAAGTCACTTAGCCCTGTTTACCTCAGTTTCCTCATCTGTCAAATGGGCCAGAGAAGGAAATGACAAAACACTCCAATATCTTTGCCCAGAAAACCCTAAGTGGGGTCCTGATGAGTCAGATGTGACTGAAAAATGACTAAATAACAACATCCACACATATACACATTTATATGTGTGTGTGTTACGCATAGTAGACTAAGTATACTGGTAGTAATACTAAATATAACTGAAATATATGTGTATACATATATTTATACACATATATGTGTATATATATGATGTAAATAGCATACGAAGCATACTAGTAATAATACTAAATATCACTTAAATATATGTGTATATTTGTACACATATGGGTGTATATTTACATAGTTTATGTTATATGTACATATATCTACATGTGTTTATGTATATAAACACATTTTATTTTACGCATATGTGTATATATACATATGCACACATATACATATCCGTGTGTGTGTATATATATACATATATATGTATGATATGTATATATATATATAGACATATATCACCCCAAACTGACAAAATATTCCAGATATGTTTGGATGACATCAGAGTAGTGTGGGACTACAACCTTCCAGTCTATCTATCTGTCTGTCTGTCTATCTATCTATCTATCTATCTATCTATCTATCTATCTATCTATCTATCCATCGATGTATATATACATATACTTATATAAATACATGAAATCATATGTCTGGTCCCCCTTGTTAAGTATTTACTGTATTGATTCAAAGATAAAGTTGGATGGGTACTCTCGGTAGGGCTTCTTTTATCGTCTCTTTCTTCTCCTTAGGAAGAAGACAGCATTTTGCCTTTGGGCAGCTGGAGAGGCCATCCAGGAAGCCAATGCCAAAAATACCTCCTTTGAGAAGACAAAGCAGCGACTTCGGTTGGGGCTGGAAGAAGTCGTGTCTGACCTGGAGAAGGTCCATTGTACGGCAGCCTTCCTCGACGAAAAGCAGAGACACTTTGACAAAGTCCTTGCTAACTGGAAGCAGAAGTACGATAACTCTCAAGCCAAGCTCGAAGCCTCTGAGATGGAGGCAAAAAGCATTAGCGAAGAGCTGTTTAAGCTCAAGCAAGCTTACGAAGAGATTACAGCAAACCAGGAGGCTCTGAAAAGAGAAAACATGAACCTCCATGGTATGTTGGGCAGACCACAGACCTTTGAGAAAGTCTTTATGTAACTATGACTATGCCTTTTGTTTGTATACCTCTTTGTGTAGCTACTTCAAGCCCTGAAGAGCTAACTGGTTGTTGTGGACCAAAGTGATCTCAATAGGTTAGAACGCTGGGTCAAATAGAAGGTGATATAATGTCATAGAGATAAATGGGAAGTCTTCCTACAACTTGATTTCAAAAAAAAAAATCCAACTTCATAGATATAGTATGGGGGATGGATGGCAAGATGAAGGTTCATGGGAAAATGTCTCAGGAGGAGTGGTACTTAATGGAATGAATATTCAATAGGAGTATTATGTAGTTAAAATGATACTTAGGATCACAGGGCCTGAATTTGAATCCTAACACTGTGGCTCATTACCTGTGTGACCATGGGCAAATCATTTAACCGACCTGGACCTTGGCTTCACTATATATAAAAATGATGTTGGACTAGATGGCTGCTAACGTCTGTTAAATCTATGACCACTCTATGACAGGACAGCCAAAAAAGGTTAATGTTATATGAGGTCAGTGATGCTCAGAACGTGGAAGGTTGTAGTCCAACACTACTCTGATGTCATCAGATCACATCTAGGATATTTTGTCAGTTCTGGACACCCCATTTAATTTTTTTTGAGCTTGTGAATCTAGTTTTTATTTTATTTTTAATTTAGGGAATAAAACAAGCATTTCCATAACGTAGTGTAATACAAAATGATTGCACATGAAACTGCGAATCTATTATGTACAACTTTTAAATATATAATAAGGTTATCATGTAAATTTCTTAAGAGAGAGAGAAAAGCAAAAAAAGGGGGGCCACATTTTAGGAGACCACATTGATAACCTAGGGAGCCTCTGGAGGAGGTCAATCCAGATGACAGGGGAACCTCAACATCATGCTATAGGAAAATCAGATGAAGGAACTAGAGATATTTAACCTGAAGAAGAAAAGACTTAGCTAGGCACATAGGCATATATCTGTAGTCCCTGATCCTGGGGAATCTGAGTCTGGTGGATTGCTTAGGTTCAGGAGTTCTGAGCTACAATAAGTCTAAAGCCAATCAGGTTTCTACACTAATTCTGGCATCGATATAGTGAATCCCCCAGGAGTAGAAGACCTTTATGCTGCCTAAGGAGGGTTGAACCGGCCCAGGTCAGAAAAAAAATGAAGCAGGTTAAAGTTTTTATACCGATCATTATTAGAGTTAGTCTCATGAATGTCCACTATACTTCCAGCCTGGGCAAGATAGAAAGACCCAGTCTCCCCCTAATGATGACAAAAATAATAAAGACTTAACAGGGTTATGAAATCTGTCTTCAAATATTTAAAAGGTTGTTACTTTTAAAAGGGGGATTCAACTTTTTCTGTTTGACCTGAGAACTCAGAACAATGGGTAGAAGTTATAGAGAAGCAAATTTAGATTTGAAGTGGGGAAAGATATTCCTAACCATTACTACCCCATAGAGAAATGAGCAGCTCCAGGAACCAGTGTTTTCTCTTCCTTGCTAGAGATATTCAGGCTAAAAGTGGATAACCATTCTTTGTGGGTGTTGTAGTTTCAATTCCTAAACAAGTATAGGTTGGACTAGATTGTCTCTTTGGTCCCTTCAATCCCTGAGATTCTGAGAAAAAAAATTTTGTGAGAGATCTCAAATGAAAAAGTATATAAGAATACTTGAAGAGATGATGTGACTTTTCTACTCATCTAGCCTATCTAGAAATGGAGTCTCTGCGTTTTAGAGAAGTCTTCTCTACATTTTTGTGGTCCAAAAGTACTCCACTTCTGGCCTGAGGTTTGGAAAACAGCTAGAGTCTGGGAAGCATTTACTAAATATAAAGTATATATGTGGGGATTCTGATAGAAAATCTTGTCAACAAATCATGGAAGGCAGGGAAGGGAGGGGTGGCGAGGCATTCCAGAATTTCAATCTTGAAACTTTCCAGCTATGTCCTTCTTGTCACCAGAAATTGCCATGGGTGACAGGGAAAAGGGCATACGTAAGAAGTTTCTAATTTGTTCATGTGTGAGAATCCTGGCAAAATAGAATTGGCCTGTGTCTGGAAGGCAGCAGGGTCTGACAGCTGCCCAAAGCTGTCAATTATGACCTGTGCCTATTTAAAACCACCAAAATGATGGTGTTTACTAAATGTCATGATAGAAGCTAGCCTATGAGTGTATGATGGGAGGAGGTGAACTGAGATCTAGTGGGGTACAGTTAGAACTGCCAAAATTTAGTCCATCGCCAATAGTGTGAGAACAGCAGTTTGACTAAGGGTTAGTTTGGCATATATGAGAGAGTATCAAGAAATGATAACCCTAGGGGTTTGTGCATGAGTGTGGAGAAAGGGGAAGGAGAGTATGTTTATAGTGGAAAGTATGATAACCTCCACTCATTAAGACTAGAATACATAGTGCCTCAGTGTGAATGGGAATAGGAAGGAGTTTGGGCAATGTTCTATGACATGCTACCACCTCCCCACCTTACCCTCCATACATTGATACAAGTATAAGAGGGATCACAATGAGTGAGTCTGTTTGGAATCTATACCTGAGTAGTGGATTTCTGAATTCTTTGTAGTATCCTCAAGGGAAGAGTATGCCCAAAGTACCGGGTATGAGGGAGTTAGCTGAAACTCTTCTTTCTAGCCAAAAGACATTTGAGTGAAATGCCTGGAAGCCATATGCTTTGTGATCTTCTAAGTGGCCTAAGAGCATTTAAAACAAATATTTGAAGATATCATTAGTGAAACCATGAGAAGGAAATAAACAAACCTTTTAAATGATTTTCTACAGCAGAAATAGCTATACAGTTGTAGAGATATTTAAAATCCTGTTCTGTCTGAGGTTTGTTGATAACAAAAAAAATGCACTTTTGACTTTGTAGAACAAAATCAGTCTTTGAGTTCTCTTCAAAGTGCTTGCTACCAAGATGTTAAGATCATTGACACAAGTGAAGACAGAGGATTGTTAAGTGATTTTCTCTGTCAGGAGAGACATAAAATGGAGGAGTTATAAGCTTACCATTGGTATTCACCAGGGAAATGGTAGATAGCTTGTGCAAGGTCCAAATCAAAGAGGAATTCCCTATGTATGTCAAGGTTCTCCAGATGTTCCTGGTAGTAGATGATGACATGCTGATGTCAATGAGCCATTGAACACTAAAGGGCTCCTTCAGTGAGATCCACGGTCACTTGATAGCAGCCTAGCCATCCACACTGAAAAATAGAGCGTAATAAAAAAATTGTATTACCAAAATATGCAAACTACATAGATAACCCACTGAGTTAATACATCTACATATACATTTTGGACAGTCACTGCAGATGACCTCGGCCCATGTGTGACAGGACAAGGCCATAAACTAGTCACGTTGTAAGGGTAAGGGATGGATAGACAAGCCAAACATTGCACTGGGATCCATGTAATGTTCAAAAGAACCTGAGAAAGGCCTCCAGCATGTTGAATAAACTCCCAACAGAGGACTTAACGATGATAATAGCTTGCTTTTATATGGCACTTTAAAATTTTGCAACACCCTTTGTATACACTATCTCATTTGATCCTGACAACAACCCTTTGAGGGAGGTTATTATCTTCATTTTTCAGAAGAGGAAACACTCATCTCAGGGGGACTAAGTCACTTGTCCGGGATCACACAATTAATAAATGCCTGAAGAAGGATTTGAATTCAGGTCTTTCTGATTCCCAAGTCCAGGTCTCTATAAATTATGCCACCTAGCTACCTTACAGAAAAATACATACAAGACACGGGATGACAAAGAAGGCTCGGAGGAGTTGTGCTCTCTTCTAGTCAAAAGACTTCATGATAATGAGATCATAGCTCCCTTGCAGGGTGGGGTACAGTAGGTTTAGGAGTAGAAGCTGCAAATTGTCCAGGTCAGAGTCTGTCCCCAATCTGTCAATCACAGTCAACCCTGTTTTAGAGAGAACGCATATCAGAGTATGCGACCCCAGTTAAGGCTACTAATTACTGGACATTTAAATTGCACTTACAAAGGATTTTGCAACCTCTTTAAGATTATAGACTCTTCTTTGCCTTAGCCCTTATGAGGGAATTCAGCATTTTCATCATTTGTATTTCACAAAAGAATGAAACTTGGGCACTAACAATTTGAGTGATGGACACAGAGTCACCAAGCACAGGTCAGAAGGGCACAGCTGGTATTAGACCTCAGAGTGCCACAGCCTGTGGCTAATTATCTACTTCCAAAGTCACATTATCTTTCTGATGCCCCCTGGCTCACAATATATCTTTTATGTACTTGAGATTTTACGATGAGGCGAGATGAGGGTAATGCTATCAGGTGGCTGAATTTCCGACAGTGCTGGCTGCATCACCGTGCTGAAGGCTTGCTTCCTTCCCTTTACATTCAGGAGAATGCTAGCAACACAGGCTCATGCACTTTAAATTTAGAGGGGCTGTTTCCTACTCTCCTCCTATCTTGAGCATCTCTAGCTTATCTGGGTTTATGCCTGGATGCAGGCGAAGAACAAATCTGCCTAAATCCACATCCTTTATGTACTTGCAGTAGCTGTGCACTCCGTGGCTGTTGAATCCTCATAATAGGAGAGCAGAGGAGCTGATGAGAGCATCTTAGAAGACGCATATTCTCTGGCTTTAGTCCAGCCAGTCTGGATAGGCACTACTGAAAAGGAAAGGGGTGGGGGAAGGTAGAAAGGGAGGGGAAATTAGTGTTACAAATGTCACTGTATATCAGTGCTGTGTCTGTCTTAATGAAACTGAAGCTGGTACCCATCACTAACATGGTTTTTCTTCTTTCTATGTCTTTAGAAGAAATCTCTGAACTGACAGATCAGATTAGGGAAGGAAACAAGAACCTGTGCGAGATGGAAAAGGTCAAGAGATTGGCCGAACAGGAGAAATCAGAGGCCCAGGTGGCCCTGGAAAAAGCTGAGGTATTATCCCTGGCAATAGCTGAAGGTTTGCATTTCACTGGTACACACAACCAAGCAGGTCTCCCCTGCTGGCACCAAGAACAATGGTGCTGAGTAAGACAGCTCCTGTGATGTGTGTCTCTACCTTCTTGATCTAATGTAAGGTTCCCTCAAACATAGTCATCAGGTACTTATCTGCACCAGTCAATTATTATTGCTAATTTTTATCTAACGCTTTGTAAACTGTGAAATGCTACGTTAACGCTGGTGCTATTTATTATTATATACTAATATTAATTTAAAATAGCTGATTTATCGCCTTTTATAGTTTCCAAAGGCTGTTTCATACAATATGAGATTTGACTTTCACGTCAACCCTCTAAGGCAGACGGGACTCATTAGAAAAGAGCTCGATGATGGGAAAAATTGGAGGCAAAAGGAGAAAGGGACAGCAGGGAATGAAGCAAATAGATAATGTCATGGAAGCAACAAACATGAGCTTGTACAGGCTTTGAGGGATAGTGGAGGATAGAAGGGGCTAACGTACTGTGGTCCCTGGGGACTCAATTGAACAACAACAAAGCAAGAAAGTAGAATATAAAACCCTTTGGAAAATGCAAAATGCTATTTAAATGTCAGTTACTAGTATGGGAATTAAATATTAGCTAATAGCTAACATATAGCATTTTACAGTTGACAAAGATTTTATGTAATATAATGTATACTTCATAGTATATAAAGGATGTCATATAGTATTTCACATGTGTTTCATAACAACAGTCTAAGGTGGGTGACAAAGGGAGTGTTTTATTCATTTTGGAGAAGAGATTTGAAGCCAAGTCTTCTGGAGTTAGTACTGCACTTTATCTGCCATACTATGATATTAGTTGTCAAATTCAGGCCTTCTGAATACTAAGGATATTTTCTTCCCCTGAGCCATGTCACCTTCTTTATTATTTCTTGACTCAGATCTCATGAAAAGAAAACCTCTTACTTCCCTCTCCACTTCCCTTTGCCCCTTGGATGTTAGCCAGGGATTAAAGTGCTCTTCTCAGTATACGTGAGAAAGATGGAATAACTATTTATTAGATATGTTCATTGCATTGTTAACAGGTTTCTTTTCCATTAAATTGTTCATTCTATCTTGCCCTTTGAAAAAAGTACCTAGACAATTTAAAATATGTGTGTCTAAGGAGTAAATGCATTTTAAATGGTGCCGCACAGTCCATTTGAGAGTATGACAAAAGGAAACAATCCACCAAAAAGCATATCCTAGACTGAGGATGATTGTTCTGAAGGTCCTCACCTTTAAAGTTGTTAAAGATCTCTGCCTGAGAAAGACGTTTCACTTATGAAGTCTATGGTTAGAGAATTCATTCAAGAAACACGCATTTAGTGTTGTCAACAAGCAATGTATTTACTGTGGTAGGCATTGGCAGAGATACAAAAATGAAGAAATTATGGTTCCTTCCTTAAAAGAGCTTGAAATCCATTGGACCACTTTATGGATAAGTAGAATCCTTAGATAGTCTTGGTTTCCTTTCATCTACAAACATTTCTTGAGGTCCTTTGGATTACTAGTTGTCATTTGTCCTTCCTTCTCAAAGAGGACCATGACATCAGGAAGGTGATGCCATGATTTGCAAGTGAATTGGATTCAAGTGAGGGAGGGCCGTGCAAAGGTACCAGCCTCACTTTCTCCTCTGGAGCCATCTGCGTCCAGTGGCAAGATATAGATCAGGATGACTGGGGATGGCCCCAGATTACTAGTAGACCACATCTGACAGTAGGAAGGACGATCCTTGATAAAATGGTATTAGGCTGAAGGAAAAATAAGAAGACAAGTAAGAGACAGTCCCTTCTTTTAAGAAGGTTATACTCTGGGGCAACTAGGTGATGCTGTGAATAGAGCACTGGCCCTGGAGTCAGGAGGACCTGAGCTCAAATCCAACCTCAGACACTTGACTCTTACTAGCTGTGTGGCCATGGGCAAGTCACTTAAGCCCAATTGCCTCTCCTCCTCTCCCTACAAAAAAAGAGAAGATTATACTCTAATTAGAGGAGTTTGATCCTGGAGGAGGAGGAACTATGAAGATAATTTTATTTATTCTAAGGTAAGACATTTGCATTGGGAAAGAGGGTTTCTGGAGGAAATACTTTGATCCAAAGGAATACATAGAAAATGGTGGAAATTTCATACACTATGATTGGTGTAAGGGGAGAGTTTGGGTGAGATGTATCAGATCCCCTCACATAGGCTGTTTTCTATTTATTATCCTAATAAGCTGTCTAGCCCATGGCTCTTGCTAAAGTTGTATTCCTTGAATTATTTGTTACCACTAGATGGCATTATTCTCTGCCCACATGTATTTGATTCCAACTTTGGCCATATTCATGAAAGCTTAATCAACATGGGCTCCATCAATTTGTACAACTGGCTTATTTCTTTTTATGGGCAAACCTTTATGAGAAACCTTATCAGAAACATTCTGAAAAACCCAAACTAAATTGTTATCCTAGGTCACCTTCTCTAGCTCTTTTATTAAACTTTTTTTCAGTGAATTTTGCAGGGTTAGAGGTTATACAGTTTCCCCTGCAGGAGCTACATGGGCTCACTCCGAGGAAACAGCCATCTAATGATGGGTTTTTTTTAGCTTGTTTCCCTTTGATTGAGGGCAGAGATTAAAAATCAGGGTGGTAAGAGGTGAGCATGACTAAAATTCCCAATATCTTCCCTCTGTCTATTTTTAAAATATCCACCAGTGCTCACCACATAGCAAAATCAACATTGCTATTTTGAGAAGTGTCCTGGTCTTAAAAATAACAGTTTTGGCATTGGAAGGGACTGATGAGATCAACCCCATTGTGTTTAATGAGAATACAGAGGCCTATTAAAGTGAAGGGTCTTGGCCAAGGTCATACTACTAGTTAGTAGCAGAGCAGAGAAGAAAATTTTAAACCTCCAGACTCCCTAATTCAAAACTCTTTCTACTACATTATACTATCTCCCTCCCTCAGTCAAACAATACATTAGTGACTTCATAATCTTGCTTCTGACATTTCCAAGAATCTGTTGAATAGCTTCATGAACTTCTCGGTGATTTTGTGTTTAGGTTTTGCCTTTCATGTATATATCATCTAGTCCTAGGAATTTCCTACTGTTGGATTTCTCAACGGAATCCAAGCTTTAAGTCTCTGCTATAACTATTTTTTCTATATCCTATTTTTAAATACCTTAAAAAGTTTAATTGTTGAATAGCATCTAGAATGACGCACTGAGAATGGACGTCAAAGATTACAGTGTAGACCAGACTGCTAGATTACCTCTGATCTCGCTCCAATCCCTGGAAAAGGTTAGTTAAAACCCGGCATTTTTCCCGTAGGAACTCCAAAGAGTCCTTTGTTCTCAAACCAGTGTATTCTTAAATAAAATGTAAACTTTATGAGAGTGAGGACCGTCCCTTTTCTGTACTTGTATTCTTAGCATCTATCACAGTTTTGGAGATACAGTAAGTATTTAATAAATGTTGGTTCATTGACTGATCAATGACATAGATCTTTCATCAAAACAAATGAAATAAATTGCTAAGTTTGATTGCCTAAAAACAGATTCACTTTGGTGTATTTGATTTCAGGGAGTCCTGGAACGTGAAGAGAGCAAAATCCTTCATTTTCAGTTTGAGGTCTTGGAGGCTAAAGTCGAACTTGAAAGGAAACTTGTAGAGAAAGAAGAAGAAATTGAAAACTTGAGGTATTTAAGACTGATATAATGAGTAGTCATTATGCATTTCCTTCATTAGCTTTAACCAAACTGAACTCATTATGTCTTTATAGTCACACCGCTCTTCTACTCTCATTTAGCAGATCATTGAATATACTAACCCAGAATCTCTGACTGGCCAAAGAATCATCTCGGTTGTCTTCCTTTCATGGAATGAGTGTGTGTGTGTGTGTGTGTGTGTGTGTGTGTGTGTGT